>CM064865.1:74396898-74869398 GCA_032719365.1 Prinsepia uniflora | reverse complement strand
ACACCATTCGGCAGTCCGACCTGGACCGGTTCCGGGAGCTGTACAACGTGCCGGTGGAGATTAAGATGACGGTACCCCCGCACAGCAAGAAGCCGAGCAATCCTCCGGAAGGGTCGAAATTATTTTACGTCGATTGCTTTGAACACGGAGTGAGGCTGCCTCTGCACCCGTGGCTCCAGGATATGATGGCAAGGGCGAACCTGGCCCTGGGGCAGCTGAACGCCAACGGCTGGATCATCCTGATCAGCCTGTACACGGCGTTCCGACTGGCGGGATTGCCGGAGCCGACCTGGGGGCAATTGTGCGCCCTGTACCGCTTCAAGAGGCAGACCTACGGGTCGGGGTGGTACCAGATGGAGTGCCTGCAGAAGACGGCCCGGGGTGCCTTTATCAACGACGTGCCGACGTCGCAGAAGAGCTGGAGACACCGGTTTTGCTGGGTGTCCGGGCCGTGGGAGGGAGACGTCAGTGGGGTCCGCGCGAGGATTCCCAGCTACTTCCAGTCTGGAGGTTGTTGGTCTACCGTTCGGCTAATGGTCATAAGGCGGCAATTGTGTCTACCGAGGCGGGGACTGATGGTGTTTGTTGTGTGTGCAGGTCCGTCCATGGCAACGGTGACAGCAGAGGATTGGGAGGCGTGCAACCTGGTGCGGGAGAAGCTGTCCAACCTGGAACGCAGCCGGTGCGTCCTGAAGTTGTCGTCGAACCTGCTTGCCGTGGGTCTCATCTTGCCACCTGGTAAGCAGTAGTGTTGAAGTTATAGTGTGTAGGCATGCCGGGGCACTAACAGTTTGTTTTGCAGTGCACCCCCAAGTGGAACAAGCCGCTCAGAAGAAGATGAGTGAGGCGGTGGCGAAGCACGGCGTGGCTGCCGAGGGTAAGGGCAAGGAGCCGGAGGTGCCCCCCCCACAACCGCGGAGGCAGAAAACCGTGGCGGTGAAGCCCAAGGGGACTGGCCGGGAGGAGCCCCAGCAAGGGTCGAGCTCTGGCTGTCGACCAGATGGGCTGCCGAAGCCGAGCCGGCCTGAAGCTAGGCAGGGTACGGAGATGAGTCCGGTGCTTGGTCTGAAAAGACCCCTGATCGGCGGGCTGGACCAAGCCCGGGTGCGCCGGAGGAAGCTAATAGAGGCTCGGCAGAGGCAATCTCCCCCGGCAGCTGGGGTGTCGGAGAGCGAGAGTGCCGATCGGCGACGGAGGAGGGAGGCGGTGCTGAGGGCTCCGGAGGTGCCGAAGGGGCAGGAGAAGGAGAAGGAGAAGGAGAAGGGGGCCCGGAGGGAGATGCCGCCGCCGGCGAGGGAGAAGGCGGTTGTCAGCGCCCCTGGCGTGGCGTCCTTGTTTGCCGAACCCCTGGAGACGGGCGAGGTGGTGCGGTCTGCCAAGGCCGGTGATGGCTGGGTGCCGGTGACACACCACGTGCACAAGACGTTGGTGCCAGTTGCCAATGCCTTCGTGCTGGGGTCGCAGGTAACTCCTGCGGAGATAGAGGAGATCGGCACCGGCTCGCATCCCGGTCGGTTTGCTGCCGTGCTAGCCGAGCAAGCCCACGTAAGATCGATCGCCCAGTATTGTTTGCGTGTGTTTGTTTATTTATTTGTTGTTGTTTTGTTTTTTTTTTCTAAGTGGCATTGTCTCGGCAGTGCTTCGGGCAGACATATGTGGCCCTGCAGAAAGCTGCGCGGCATATGCAAAGGCTAGAGGCCGAGCAGGACGCCGCGCGGCAGAGGGAGGAAAAGCTGCGTGCCCGGGAGAGGGAGGGTCATGCCGCGCGGAAGCGAGTTGTGGAGTTGGAGGGGGAGCTCAAGCGGGAGAAGGCCCGTGCGGAGGCGGCAGAGAAGGGGTAGAGGACCGTGAAGAGACGGTGCACGCTTTCTCCCAGCAGCTGAACGAGCAGGAGAGAGCCATGGGTGAGCTGCAGGGGGAGGTGGACCAGCTTCGTGTCCTGCTATCGGCCGATCGGCAGAAGACCCTGGAGGACTTCATGGCGGACCCGGTGTATGCGAATCATCTCGACCTGGCGCTTGCCGAAGTGGAAGATGATTGCATACAACGGGTGTTGTACTTCAATCCAGGGGTCCCCCTCAACTTCCCGTGGCTGGATGAGCCCCCCGTGCTGAGCAAGACTTTCTCCCTGGACGGTCAACCGTCGAATGCCGAGGGCGAGCGGCCGACTGGTGCGGAGAAGGCTGCAGAGGCGTCTACTGCCGACCAGGCCGAGGCGGCAGACGAGGAGGTGGTGGTAGTTTGAGGCCGAGGGCCGTGTAGCTTGCTTTTTGTATGCTCGTTTTTGTTTCCTTTATTTTTATAGTCCGGGGAATGCCCCGTGTAGCATGTAGCTCGGTAGTGAAATCAATGAAGGTTGGACTTTATCTATCACTTTGCATCGTGCGATGGCACTTCGTTTTTTTTTTTTTTGAATGAGAACTGCTGATAGGCGAGTACTTGGCGATTATGCGCCTATGTGTAGGCATGCCGATCCACGGAGTTGTAGATTAGATAAGGACCGAAAAGTCATGATCATAAACTCAACCGTAATGGACATAACCACCGAAATAAGATCGTAATAGCGAAAGCTAATTGAACTGTGCGCATATGTGGACCAGGTAAGCTTGTGTCGGTAGGTAAAGTAGGTGCTGTGTGGGTCACCGGGAGTGCCGATCGGCAATAGGGGATAGGCTACTTGTAGTTGAGAACTAGACTAACACTTAGATAAATGAAAGAACATTTTGCCGGAAAGGCAAGTTCGATTGGAGATAGCCAAGTCGAATTACAGCAAAGTGTAAAGCAATGTACATGGGGGGTGTTTTTAATTGTAAAACAACTTGAGATGATCTGCATGCCACGGGTGCGTAAGCGACCGTCCATCCGTAGTCTGGAGCTCATAAGTGCCTGGACAACAAATTCGAGTGACCAGGTAGGGGCCCTCCCACGTGGGCCCGAGGGTCCCATCAGCACGCTCCTTAGTGGCCAGGCTAACCTTGCGAAGGACCCAGTCACCGGCCTGGAAACTGCGTCTGTGAACGCGAGAGTTGTAGTAGTGAGCGATTCGCTGTTTGTGCGCCATGTTACGGAGATTGGCTTGTTCACGGCTTTCCTCAATGAAACCGCCAAAAGGAAAGGTTATATGATATCATACCTAGATCATTACTCCAGTTTCAACTACTAAGGACAATAGTAAAAATATGAAAAGATATAGAAGAGAGATTTAGACAACATTTAACCTTGGGCATTACTTCAGCTTCAACTACTGAAACATAACTTGATATAGCACGGATCCCAAACAAAGCAGCTTCTGCTGGGCGCCATTCACTTTGTTCATTATGACAGCAAGCTGCAGCCTTAATAATAATGAAGATATCATGTTCAAACTGTAGTAGATAGATGACAAAACAAACCTACAGAACTAGAACTGAAAAGTATGATAGAAGAATAATAAAGCACCCTCAGAAACACGTAATATACCTATCTTCTTTAATACTGCTGAAGCAGTAGAGGATCACTCCTTCAAAGAGAAGATTAGGCAGCCCTTGAATGGTTTATTATCAAACATTTGTTTTTTTACTAATTAATAAGATTTCAGTGGATCAATATATATAACAAACATATCAAAAGAATATTTAATGAACTTTGCAAAAGAAATATATAGTCAAATTAGTTTGAACATTGAGTATAAATAACTAATCGTATGCTCTAACTCTCAGAGTTTCTGATCAAAATTTCGCCCTTTTAGGTTACGGTCAGAATAATTAATACACACCTCATCCAGCCTCATGTAAAGAATTCTCAGTGTTGAATCGCCCCCTAAAACTGATGCCGCATCAATTAAGACATCCGCAACAGCTAGAAAAAAAGCAGATTTTGTTAGAAATGAACAAAGCATTTGAGGTCTCATCAAGAAAAAAAGCAACAAAAAGTGTCACTCTGATCTTGAACACCAGTGGTTTGGAAAAGGTATAATAACAAAAATATCATTAAGGTACAACAAATTCATACATGGATGCAAACTGAACTGGATAACCAATAGGATTAGCAGGTTGACACATTAACACCAAACAAAACAACTAGGAATTACCATATCTAGTCTGCTTGAATTCCTGAAGGTCTTCATATGAAAGATTTTGATAATCTTGAGGATATTGAATTCGAAAGCTAACCTGTCAAATGTACCATTCTCTGAAAGTTCAGTACAATAAAAGAATGTCAAGCTAGAATGTAATGTGGTATATCATTTTGTTAAGTTGAATTTTTAGTTTCAGGACAATCAACCATTTTCCCAATAAAATAAAAATTCGCATACCAAATAAGGAATCAAGTGTGAAGTCATTTCAGAACCATTTATGTGCAACAACGTATCATGGTAGATCCATGTATCAAGGAACAGTTCCTTACGAAAACCACTAAGCTGAACATTGCTACATAAAGAAAAAGAAAATACAGAAGACACGCGTACTTCTCTTCAGGTAAATCCCACAACTCTCATTTGTATTTCATCCTAGAATTAGAGAATTAGAGAGAGTTTGAGAGAAAAGCTTAAGAGAAAAGCTTGTGGAAGAATTTTTGTGAGAAAAATTCTTAGTATAATTCGGGGTGGGTTGTGAGTTGTGAGTGTTGTAAACACTTTGTATATTTTCTCCCTTTAGTAAAATGATCTGCAGCAGGTCCGGAGACGTAGGCACAATTGGCTAAACTCCGTTATCAAATTTGTGTGTCTTATTTCTTTTGTTATTTCGCATTCTCACTAATCTGGTTTATAGGGAAATTTGTGTGTATAAGATGAAATGGAGGACGAATTAGGGAAGTATAACACAAGTCCATAATGCTAACGACAACATTCTGAGTCTTATGAGAAGTGTGGTTATTTACAAGTAGAAAGCTGGTTGAACTCTCTGCCCATTCTTAGGTCCTCTACTCTTTTGCTAATTCTTCTAGCTATTAGTTTCGTAAAACTCATCTAGCAACTGGGATAAATAGTGCTCTGCTATTGTAGGGAAGTTTATAGCTTGCCACCATTACGTTGTCGTAAAGGATCAAGAGAGAGCTATGTCTTTAATTTCCAATTTTGTTTTGTTTGCTCAAATTTTGATTTTCTCCTTTCTTGCAGCCACCATTTAGCCATGCGAATAGAAAGAAACTTCGGGAGAAAATCATTAAAGAGAGTCAAACTCCCATCTTTTCTAACCGGTGAAGCTCACTCTTTGCTAAAAGGAGTAAGTATATACTTTCTTTTCTCTCTTTTCGTGTTCATTGTCGATTGAACAGCTATAAACAAAGGAAGATTTCTCTTCAATTTTTGGAGTTGCTGCAAAAGGATCCGTTACAAAGGCTAGGCAGTGGGCCTAATGGAGGTGACAATATCAAAAGTCATAAATGGTATCGATCAATCAACTGGAAGAAGTTGGAGGCCAGAGAACTGCTCCTAAAGTTCAAGCCGGAAGTAAGTGGAGAAGACTGACTGCACGGCCAACTTTGACCGGTGCTGGACTACAATGCCGCTGGACGACTCACCAGCTCCTACACCAACCGCCGGTGAGCATTTCCAGGGATATACTTACGTGGCACCTAACCCGTGGCTTTCGTCTTTGTAAACTGAAGCTCGAAAGGAGCAACCTGGAGAGTTAAACCAAAACTAAATGAAGTGAAGAAGTTTTTCCAAATTGCTCTCAATGTAACGTTGTAAGTTTTGAGTTTAAATTCGTTTTAGCATCATCTCAAGTGTACATTTTATTCTGTTCTCAGTGAATAAATGATTTCCTGTCTGATTGTATTTGAAATATTTCTCCGAGTACTTTTCTTCTTGTTCATAGGATTGAATTAGGAAATAACTCGACTCTGCAACTTTGAAGCTTTACTATTCGTTAATGATATGCTTAGATGATGGAAATCAACATGAGATTTAGCTAAAATTCAGAATTTTGAAATTTCCATGTATTTTTCAGTAGTAACTATTACCAAAAATTACGAAGTGAAAAGATTCTCTAAGTGAACATATTTCTTCGAAATTTGAAGTTTGAATTTTAGAATTATAAAGTTGAATATAAACTTTAACGTTTGATCTTGCGGACTAAGGGGGCAATTCAGATTTATACGGATAAATTATATAGAATTTTGAGTTTTACATATTTATTTATTTTCATCAAATTTTATAGTATTAATAATGAAATTATATAGATTTACATAATAGAGTTTTACAGGGTTATATCTATATATATATATATATAGAGAGAGAGAGAGAGAGAGAGTTGTAGAGTTATATATATATATATATATGATATATATGAGTAAATTACAATTTAGTACCCTGAGGTTTATATTAACTTTCAGCATTATACCTAATGTTTTAAATTTTGCACTTTAGTTCCTTGACCTTTTCAATTTGTTACATCCAAGTACCATAGTTAGATTTTCCATTAGAGATCCGTTAGAAGCTGACATACGCCTTGTGGGCCCCACCTAAAATAAATTAAATATATATATGGTTTTTTCTTTCTCTCTTCTTCCTCCTCCTCTGTTCTTCCTCTCACTGCATTTGCAGACCCACCACCACCAAAAGCCATTACTATAAATGGGTACCTCTTCTTCCTCCAACAAACACCAAAACCCACAAAACCACAACCACTATGTAGGTCTTGAATGTGTTTGAATTGAAGAGGAGGTTGGCACACTCTCAGGTTTCTGTGAAACCTTTATGGACTCCATGGGGAATATCTGCATCGACTCCATCTTGGTACTCCTTCTTTGGGTTATCTGGGGATTCACCTTGGGCTATTGTAAATAATTGGCCATTGTTGAATTCCATAGAGTCACAATCTTCGTAATTGCTGAATAATTGGGTTATCGGGTTCGAACTTGTGTCCTCGTAAGAAGACTCTATTCTATAAATTTTGACAAAAGCTTTATTCAATCTAGCCAAAACCCTCATTATATTGAATACTAAGGAGCGCAGAAAGAGTCGTCTTACGATCAATGGGAGCATCATGGCTACTGACTACGCCCAAACTACGCATTAAATTAAACACGTAATTTGAGTGTTGTGCAATTTAAACCCTTTTTGTGCAGATGTAGTATTGGTAAATAGGGATCGTTCTTAACCGGGGAAATTAGGGAACATTAATAATGTGTTAGTGGGAAAGAGTAATGAATAATTAATAAATTAATGAATTAAATAATTAAATAATAAAAGAATTAACAAATTAAAGAATTAATGAATTAAAGAATTAAAGAATTAAAGAATTAATTAATCAAAGAATAATAAACTAAAAGTATTAAAGAATAAAAGAATAAAGAGATGAAAGAATCAAAGAATAATAAACTAAAAGTAGAAAAGAAGAATAAAAGAATAAAAGAATAAAAGAATAAAGAATAAAAATGATAACAGAATAAAATAATAAAAGAATAAAGAATAAAAAAGAATAAAAGAATAAAAGAATAAAAGAATAAAAGAATAAAGAATAAAGAATTGAAAAGGGGAGTTTTGAAAAGAGTTGTAAATATAAAATAAAGAAAACAAGTAAAAATAATTAAATACTTAATTTTACGTCTACTTTAACCTTTGTACTAGTGAACTTTCTTCAAACACATATTTTTACCAACACTCTAACATCATGCTCATATTGAACCAATCACGAAATCATACCTTAATCATCTCAAATACATGCATACATTTTTCATATTATAAATGCACCGAACAGCGGATTATTACTTACAATATGATTCACCTTAAGTTAATGATTTAATGCGCCGAACAACGATCAACACTAAATCTCTTCAACTCTATTCTAAATGCCCCGAACAGCGGATCAACATTTAGTTTCGAATTGAAGTTTAAGCACTAAAACATATGAAGTAAAAGAAATTCAAAAAGTAAAACACATGGAGATTGCATTCTTACTTACAAATGTTAGAAAGAAAATACCAACACATATATTGAATTATAAGTAAAACCAATAACAATAACAAGAATTTAAATAGAGAAATATGGATTTTCACAAGAATCACCGAACAGCGGCAGGAAACTTGTGAAGATGGAAGAAGAAATACGAGGAATTCGGTCTTAAAACTCTTGAATTGCCTTAGAATTACTTGGCCTAGATATTTCTTAAGGAAAGCATAAAATGTGTTTAAGAGATCTCAAAGAAATATCACAAGAACAAAGTAAAGAAGAAACGAAATTAAGAAAAATAAAAATAACATAAATTAAGAACAAGAATTAAAAGGAAACTAATTAATAAGAAAATCTACAAGAAGTAAAAATGGTCCCCAAAAATGTCTCTCAAAAGAGAGAAACAAAAGAACTAACTAAGAACTAAGAACTAAGAAAGAAATGGAAGAATGAAACTAATTGGGGACTCTCCAAATACATGAAATGACCTCCCTATTTATAGAGGGAGTGCCACAATTGTTTAATTAAAAGTACAAAATTAAAATATAAAAATAGCAATAAAATAGTACATGAAGAAGTGATGGAAATGATGAGATTGGGTGGGAAAAGATGCTGATTTTGGGGCAAATATGCTGATTTTGGGGAAAAGTTGCTGATTTTGGGGAAAAGTTGCTAATTTTGGGGCAAATATGCTGATTTTGGGGACTATTGGGGGGCTGCTGGATTTTTGGCTTGGGCTGCTGGATTTCAGCAGCTTCCCACCGAAGTTCCTTGCGATTTTCGGTGGTTTCTCATATTTCGTCCCTAATTTCTTCGTTATAATTCCGATCGGAACGATTCTTTCACCAAAATGCTCCAAATTCCAAGCTTTATTTATTTCTACAAAAATATCACAAAATAAATTAATTTGTCTAATTATTTATTATTTTAATATTAAAAGTCAAGTATAAAGGGTATAAAATAATATAAAATAACGCTTATTTGAGGACCTATCAGCTACATAGAATAGAGCTTTTTCCAAAATTTATAACCTGGTCAGATTCTCCAGCAGAGGTGCTAAGAATCTTCTTCTTCAAGCGTGGCCTTGCACATAAGCACTTGTGTTTAATATAATGTGATTGAGTTTTTCAGAAAATCATGATATATATATTTCCAACCATGATATTGAGTTATATGATTTGATATGTTTGTTTTTTTAATTATATAATAAAAAGATATTTTTTACTAAAAATATTCTCACCCAAATTAAAATAAAATAACATACATAATATTACAATTTTTTTTGGAAATATATAATATTACAAGTACAAAAATATAAAAAAAAAATTAACGACCAATGATATTGAAAGGTTAGGACTACTAGGAATTATGCACGCCTTTGATTTTTTTTTTCAAACAATAAATATATTCATGTAAAATTTAATTTTCCTACGGGAGCTAGAGGAATATAAATTTTCCTAAAGTATAATTTTGATCTCTATCATTTAACGAAGTCAACAATACTTATTGATGTTTTGAGCTCACCAAGTTTTTATAGAGTTATGAAATATGACGATTGAATACATATCAATTATTAATGACTTTATAAATCTCTATAAAAGTATAGATCATATACCTCGAACTTTTAGAAACATTTAAATTATATGAAAGTCTTAATTGAATACACCCCTCTAAATAATGAATTGTGACTTTTAAATGTTTTTAGTTCAATTTTACCATAGTAAGGTTAATGTGACCTAGAAAAAATAAAATAAGATTGGGTTTTCAAAGTTTAATTTATTTATTGTCAAAATTTTGAGTTTGGATCTTGCAAGATGTATGGAAAACTTGGCTGGCTACACATTTTTATCAATCATTCTCTTGTTGCTAGGATTATTAGGGGTTGATTTTTATTTGTATGTGTTTACTTTGTAGATGTTTGATAAAACAATGAAGCTTTTCTCAAATTTAGCTTAGGCAACTGTGAACAGCTTCTTGATTTCAAAGGACTTTCCAGTGATTAAACTAGTGGGATTCACAATGGAGCTAAGAAGAACAAAGTGGCATTGAGGAAGAGCCGAGGTGAAGAAGACGAGGACTTTCAGATTTTAGAGTATCAAGCTCAAAAGGGAATTTCGAGGCATTGTATAAGATTAGCCTCTTTTACTATTTTGGACTGAGAGAGTTAAGGTGCGACCACGCTAAGGCATTGTCTTGGTTTCTAAAGGCTTTGGAGAAGGGAGAGCCTTGGGCAATGGAGCTTGAGTATCCTTTTTTAATTTTTTTTTTCAACTTCAAATTTAGTTGAATTAGTAATTTCAAAAAACTCAATTGAACTCAGTCCAAGCGAGCTTATTAGGCCCAGATCGTGAGGCCCGATAAAAACTCGATCCGAGAAAATGATTGGACTATTATATATGTGACTAGATGTAACACCCCGGAAATTCGAGGATTTCCATATTGTAATTTTTTGTGTGAATTGACGATTTTACCCCTGTGAATGGTATGGTCAAATTGTTGACTTTTTGATTGAGGAACTAAATGGACTTTAACCTATGACCGTGACGTAGTTCGGGACGTCACGAGTTCATAGACAGGTGGCACGTCCGATTCGGACGATCAGGGTGAAAGTTATGGCTATCGGAAGTTCAGGGGCATTACCGTAATTTGGACTCTCGGGGGAAAATGTTGACTTTTCTTTTGACAACTAATTTTCAGTTGACTCAAGGACCGTTGGGTAGGCCTCGACGTCCTGAGTCCGTAGACAGGCGGCACGCCGAAATCGGACTTCGTACGAGGAAGTTATGGTCAGAAACGTGAATTCGGGAAGTTCGTGTCTCGGTTTTCGTGTCGAATATTATATTCAGAAATTCTGATTGAAGGACACCTGGGGAGTGACAAGTGTCACTCACCCATTGGCTAGATTGGATCAGATCCACTATTGGATTAATTAAATATTTGAACCAGCTTTAAATGTCAGCCCTTGGATTGAAAACCCCAGATCAGATCTCAGCCCTTGATCTAATCTGGAGATTCAATCTGAGCCATCCATTTCCTTCCCTCCATTTCTTTATATTTCCTACCCGATATGCACATTCTGCCATTTCGATCCAACCTTTCCAGCAAACCATCCACTCTCTGTGTCTGTGTATTGGGGACTTGCCGGCGAGGCTGAACGGTGGCAGTGAGCACGGCGGAGGACGGCGGCGTGGGGGGAAAACCGGAAAAACCCGAAACGGTTTCTAAAACTCAGATTTTGGTAACTCGAATTCCCACGTTTAGTTTTGTTTCCTATTAATCCTAATCGACTCTAGGGACTTATAGGAACCTTCTGGGCTTGAGTTCACGACCGGAGGTGGCCTGAACGGAGTGCAAACGGCGACGGGAACCCGGGTCTGTTCATCGAGGTAAGTCTTTGTTTCAGCCCTTGTTTATTGATTTTAATTAGCTAGAACTATTCCTGGGTATAAGACGAACATCTAGGAACAAACCAGAGTGAAAATGGTTGGGTGTAGAAGAAATGGTGACCGGGTCGTGATCGCGGGTCTGTTCGACCCAAGTTGCAGAGAAACGGGTCAACCCGTCTGAGGACAGTGGTGCTGACGTGGCACCCTGTCAGACTGTCAGGTGACGTGGACCAACCGTGAGCCGACACGTGTCACATGTCAGTGCACAGTCAGCACTGACATGTCAGTGACGTGGACCAGTCAGGGACTGCCACGTGTCACTGACATGTCAGTAACGTGGACCAGTGCCGTGCTGACACGTGGCACATGTCAGATCTGACACGTGGTCTGACAGATCAGTGAGGTGGACCAATTGGATGTTGACACGTGGCACCTGTCAGAGTCTGACACGTCAGACCTGACAGCTGTCAGATGACGTCAGCATGACGTCATGCTGACGTCAGCAGTGACGTCAGCGATGACGTCAGCAGGAACTGTTCCTGCGTTGACCGCCACGTTGACCGGCGCGTGGGGGCGCGTGTGAACAGTGTTTCTGGTGGGACCACCACCATTCTTTAGGTTTCGACGATCCGGATCCAATGGCGGTGGTTTCGGGTCGATCGGAGATCATTAAGTTGGTCAAAATAAGGTTTATTGCCTTGGGAAGCGCGTTCGGGCGGCTTTCCCGGGTCGGTTTCGACCTAGGCTTTCATGGTTGAATGTTGGGGGTTTAATTTGACCTTTACGAATACTTGGATTTGACAGGGATTGTACATTTGTACCAGGACGAGGGTATACGTTCGGTTTCTAGCAGGATTGTACTGTGAGTGGGCCATTTTCTTAAACCCTTGTGTGCATAAATGTTTTCTGGTTTTATTATACTTATTCACATGCTAAAATAATGATGGTTTTGATGATATGGAAAATATGGTTATGGCACGTTTCACGGTATTTGGGCTTGAGACCCGTCCGATGAAACTGAATGATTGGTTCGGATTCTACCTATGTATATATATGTTTGCATGTGGATATCAATAAAATGTATTTGTTACTGCACTGTATAGATCCTTCCATATTATATTGTCTCCTCCGGATGAGGTACCCCGGAGAGGTCACGGACGTCTAGTACGTCCAGCGTCTATGACGCTAAGCATCGGGGATGCTGTACCCGAACGGGGTTCGGGGATTGAACTCGGAATTGAGACCCGAGTAGCACGCGTAGCCTTGTGATTGTGACCTATTGGACGTCAGGGACGTCAGACATCAGGGATGTCGGGATTGGAGTGTATAGTGCAGCAACTAAAATTATGGTTATGGTTTTGCTATATGCCTTATGATTCATATTATATGGTTTATGATTTTGGAATTATGGTGCACGCATATTTGGAAAACGGAGGGGTAAATTATATGTTTTACTTATCAAACGATTTCATAAACTTGTGTTTCGGTCCACTCACCCTTACTGTTTGATAACCCCTCCAGGTCGGGAAACTGAGGTAGAGGAGGAGCCAGAGGCTGAGGCATAGATCTACTTCTGCGTACCTGAACCCCTGCTGGGCGGTGTACCCGCAGGATTACTTTAGAGTCGTGCTCGCAAATTTGTAATTTTGGATTATATCCCTTGTCTGACATTCGTTTAATTCGGAATTTATGTATGACTTTAATTTGGTTATTTATGCTTTTAAATGTTTTGAGGTTAAAATTGGTATGAATTATTGGGTGTCAGACGGGAGCAGGGCACGTCCCCTTGTGGTCCCAAGTAGGATCGGGGCGGGTCCTGTCAGCTTGGTATCAGAGCACTAGGTTGTGGTCAGTACTAGGGTATTGGTCTGCATGCTAGACTAGCGATTAGTACTAGTTACTTTTCGACTTTTAAGAATATTGTTTTCTGATCTATGCCTCTTGACAGTTGGTTATGCCTCCTAGGAGAATTCCGCATACTCGAACGGACGAGGATCTAGAAAGAGAGATGGAATGCGCGAGCATCGAAAGGGCTCAACGTTTGGGAGCCACTCCTTTCTGCGGGGGATCAAACCCCGAGGATGCTCACGACTGGATCACCAAGTGGGAGAGGATCTTCTCGGTGATGCACTGCCCTCCGGGCGAACGAGTGACTCTGGCGGCCTTCTTACTGGAGGGAGGAGCCTACCAGTGGTGGCATGGACTCGAAATGTCCGGGTGGTCTGTCCATACCACTACCTGGGAAGCTTTTCGTTCCAGGTTTCTGGACCAGTACTACCCGCGATCTTTTCGCGCGGCGCGGGAGGCGGAATTCCTGCGGCTGGAGCAGGGTGACATGTCTGTTTCAGACTACGAGCAAACTTTCGGGAGACTTTCCCGGTTCGCTGCCTCATTCGTAAGCACGGAGGAGGACAAATGCCAGCGGTTTGAGCTTGGACTCCGAGGGGAGATCCGGGCCAGTGTGACTGCTACCACTCATGCTTCTCTGAGGGATATGGTCGACGCAGCGGTGCGTGTCGAGGCCAGTCTGGCGGCACACCAATCACGACAACCTTCGGGGGAGGGGCGACGTCAGGATCGCCCACACCATGGGCCATCAGGCCGGAAGAACAACAGGGGAGGGAGCTACAGAGGAGCACCCTCATCCTTCAAGGGTCGTGGCTGGTCGGGTCGACGTGGAGGCTCTCAGGGCAGAGGATCTGGACACAACTCTGGGCAGCACTCATCTTGGAGTGGTGCATCTGGTGGGCATTCGGGCAGGCCAAGGCCAGTAACTTGTTTTGCTTGCGGAGAGGAAGGCCACTATGCCTGCGATTGTCCGCAGTTGTCCAAAAACAACGACGCTGGGGGCTCGAGTGTGGTGCAGAGCACGGCGTCCCACACTAACGGAGGTCGCGGTCAGGGAGGTGACCGTGGTGCTGGACGTGGCGCGCGCGGGCGCGGACGGAACGGAGGGCCGAGGGCCCAAGTGTTTGCAATGACCCAGCAGCAGGCGAGGACTGCTCCAGGCGTGGTCACAGGTACACTACATATCCTTAATTTTCTTGTACGTGTATTAATGGATGCGGGGGCTACACATTCTTTTATTTCGAGGAGTTGTGCTGGTTTGCTTGATTGTGTGGTATCAGCCTTAGATTGCGAAATGGGTGTTGGCACCCCGATGGGTACCGTGTACCTTGTGAATCAGGTGATTCAGAGGTGCCCGGTAAGAATTGAGGATGTGGATTTACCAGCAGACTTAATTATTCTGGATATCCACGACTTCGATATAATCCTAGGGATGGATTGGCTGTCGGAGCACGGATCGCTCATCGACTGCTGTAGCAAGCAAGTAATTTTGCGGAGCCCGGGTTTGCCGGAAGTTATCTTTCAGGGGGAACGTGATGGTTCGCCTCCTGAAGTGATTTCGTCACTTACTGCTACCAAACTTCTACGGAAGGGATGCCAGGGTTATCTGGCGCATGTCGTGTCGGAACGGGTCGATACTCCGGTTATCGACGAAATACCGGTGGTCTGTGAGTTTCCGGACGTATTCCCGGAAGACTTACCTGGATTGCCACCATCGCGGGAGATTGAGTTTACTATTGAACTACTCCCGGGTACCCGACCTATATCCCAGGCACCATACCGGATGGCGCCGGCCGAGTTACGGGAACTCAAGACTCAATTGCAGGAGTTGGTAGATTTGGGGTATGTCCGACCGAGCACTTCACCGTGGGGAGCACCGGTGTTGTTCGTGAAGAAGAAGGAAGGAAGTCTCCGTTTATGTATTGATTATCGACAACTCAACAAGGTGACATTGAGGAACCAGTATCCTCTACCCAGGATTGATGACCTTTTCGACCAGTTGCGGGGAGCTCAGTGCTTCTCGAAAATTGATTTGCGATCTGGGTATCACCAACTGAGGATTTCGGAGGAGGATATTCCGAAAACTGCTTTTCGAACCCGTTACGGGCACTACGAGTTCCTTGTTATGCCATTTGGTTTGACGAATGCTCCAGCAGCATTCATGGATCTGATGAACCGGGTCTTCCGACCCTACCTGGATAAGTTCGTGATTGTGTTCATCGATGATATTTTGGTATACTCGAGGAGTGCCCGTGCACATGAAGAACATCTACGGCTGGTCTTGGAGAAACTGAGACAAGAACAATTGTATGCCAAGCTGAGCAAGTGTCAGTTTTGGCTGAGCAGTATTGGTTTTCTGGGACACGTGATATCGACGGATGGGATTTGCGTGGATCCCCAGAAAACAGAAGCGGTGACCAACTGGGCTAAACCGACAACAGTGACCGAGGTGCGGAGTTTCGTCGGATTGGCAGGTTACTACCGGAGATTCGTGGAGGGTTTCTCCAAAATTGCTGCACCATTGACTCGTTTGACTCGAAAGGGAGTAAAGTTTAACTGGGACGAGCAGTGCGATCGGAGCTTTCAAGAGTTGAAGGATCGATTGACCACTGCACCTGTCCTTGCATTGCCGGATGACAGTGGAGAGTTTGTGGTCTTCAGTGATGCATCGCTGCAAGGTCTAGGCTGCGTGTTGATGCAAACTGGCAAGGTTATCGCCTATGCATCCCGGCAGCTGAAGACCCATGAGTTGAACTACCCTACCCATGATTTGGAGTTGGCAGCGGTGGTTCATGCTCTCAAGATCTGGAGACATTATCTGTTCGGCGCAACGTGTCGAATATACACCGACCACCAGAGTCTTAAATATTTATTCACTCAGAAGGAGCTCAACATGAGACAACGGAGATGGTTGGAGCTACTGAAGGACTATGACTGTACGATCGAGTACCATCCGGGTAAGGCCAATGTGGTGGCGGATGCACTCAGCAGGAAATCAGCAGGAACTATTGCACACCTTGGGGTGGTGTATCTTCCCTTGCTGGTGGAACTCCGGAAGGCGGGAGTTATTTTGGGTACTGACGTGCATGGAGCTTTGTTGGCCAGCTTCCATGTGCGACCGGTACTGATTGATCGGATCATTGAAGCACAACTGCAGGATCCGATACTCTGTATTTACAGAATTGAGGTCGATGCGGATGGGAGACAGGATTTTACCATCCGGGACGATGGAGCACTGGTGAAATTGGGCCGTCTGTGCGTACCTGCAGTGGCAGAGTTACGGGCCGAGATACTTGAGGAGGCCCACAGTTCGGCCTATGCTATGCATCCGGGAGGTACAAAGATGTACCGTACCCTCCGGAACCATTATTGGTGGCCAGGAATGAAGAAGGATATTGCTGAGTTCGTGAGCAAATGCTTAACCTGTCAGCAGGTTAAGGCGGAACGGCAGAGACCGTATGGGGCTATGCAGCCACTTCCGATTCCTGAGTGGAAGTGGGATCACATCACCATGGACTTCGTCTTTAAGTTACCGAGGACTCAGAGTGGAGTGGACGGAGTATGGGTGATCGTGGATCGGTTAACCAAATCAGCCCATTTTCTGCCAGTTCAGGAAACCTATAAACCTAACCGACTGGCTCAGCTGTTTGTGAAGGAAATCATACGACTTCATGGTACGCCGGAATCAATCGTGTCCGATCGTGATCCGCGTTTCACTTCCAGGTTCTGGCGGAGTTTGCAAGCTACTTTGGGAACAAACCTACGTTTCAGTACTGCTTTCCATCCACAGACCGATGGACAGTCTGAGAGAACCATTCAAACCCTGGAGGACATGATGAGGTCATGTGTACTACAGTTTCAAGACTCTTGGGATACTCATTTGCCATTGATGGAATTCGCTTACAACAACAGCTATCAGGCAAGCATCGGGATGGCACCGTATGAGGCACTGTATGGCCGACAGTGCAGGACACCTATCTGCTGGACGGAGGTAGGGGAGCGAGCGGCTGTAGGGCCGGAGATAATGGACTTAACCATGGAAACTGTTCGCGTGATCAAGGAAAGATTGAAGGTGGCACAGGATCGCCAGAAGAGCTATGCCGACCGACGGATTCGAGACTTGGAGTTTGAAGTGGGAGATTTTGTCTTCCTGAAGTTGTCTCCGTGGAAAGGGATTATCCGTTTTGGCCGACGGGGGAAACTGAGTCCGCGTTTTATCGGACCTTATGAAATCGTGGAGAGAATTGGCAAGGTTGCATACAGATTGGCACTACCCCCAGAACTATCAAGAGTTCACGATGTTTTCCACGTATCGATGTTGCGGATGTACGTACGTGATGCTTCTCATGTACTTAGGGAACAACCTGTCGAACTACGGGAGGATTTGAGCTTTGAAGAACAACCAGTACAGATCTTGGATCGGAAGGACAAGGTACTACGTCGAAAGACGATCCCTCTCGTGAAAATTCTCTGGAGAAACCAGGATGTGGAAGAAGCCACATGGGAGCCCGAGGCTCAGATGCGAGAACAATTTCCTCATTTGTTTCTTTGAAATTTCGGGACGAAATTTCTTAAGGGGGGAAGGTTGTAACACCCCGGAAATTCGAGGATTTCCATATTGTAATTTTTTGTGTGAATTGACGATTTTACCCCTGTGAATGGTATGGTCAAATTGTTGACTTTTTGATTGAGGAACTAAATGGACTTTAACCTATGACCGTGACGTAGTTCGGGACGTCACGAGTTCATAGACAGGTGGCACGTCCGATTCGGACGATCAGGGTGAAAGTTATGGCTATCGGAAGTTCAGGGGCATTACCGTAATTTGGACTCTCGGGGGAAAATGTTGACTTTTCTTTTGACAACTAATTTTCAGTTGACTCAAGGACCGTTGGGTAGGCCTCGACGTCCTGAGTCCGTAGACAGGCGGCACGCCGAAATCGGACTTCGTACGAGGAAGTTATGGTCAGAAACGTGAATTCGGGAAGTTCGTGTCTCGGTTTTCGTGTCGAATATTATATTCAGAAATTCTGATTGAAGGACACCTGGGGAGTGACAAGTGTCACTCACCCATTGGCTAGATTGGATCAGATCCACTATTGGATTAATTAAATATTTGAACCAGCTTTAAATGTCAGCCCTTGGATTGAAAACCCCAGATCAGATCTCAGCCCTTGATCTAATCTGGAGATTCAATCTGAGCCATCCATTTCCTTCCCTCCATTTCTTTATATTTCCTACCCGATATGCACATTCTGCCATTTCGATCCAACCTTTCCAGCAAACCATCCACTCTCTGTGTCTGTGTATTGGGGACTTGCCGGCGAGGCTGAACGGTGGCAGTGAGCACGGCGGAGGACGGCGGCGTGGGGGGAAAACCGGAAAAACCCGAAACGGTTTCTAAAACTCAGATTTTGGTAACTCGAATTCCCACGTTTAGTTTTGTTTCCTATTAATCCTAATCGACTCTAGGGACTTATAGGAACCTTCTGGGCTTGAGTTCACGACCGGAGGTGGCCTGAACGGAGTGCAAACGGCGACGGGAACCCGGGTCTGTTCATCGAGGTAAGTCTTTGTTTCAGCCCTTGTTTATTGATTTTAATTAGCTAGAACTATTCCTGGGTATAAGACGAACATCTAGGAACAAACCAGAGTGAAAATGGTTGGGTGTAGAAGAAATGGTGACCGGGTCGTGATCGCGGGTCTGTTCGACCCAAGTTGCAGAGAAACGGGTCAACCCGTCTGAGGACAGTGGTGCTGACGTGGCACCCTGTCAGACTGTCAGGTGACGTGGACCAACCGTGAGCCGACACGTGTCACATGTCAGTGCACAGTCAGCACTGACATGTCAGTGACGTGGACCAGTCAGGGACTGCCACGTGTCACTGACATGTCAGTAACGTGGACCAGTGCCGTGCTGACACGTGGCACATGTCAGATCTGACACGTGGTCTGACAGATCAGTGAGGTGGACCAATTGGATGTTGACACGTGGCACCTGTCAGAGTCTGACACGTCAGACCTGACAGCTGTCAGATGACGTCAGCATGACGTCATGCTGACGTCAGCAGTGACGTCAGCGATGACGTCAGCAGGAACTGTTCCTGCGTTGACCGCCACGTTGACCGGCGCGTGGGGGCGCGTGTGAACAGTGTTTCTGGTGGGACCACCACCATTCTTTAGGTTTCGACGATCCGGATCCAATGGCGGTGGTTTCGGGTCGATCGGAGATCATTAAGTTGGTCAAAATAAGGTTTATTGCCTTGGGAAGCGCGTTCGGGCGGCTTTCCCGGGTCGGTTTCGACCTAGGCTTTCATGGTTGAATGTTGGGGGTTTAATTTGACCTTTACGAATACTTGGATTTGACAGGGATTGTACATTTGTACCAGGACGAGGGTATACGTTCGGTTTCTAGCAGGATTGTACTGTGAGTGGGCCATTTTCTTAAACCCTTGTGTGCATAAATGTTTTCTGGTTTTATTATACTTATTCACATGCTAAAATAATGATGGTTTTGATGATATGGAAAATATGGTTATGGCACGTTTCACGGTATTTGGGCTTGAGACCCGTCCGATGAAACTGAATGATTGGTTCGGATTCTACCTATGTATATATATGTTTGCATGTGGATATCAATAAAATGTATTTGTTACTGCACTGTATAGATCCTTCCATATTATATTGTCTCCTCCGGATGAGGTACCCCGGAGAGGTCACGGACGTCTAGTACGTCCAGCGTCTATGACGCTAAGCATCGGGGATGCTGTACCCGAACGGGGTTCGGGGATTGAACTCGGAATTGAGACCCGAGTAGCACGCGTAGCCTTGTGATTGTGACCTATTGGACGTCAGGGACGTCAGACATCAGGGATGTCGGGATTGGAGTGTATAGTGCAGCAACTAAAATTATGGTTATGGTTTTGCTATATGCCTTATGATTCATATTATATGGTTTATGATTTTGGAATTATGGTGCACGCATATTTGGAAAACGGAGGGGTAAATTATATGTTTTACTTATCAAACGATTTCATAAACTTGTGTTTCGGTCCACTCACCCTTACTGTTTGATAACCCCTCCAGGTCGGGAAACTGAGGTAGAGGAGGAGCCAGAGGCTGAGGCATAGATCTACTTCTGCGTACCTGAACCCCTGCTGGGCGGTGTACCCGCAGGATTACTTTAGAGTCGTGCTCGCAAATTTGTAATTTTGGATTATATCCCTTGTCTGACATTCGTTTAATTCGGAATTTATGTATGACTTTAATTTGGTTATTTATGCTTTTAAATGTTTTGAGGTTAAAATTGGTATGAATTATTGGGTGTCAGACGGGAGCAGGGCACGTCCCCTTGTGGTCCCAAGTAGGATCGGGGCGGGTCCTGTCACTAGAGCTATTAATCGATTTTTCAATTATATTACCGAAATCGAAACTGAATCGGTTGGGGAGTCGATTTCAGTTCAGTCTGGTTCTTAGTCCCAAAATCGTTTGATGACAGGACCCGTCCCAAATCCCCAGGGATTAACGTGGGACGTGCCTGCTCCCGTCTGACACGAGGTGTCGGACCAGAGATAATTCCGTCCTTAGCCCAGTGGGACTATCATACAGTGTCAGGATCCGGAGGAGGAGTGTGATGTCTTGGTCTCTACTACAGCCTGCATCCGCGATCAACCTGAAAGACATTCAAAACATCAAAAGTCGTGAGTGGGCAAAACAAGCATTTTTAATAAAAAAAAATATTTCGTAAAACGACATTTATTCCCTTCACTAAAAACATGCATGCATTAGAAAACTAATTATCAAAACATTCACAAAACCATTAGGGCCTTGGCCCAAAATGTAAATCAAACCATATGGGAACTCAACCCAAAACCATGTCCAAAACATAGAACATGGGGTCTCCGCCCCAGATCACTTTCTGTGAAATCTCGTATACATATACATATATACAACCCATCCTCGACATCTCAGATGAGATGCCAACTCGGGGCACACAGCCCCTAGGAAACAAATCCCCGATATGTGTCACGATTCATCTAGATCAGTATGCATACTACTCGGGGTCTCACTCCGAGTCTACCCCCATGAATTCTCCATCTGGGAGGCTCTATCCCACATCCAGGATCTACGACGTCTAAATGGCTATCTCCGGACCTAGTCTGAGACCATATCATAACTCCCACTCCTGAATTGTGCTCCCTATGGGGATACTCATTCCGGGTAGTGGATCGTGACTCTCTAGGTTGACATCTGGAGGAGACCAATCAAATCATGTCGGAGGGTATATACGTTTTCAAAATACTTCTTTCAAATCTCAATTCAACTGGGTCTCATGCCCGATTCTCAACGGGATTCCTCGAATCCTATTCAAATCCATTTTCACAGGCCTCGACCTAAATTCACAGTTCAACAAGGTCTCAAACCCGAATTCTCATTTCATAAACCAAACTGGGACTTAAGCCCGATATCACGATAACAGGGCCTCAAGCCCGATTTCACAATCAACTGGGCCTCTAGCCCGAAATCACAACAAATGGGGCCTCAAGCTCGATACCATAAATCAATGGAGCCTCAAGTCCGATTTCACAATTAACGGGGCATCAAGCCCGATATTACAACTAACTGAGCCTCAAGCCCGGATTAGTAAACCAACGGGGCCCTCGGTCCGATCGTATAACTCAAATGGGCCTCCAGCTCGGATTCTCGTGAAATCAAATGGACTCCAAGTCCGAGGGTTTTCAATCAAATGGGTCTCATATCCGATTTCATATTTCTAAATCCGAAATCCTTTCATTTAAACTATCGTAGAAAGCATGGAACGTATAAGCGCTGTATAAAACCAAAAACCTCGAAATACGTGCAAATACGTAAATTCTAACCTACCACAAACAAATGTACTCGTGACATCATAAAACATATTCATTAAAGTATATAAAACATTTATGCATGCATCAAATTCATAAAACAAGTCAACTCAAAAACCGTCCGAAGTCGCGCCTCGATACGCTCGCCATAAGCCTCTCCAGGGCCAATCACTGTCTCCGGGGCTCCCGAACCTGTCCAAATTAATTTATAGGATGACTAACTACTTAATTAACCCCTCATTAAAGCCCCATAATTTTCCAGAATTTTTAACTATTTTTAAAGTCGATCCTAAATCTTCAGACATCCCGAACTATATCGAAACAATATCTGATTGACTCGAAATCAGTCCCAAAATGTTCGTTACATAGAATAAATGATTTCACATATCCGACCAGCGTGACCAGTCCAACCTATTTTCTCTCCCATTTTTCGTCCTTTTTCTTCCCTTCCAATTCCAATCTCTTTGTTTCAATCCTAAGAACCTATTTAAATGATTAGAACAAAGAAAAATAGCATAAAACTCACCTGTGCAAAACTCCCCCTCACGGTTCAATTTTCCCGTTTGCCCCCTGGGCTGTTCAGCCCTTCCCCGTCGTTCAAAACCTTTTCTAGGCCTCCCTACCAACCCAACAGACACTTCCCAAACCACAAAGACAGCCCTCAACGTCCCAACCCAAATTTTGAATTCGAACAATGAAAAGGGGTTCTCGGGTTACCTCCTCCGCCATGGTCTCCGCCTTCCCTCAGCCGTGAAGTCCCCTTGTCAACTCAATCCTTCATCCTCTTCTGTCAAGTCCCCAGAAGGGTGATAATATGGGGATGGGTATGGGTGTGTATGGTCTGTACAAAGTGGGAAGGTTTTCGGGTTAGAGAGAATGAAACAGGGGAGTGGGGGTTTGGTGCATGTATGTGTGTTTATGGGCAATGGATGAGTGACACTTGTCACTCATTCATTGGGCCAGAAAAAAAATATGGGGCCCACAATAGGACAAAATTCCACTTGCCTCGTAAAACGTGCTGCCGTAAATAGTTCCTCGAAACTTCCGTGAACCGTAACTTTCCAGTCGAATGTCCGATTTCCATGTGCCACCTGTCTACGGACTCATATCGACTCGATCTACGTAACGGTCCTCGGCCCTCGGACCTCTCGGGTCAAAAGTCAATTTTTTGCCCTCGTATAGGGACAAAATCGTAATTTTGCCATGAACGTCCGATAATCCTCGACTAACCCCCGATTAGCCTCGCTAATCTATCATTAAGTCTTAATTAATCCTGATAATTCGGGATAGGTCGTTACATTTGAACTGAAATCAGTTGAACCGATTTAACTAGTTTTCTGACTAAAATAGAGAGAACGAGGGAGAAGGAGAGATCAAGGTTGAGGCGTGAAGGCCGTGAGCCCGGCTGGTGAGTGTTTGTAGGGGTGGCAATGGATCGTGTCGTGTGGGGTTCATGTCATGTCATGAATTCTGTTTTACCCATTTATGCCCAACCTGAATCCGACTCGTTTAATAATCGTGTCATGAATGTCCAACCTGAACTCTGTTAATGACCTGTTTAACCCATTTAATAAATAGGTTATACTTAAAAATCAATTAATCTATAACCTGTTTGACCTATTTAATCCGTTTAACATGTTTAACCTATTTAAATTATAAGATTTAATATATATTTAGGTAGGTAAATGGGTAGATATATGAGTTAGTAATGATACGTTTATTAAATGGGTCAATATATAAGCCAATATACGGGTTAACCTGTTAACCTGAAATTTACCCATTTATTAAATGAGTTAACAGGTCATTTACGGGTTAACAGGTTGACCCGAAACCCACCCATTTAATAAACGGGTCATAACGGGTTGACCAAAAAATGACTCGAAATTTTAATTGTGCGGGTTGATCCGGATAAATTTCGTACGGGTTTCGAGTCGTATATCGAGGCGTGTCAAAAATTGTCACCCTTAAGTGTTTGTGAGCTGAGCAATTAAGGATGGGTTTCGATTGAGACAGAGAGGTCGAGGGAGATGGAGAGATCGAGGGAGAAGGAAAGATCGAGGCAAAGGCGTGAGGGAGAGGGAAAGATCGAGGCAAATGCGTGAGGCAGAGGGAGAGATTGGGGCTGAGTTATCTAGGTTAGCGTCTGGGTGTGAAACTGTGACTGCGATGAGGAAGAAGAACATCGAAGACTCAAGGTATATTATGGGGTTTAGGGTAAAACGATGTCGTTTTGCCAAAAAATTCAGTCTTTGAACTGGTTTCAGCTCGTTCCTATTTGTTTATCGATTTTTTTGAACTGATTAACAACCATATATGTTACTATACCCACCCAATCTGGCCCAATACTTTTTAAGATATGACATAAGCTCGACCCGGCTTAGTAGAAGCCAAAAAAATTTGGGTCGGGCTTGCCCGATCCGGCCCAATGATAAGGGCTAGTTCAAATGAACTCTAACATTTGATATTATAAGTCGTAGAAAGAATTTTGAATTTCTCCCTTTTGAGTTTGTTTTGTCTACGGTAAGATTGATGTGAACTCTCACAATATGGTTTCAAAGTTCTTGTTTTGTCTTTTCAAAATTTCAAGTTTGGATTTTTCTAGTTAAAAGTTCATATAAATTTTAGCATTTGATATTACAGATTGGAGAAGGAATTATAAATTTTCTAAGTACTGAGTTTGATTTTTCTATGGTAAAGTTGATACGAATTCTCACAATATGATATTGAGCTTTCAAAGTTTTTTTTCCCCCAAAATTCCAAGCTCAATTTTTGGAGTTATAAGTTTTATATGAGCTATAGTGCTTGATATTTCAGATTGGAGAAAGAACTTAGATTTTTTTTTTTTTTCATTTTAAGTTTGGATTTTCTATGGTAAGTTGATGTGAACTTTTATGAGATTGGGATTTCAAATTTTTGAGTTTTAATTTTGGAATTATAAGGTTAATATGAACTGTAACATTTGATATTACATATTCGAGAAAAAAATGAATTTTTTTCAATCTTTTGTTTAGTTTTCTTTTGTAAAATTGATATGAACTCTAGCAATACGAGCAGTGTTTTAAAGTAAAATTACTATTTTAATCTAAATGTGATATGAACTCTAGCAATTCATTCTCTAAATATTGAGGTTTCAAAATTCATTCTCCAATTTACAATATTAAAGATTAGATTTTATATAAACCGCATAACCCTAAAATTCAAACATGAATTTTGGAAAGTGTCCTCAATCTCATACAATAAGAGTTCATATTAATTTTACAGTAAAAAAACTGAACTCAAAATGAAGAAAATTCAAAAAACAATTTGGTCGTAATATCAAACTTTGGAGTTCATATGAACCTTAAACTCCAAAATCCAAAATCAAAACTTTGAAAGAACTAAAAAAAGAACTTTGAAACCCTAGTTTCATATTGAGAGAATTTATCAACCCTGCTATAGAAAAGTTCATAAAAATTCGATAGTTCGATACTTTTACGAGTTGTAGAAAGAATTTTTTCCAAAACAAAATCTAGAAATTGAAGAAAAAAAAATTGGACTTCAAAATCCTTATCTCATGAGGTGAGAGCCCATATCATTACATAGAGAAATCAAACTCAAAATAGAGAACATTTAAAATTATTCGACAACACATAATATCAAAATGCTATCTTAAAACTCCAAATCCCAAACTCGAAATTTTGGGGTACTAAGCAGACTTCGTGATCTTAATCTCATATTGTAAATGTACACGTTAACAACCTTAACACAAAAAAATCAAACTCAAAAGGGAAAAAAATTAGAAGTATTTCTATAACTCGTAATATCAAATGCTAAAATTCATATGACCCTTAATACTTCCAAAACTCAAAATTTGAAATTTTGAGAAAAGAAAATTGAGCTTAGAATCTTAAACTTATATGGTGAGAATTCACATCATCCTTATCATAGAAAAAATAAATACAAAATGAAATGAATTCAAAATTCTTTCTCGAATCCGTCGTGTCAAATATTATAATTTATAAGAACTTTGTAATTCAAAAATTCCAACTCGAAATTTCGAAGAAAAAGAATTTCACTTCGAATCTTCCAATCAAATACTTTCTCGAGGGAGAAAACCAAAACCAAATGCGATAAGCTCCTCTCACTAATAACTTATCTTTTGCTTTCAAGCTCCAGAAGTCATGAGTACCATCACTTCCCAACAGTTGAGAGATGAGCTAAGCTAAAGAATTTGATGATCCTAGTCAAAAGAAGGTGGCAATGAAAGCACCATGTTTTCTGCCTAACACATAAAGTTAAAATCTTTTCAATCCTTTAAGCCACACTAATGAGTAATTATACACGTTTTTTTAATATTCTAATGTTGATACAACCACCATGATCCATTATTGACGGCCACACCAGATTCAATCCACAAACAATCACAAAATTAATATTGTCCATCCAAGATAGAGATAGGGCCACATAATGCCTTCCCCACCAAACCTAACTTGGTATTTTTCTCTCTCCTAATAAAGCTAGGAAAAGCACTAAGCTCAGTCAAGGCCCACCAGGGGACCAAAATCAGAAATGAACAAGGCACCTGTTATATGCACTTATTTAAGCTACTAACATAAACAGCCACAGAGAAGAAGAATCTGAGAGATGATTGCTCAAAACGAAAAGAACAGGACATAACATTATCTTGAGGGGTCTGTACAACAAACTGAAGGAACAAATTCAGTCACCTAATTTACCTTGCCTTCCCTAAATCCACTGTCAAATTTCTGCGATAACTTACTTTTATCTTATCCATTTCCTCTAACTTATGAACCACTTCCACAAATCTCAACATTCTCAAGCAACGCTGATCATGGAATCACCATTGTTAAAGCTTGACATTCCCTGGAAAGCCGAATGCCTTGATGATGACGATTCCCTCGAGTCCATTGACAAGGAGAGGTTGAGAGTTAAAGTGGACGAGTCCATTGGCGAATTCAAGTTTAGATCAGATGTTGCTGGGGCAGGAGGGGCCGACTGAAGGGTGATTGGATTGACATGCTTAGCCATCATAGCTGAAGTATCATTCTCGGGATTTGCTTGTCCTAGAGTAAGATTTCCCATTGGATTCTCGATGGGAACTGGCAAGACAGCTGGACCTACAGTCATGGGAAGTTTTGGCACCATAGAAAATGCACTAGGATTGCAAGTCTCAGATGGTGGAGCGGGCAGCAATGGATGTGACTGAGATATGTTATCTTGATGATTTAGTTGCTCTTCATCCATTGGAGTTGCGGTGACCTAACACAAAGGGAAAAAGAAGTAATCATGATAAGCTTACTTTTCCTTTCGGAGGTTGTGAAGAAAAGCAGGAAAAAATTGATGTAGACACGCAAAACTATAACATCAAGTTAACAGGATAATAAATCGACAACTTGACTTATGTTCCGTCTTA
Organism: Prinsepia uniflora; assembly: GCA_032719365.1. NCBI lineage: Eukaryota > Viridiplantae > Streptophyta > Magnoliopsida > Rosales > Rosaceae > Prinsepia > Prinsepia uniflora. The sequence goes on along the minus strand of CM064865.1, from coordinate 74,842,011 downwards.
TAATCCAAAATTCCAAACCACTAAACAGATAATTCTTCATCTGATTTAGGTTCATGTCCCTAAATTTATCGACCAATAAAAAGTAATCCAAAACTTAGACAACCACCAAGTAAATAATCTTACGCGCTCTAGACTCTGATTTCAATGAGAACTGGATAAAGATGGTAAGTTTGACATATTACATTCCCTAAATCAATCCAAAAATCTTACCGATCGCCGAATAAATAATGGGCAATTAATTCATAGGTGTTTATGAAAAGAGCGTAGAGATTAAAATTTCAAAAACTGCGTATGCATCACTCACCAAAACCCTTATAAAACTAGATCCACCACCTTACACCTACTTGGCACATCCATTTAAACATATCCAAATAAGCACTTAAATACATAAATTGGATTGAACTTTTCAACTAAACTCTAAATACATGAATTCATTTGAATTGGTTAAAATTGAAGGGAATGGGATTGTTACCGTATCGGTGGTGATATCAAATAGGCTAGATCTGCGGCGGCGGCGATTGTGGTTGTTCCGGCGGAGAAAGTATTTCTGAGCGTGGCTGGCTACCTGCGTGGGAGTGCGAGTCTTCACGAAGTTTCTAGAGATCCCTCTCCAATCTCCTTTCCCTACTTTCTGCAATCCTAGTAGAAATAGCTTATGCTCATCCTCCGTCCATGGAACCCCTGACCAGAAAGTTCATATAAGTAACGAATCACATTCTTTCAAACAACATTAATAAATTTCAAATAAATTTGAGTCGACAGTTACTAGTTAACATGGATAAACTCAATAAGCTATTTCATCAAATTGGAACATGTAAATTGTAAAGTAACTATAAACACAAATTTCTAAAAAGAAGGCAAATTTTGTCAACAATGAGCAAAACAATATTCAAATTTTGTTCCCTTTTTGATCAATTGAATACCAATCAGCACGGTTGAGTAAATTATTAGTTTAGTACCGCTGATCGGAGAATATCGAAGATCATAGAAATAGAGAGATAGAAACTGACCTCGCTTACGTTCGCGCTCGCGTTCCCGATTCCCGCCAGAATTGTGAACGACGTCGCTCTCAGACGCGTAACCGGCAGCCGCTTCCTCCTTGCCGGCAGCACTGTTGCTACTACCATTGCTGTTGTTGTTGGCCTCTTGAGGCTGTTCGTACTGCGAGAGATTGTTCAAACTCACGCTCTTCCTCATGGAGTCAACCACCAAGCGCACACCGAACAGCATGATCTCCCCGGCGCCCGCGGGCTCAATGGTGGAGCATGTTCCTGACATCTTAACCGTCCACGGAGAGTCTAGGACGAAGACGACGATTCGTTTAGCTGTTTAGCCGACGGCGATGGATCTGAGGCCGTAAGATTTGGGGAATAGAAAAGGAGCGAATAAAAAAGATAGAGTGGGGGGTGGGAGTCGGTTGATATATATACGGGGGAGACGACAGGGATGAGGTGGCACCATGTGGATCGTGGAACAGACGGTGTAAAAGCTGTAAAGTTTCGAACTTTGTGTCTGCGTTGGACACGTGTGATGTAATTGTTCGTGTAACTTTTTTTACCCATGTCCTGTTTTATTCTGTCGCTTTACCAAATCCTTCCTTCTCTCTCAATAATACAACTGGATAGATATTTTGTTGTTTATTAATTTCAACAATATCTTCAATTAAATCCATTTTGGGATTAAGGATTTGATTTGGAGTGGCAATGGGATATCAAGATTTGTTTCCAAATTTTACATAATAAATAATGTTACACTACTTTCCTTTTGGTAGATAAGTGAAAGTCCAAAAGAAAATATATATATATATATATATGAACAGATATTAACATATTAACTCCAATTACTTATTAGTTACTTGTAGACAGAGTGAAATTTGACGGAAATTCAACACAGCAACATTTTAAAGTCGCAAATAAATTGGAGAAGTTTATTGTAATATTTCTTATTGATTTTGGCCATAATAGTTAGATTAGGACTTTTAATCCCTCATTCCTATTTATGCGCCACTTGATCATTGGAGATCACGCTTCTGCTCTACAGATTCCTGAAGACCAAAGATGATGGATTTGACAGCAATGCATATTTCTTTTGGTGGAGGTAATCTGTTTAGAGTTAAGTGTTGTTAAATTTTTTTGTTTGGGGTTTATGGTATTGGTTTGTAATTTTTCATAATATTAGTGATGTATGACTTTAATTATTTGTGCAGCTTTTATATGTGTTAGTTTACCATATTAGGTTGTAGAACTTGCTCTTATAGTCGATTTTGATAGCAAGTTGGTACCCTTAATTATAATAAAATGATATTAATTTTGATAAAAAAAATTTACACACAAACTATGCTTAGTAAGAATATCCGCAACTTGATTTTCTCTATATAAATATTGTTTTCCTACTATAAAGCTTAATTTTTCTATAATTTTTCTTGGATTTAAATTAGTTTTATGAGTGTATTTGTTTAAATTGTATCAATTTCTTACCCTATCTCCTCAATGACTTGAAGTCGTTGACTTGATGAAAATAATCTCTAATGATGTTAAAATGAACACAAATGTAGTTGGTAGGGGAAACGTGATATTTGGATTTGGTCAATATTCTTAACAAATATTATAGAATGGTACCACAACCAAAGAAACAAAGTTGGCATGAGCTCTGTTTATGGTTGTTGGGCTAAATTAATGTTGTCATTCCATGACTCGAAACCGCACGAAATTTATCCGGGTCAATCCACACGATTAAAATTTCGAGTCATTTTCGGGTCAACCTGTTATGACCTGTTTATTAAACGGGTGGATTTCAGGTCAATCTGTTAACCCGTATAATGACTTGTTAACCCGTTTAATAAATGGATAGATTTTGAATTAATAGGTTAACCCGTATATTGGCTTATATATTGACTCATTTAATAAACGTGTCATTACTAACTCATATATCTACCCATTTATCTATCTAAATATCTATTAAATCTTATAATTTAAATAGGTTAAACATGTTAAACGGGTTCAATGGGTCAAACGGGTCATATGTTAATTGGGTTTTGAGTATGACCTGTTTATTAAATGGGTTGAACGGGTTACACGAGTTACACGAGTCATTAATAGGTCGGGTTCGGGTTGGACATTCTTAACACTATTATTAAACGGGTTGGATCCGGGTTGGGCATAAATGGATAAAACAAAATTCATGACATGACACGACTCATCTCATTATCGCCCCTACCCTTGAAGTTTTAAATGTGATTATGCTTCCGGTTTCCAATTTTTAATGAATTTGAAGAAATAATTAAAAAATTATAATATGAGCAGATATATAAAACGATATAAATATTTTTTGTTTTTTAGATGTCACGATAAAATAACAGCATTCAAAATTTGAGGTTATAAAAACTAAAAAGCTAAATCAAATTTAATTCTTATTAAAATGATTGTTTTTTTTTTGGTCTAAACAACTAAACAACTATGAGAAAATACATCAAATTGTGGGTGGATGTGAGTTTGTGACAACCAATTTGTTGTTCTTGTGCCAAAAATTGTACACAAAGATTCCACAATTCATTGGATTTGTCAACAATCCAAATCAGCCATACCATTTAGTTACTAAATTAATTAAATATAGCAAGAGCTAAAAGAGAAGTAGATCAAATAGAAAGAGCTAAAATTGGAATTTTTTTTAAAAAAAAATTATAATAACAGAGAGGAAGAAGTGTAGAAATTATGGGCCTCCACTCAACAACCAATTCATGCTGTTGCGTCTCTCTAGAAAAACAAATGAACAATGGAGATCATCCCACATGGTTTAGGGCATTTCAAAAAATATTTTATTCTATCAGCACCCTTTTCTTTATCCAGTCAAAGTCAAACCCAACTTGTTTATCGATGGCAGTGTCTTAATAATCAAATAATTAATTCATTTACACCCTAATCAAGTCTTTGGCATTCCCGGTTTAGTCATATTCCTACTCCAAAAATAAATAAATAAATACCCTAATTAAAATACTAGGTATATCCCATTTTTAAAATATCAAGGTATAAAAATTTCTCGATCAAAATATTCCGATCTAATAATATTTATTTTGATTTTATAATAAAGAAATATAATGAGAGAATATTTATATTTTGAGTTTCATATATAAATTTAACTTGACGTATTGTACGGTTTAAATAAAGTAAAATATAATTTTACAGAAAAATAAAAAAACTCATCCGAACCCAACCAGACTTATGCAGAACAGACCCTCCTCAAGATTAGAATAATTTAGTTGCAAATTGAAATTAGTTATTGATGAGAGTGAAACCAGCTCACTAATGCTAATCTTAATGCTTATAGTTGCTATCAATCTATGATTTTTGTTATTTATTTTTTGATAGATTATATATAAACATTTAAAATCTATATCTTATATACATAATTAAGAGATGCGCTCTATGGACCGTCAACTTAGCATATTCGATTTGCGTCCACTTAAAAAAGAGGCAGATTTGTTTTCGTTATCTTTTAAGCTCGTACACTGATTTTATATACAAACTCTTTTTCATGGTGGGGTTGGGGTGCTTCTGTGAGCAACTAGGATGACATAACAACACCAAGATAAGGTTTTTGTAGGGTTTCCACCATGCCTTTCACCCTATCTTCTTGGCCCATTTCCCATTGCCCATTGCCCTCCTTATCTATATATTTCCTTGTGGATAAATAATTTGGGGCATTTAAATTTTGAGATATCTCCCTTCAAAACGATGAAAAAAAATACCAACTAAGGTCTAAGGGTAATGCATTGATGTCTAGATTGCACATTTAATTGCCTAAAAATTGATAAGAGTTTCATCATTCTCTCTTTTGAGGGTAATTCTATAATCTATACTCTAAATCTCAAGTTGAAAGGATGGATTGTTGGTCTATTTTATAAACAATAATAAGGGTGAAATTGATTATGTACATTAGGTGTAGACATTACTCTTTAAAAGAATCAAGACATAGTTTGAGGTCTCCACTATACAATACAGAGGCATAGCACTAGCAATAGAGCATGATACTAGTTGCCATCATCAGTATTAATTTGCTCATTTTCATTCTTGCAGATGGTCGAGTTGACCACCCGAAACTACCACTACACAATGGAGATAAATACTACTAATTTGAGCATGATATTAGTTGGCATCATTAGTTTTTTTAAATTGCTCTTTTTATTTTTTTTGCACATAATTTCTCTTAATTACTTGAGCTACAAGTTCATTTTGAATTTCCGCATTTCATGTGCTGAGTGTAAGACTCGAACTTTTATCATTGGCTTAGAGATAATGAGATCTACAAGAGTAAAAGTGTTGTAGCACTCAAAGTAGAAGCATTAACCTAAACTTCTAATTTTGGGAAATTTGGATAAAAAGGCAGGGAGCAAGTGAAGTGATAGATCCCACCAAGGAAAGCACTTCCAATGGAAGGAAATGTGACCTAAATTTGTCATTATGGTTTCGAGATAAGCTTTTGCTTTCATTGTTCACATCAATATGGCATGCACTGTCCCTTCTTCTTGGGTACATTATTAATTCAATGTACCTCTGCTACCCAAAGTGTTTTCTTAGCCTCTAAGAAAATCGGAAAATTAATGGTTCGTTAATTTAAAATAAAATTGGAATTTTTGATATAATTCATATTGTACTTTGAACTAATTTAAAGTGAAGTGTAATTTTTAAAAGCACGCGGATTATAACCTTTGAAAACACATGTAGCTTTACAACATCTTCGTTCTATAGTTATTGTACAACTTGTGTATTCAGTTATTAAAGAAAAAACAAAAAAAAAACTTGCTACTCAATATACTTCCTCAACATTAACTTTCATCTTAAAATGATCCTCAAACTCGATTTTATACCAGGATACTCTCTGAATCTCCCTTTTCATCTCAACTTGCTCTTTTTCCGTCATATCTACTAATTTACTGTCAAATTTAAAAGTAAAATTGTCAAATTTAAGATTAGTCTTCTTGCTCCTCAAACTCTACTTCGAATGGAAACTTGGATTGCTGCTTCTTACTTTCCAGCTTGAGTGGGACGAAGCTCAAGCTTGGGTGGAAATTCGGAAGACTCAAGGGACCAGACTTGGTTAATTTTATTTCAACTATATTTTTAACTCAACTTTTTAGTTACTTGGTCTTCACAGAGAAGACTCGGCGACTTCGATAGGCAATCTCATACGCTAAAATGTCATAAAAAAAATGTCAGTCGATTATAATGGTGTTAATTTTTTCATTCATTATTATTGTACGACTTCTTGTGTGTGTGTGTGTATATATATATATATTAAAGAAACAAGTAAATACTTAATAAATAAATAATGGTATGAGAAGATGATGCCTGTGAAGATCATATCACTGATGTTCTACGTCTCTATTTGTTACAGAAGCAAGCAAAGGCCACATAAATACATATGAGAAATAAAAACCTAGAGCTACAAAACCACAATCCTTGTCACTACCAGGACAAGAACTGACTTCATATCAAACTAGAAACAACGTGGAACTCATCAGATTTTCGCAATTTGGTTCGATGCTGCTGCCTTCTTGGCAAGCTAATGTTCATTCCTGCTGCCTTCTTGGCCTGGAAAAGCATTCCCATTCTTTCTACTTAAATGGGAAAAACTAAAACTTTCTTTCCAACCCTAGTGAGTGATGAGAGTAAAATGTAAGGTATTTTTAGGCTGTGCTTACAAGCTCGGTTCTTGTCCTAATTCTATCACCAGAACTGGCATCATTATATAGTCCACTATTGACATCACCGGAGGATTTTTTTGTTCCTTGAGGAGGGAATGGGGAGTTACCTAATTTAATTATATGATTCCTTTCGGATTCACCTGTAGATGGTTCAATGCTTGAGAGAATCCGCTTGAGCTGAGGTCGCTGGCAGAGGATTCGACCATTGTTCCATTTTGGGAAAGAAAAGGAGGATGACATGTTATCCTGCAGAAATGAATACGCTGCCTTTGCAATCGTAAGACCTGGTGTTTTTGAGCTTTTCTCCATCTTCCCTCGTCTGATCAATGAAAAGTATATTACTAACAGTAAGCCAAGTCTTGAGTATGGAATGCAAATGACAAGGTTAGAAAAACCCTAAATTGTACTGTTGAAATCTCTTAATCTACATGTGGCCTTTCATGTTTTTTGTTCTCTTTCTTCCCCCTTTTCTATGGTCCCCCAACAAAAATAGTCTGATTTGTGACAAAAATAAAGCAGCTGTATGTATGCGAAGGTAAGGTATTTCGAGTGTCTTCCAACATTGACATGTGTACAGATTCTGGTTATTAATTAATAATAGCCTATTTTGGTTAAGAAATTTCCAGTTCAGCACTTCAGCCTTGCCCATGTACATATTCATTTGACTTTCGTTTCTCATGCTTGTTGGGTCACAATAAATTTGGTCTGAATTTTAAGAAGTACGAAGACATCAAACTCATGAAATGTATTGAAATGGTTTCAAAATGTAAGAATGCGTCACCAATATCAGAAAAATGCACAGACAGAGACTTAAGCAAAAGTCGAACATAAACCAATATGACAAGGAACTAATAATAACTAATTTTTATTTGAGAATTTAGATTCTGCCAAGGTTCATGAATTGTTTTGTATCACTATTAGATCCCTACCCGACCTAAGCTCTTTTTTACCAAGTAGAACTTCAGAAAAATAACCAACAGAAAATAAATTGTGGAAAGGAAAGGGTGGCTTACACTACAACAACAGTAGCAACAGGGGGAAGATCCTCGCCATTTAGGAACATCTCATACATATTGTTTAGCCAAACCGACATTGCTGTATATGCACCACCTTGCCACATCCTGAAAAATGGCTGACATCAGGACTGAAATAAATCGAAAAAAGAGAGCATGTGCTGAAAGAGACGAACTCTCTAATACCTGTGCACATCAACAGACCCCACAAGTTTAGTTTTACGAAAAAGCTCAGGAAAAAGCCCCCGCTTTGTTGCTTCATTAAGAACTCGCACAGCTCTTTGTTTTTGACCCAGCCACCAAAGTGCTTCTAGTAGTGCGTTGTAGAACCTCATTCCCAGCCCGCATCCTTCAGATTTTAATTTGTCAAAGACATACTCTACCATCTGCCAATTAGATTCGTCATCATAATCTCCCTTTATCATCTGCCCAATCACTTGATGAATATTTGAAACTCTATTTGTAAGCATCTCATTCAGCAACTCATGGGCATCATCCCACCTGAAAGCAAGGAGCCTAAAAGGTAAGATAAATCGTCACAAGTAAAAAGATAATAAACTTGTTACTGTAATACTTTGAAAATCCCATATACCAATCATACTCATGCAAGCTTCAGAAGCAAATTAAGTAGCCTTGATTTAAAGTTCTCTAATGACTGATAGCTGAAGGGTATAGAATTAACAATATAGTGAATGGAGAATGATGGACACAGCATTAAGGTTGCAGAGGCCACACTGCACATACTTACTGGCAGTCATCCTAGCTATAAGATTCTGGGATATAAACTATGAAAGACATATGGAACACTGAAAAGTATTTCTATAACGGATCATAGATTTTTGAAGCCACTTCTACAAAGTTGGTTGAAATTTGTCAAATTTTCTGCTGTCTTTATGGTTTATAATCAGTAACTTAGGTACCAGTTACACCAGACATCTCAGAGAGATTTGAATGAGGAATTTCGCAAGATTAAATTTTATCTTTTGTGTACCCAATTTCTTTTAGCAAAACATAAGATATGTGCTCCTTTCATCCAGAGAAGAGATGCTGTTCGATAGTTGACATTGCCGCCATTAGCTTAGAAATGGCTCCTTGATCTTAAACAAATGAACATAAAAAAATTGTGAAAGGATTGAGTGAATTCTGACCTGTCACTCCTTGCATAAACAGCAAGCATCATGCAGTAGCACATGACACTGGGCAATATTCCTGCGGCTTTAATCTCTTGGAAGTGCTCCTCACATTCATTAACAAGATCTGCGACACAGTAAACACTTAAAACTGTTTCAAGGGTCTGCTCATCAGGATCACATCTTCTCTTATCCATCTCAACGTATGCCTTAATAGCTTCTTCAAACTGACCTCCTTGCCTAAACGCTTCAATCATACCATTGAATGTATGGACATTCCTGGGAACACCAGCATCATCCATTATTGACAAGACTGCTTCAGTCTCCCTGTATAGTCCGCTTCTTGCAAATGCATATATCAGCGAGTTGTAGCTTTCAACTGATGGTTTGCTTCCAACTTCATTCATTGTATTAAAGGCAACAAGAGCTTCTTCATACAATGCTGCTTGCCCATATGCCTCAATAACCCCGGTGTAAGCCTTGGAACTAGGCACTATACCGTTGTCGCTCATGTGACGTAAAATGTGCCTGGCATCTTGATGAAGTCCTCCCTTTCCACAAGCATATATCAAGCCTTCATACGTTCCCATATTCGGCTCAATATTCTCGTCTACCATATCATGAAACAAAGTCACCACCTCCTTAAAATACCCACCCTCCCCAAACACCTGTATGAGAATGTTATATGTAGCCGCATCTGGCTCTGTATTACTAACTTTCATCTCAAGAAAGAGCTCCCGAACATCATCATACCGTCCATGCCTCCCATATAGGTTCAACAAAATACTGTAAGTGGCCGCATTTGCCATACACCCCGCTGCTTGCATCTGCCTAAACACACCCATTGACTCCCTAATCGACCCTAATTTTGCATATGCCTCTAATAACACATTATAAGATGTAATATCAGGCAAATTTCCTCCAGATTCCATCTCTTTAAGTAGCTCTGAGACCTTCCCAAGCTTATCTAATTTACCAAACGTTTCAACTAGATACCTATATGTGGTTATATCTGGAACAATCCCACCCTCATTCATAGTCCTGAACACCATCTCTGCCTCTTCACCTAAACGTCTACCGGCACAAGCACTAAGCAAAGTATTATAAGTAACAAGGTCAGGTTGTATTCCTTCATGCCTCATTTCTGCAAACAATCCTAATAAACCTTCCCAATCCAACCCACCTCTAGCACAAGCATTAAGCACAGTATTATAAGTCAATATACTTGGCGAAACCTTATCTTTCTTCATCCTATCAAGCAATTGAAGGGAGGTTTCATACTGACCGTTACGCCCATAGGCATTGATCACAGCGGTGTAGCTGAAGACGCTCCGGACCACGCCTTGGCTAGGCATTTCGTCGAACACCTCGGAGCACTTATCGAGAAGGCCTTCGCGGCCAAGCAAGCTGATCATTATGGTGTATATGTGTTCGTTCGGCTTGCACCATATCTGGCGCTGCATATACTTGAACAGCCTTAGAGACCTCTGCCAATCGCCTCGCGCGGCGAACTCCTTAAAGACCAAAGCGAAGTCATTTAGCGACAGCTTGCTCTTGAAGATGTCAAGGCACCGAGCTATGCTGCCTCGTGGAGGAAGGCTACTGAGCTTGTTGATTAAGGTTTCGACGTCGTAGCTGTACTTGCCCTTCTCGACTGTCACCGACGGATTCCCGAGGATGAGATCCTTCGGCTTTGCCCTCGCCGAAAACACCAACCGCCGGTCGCCGGAGAGGAATTTCCGGTGTCTGGTGAGGAACCTTCGGTGTATGGATGAGTCCGGAGTTTTGGTGAGGACGGAGAGCTGGTGAGGCTTAGGGTTCAGTTTGGAAATTGAAGCGGGAAGAGGCGAAGAACTGGAAATGGAGAGAGTGGGGGAGAGGGTCATTATGGTAATTTAGCTAGCATGAGCTCCTTAGAGCTTTAGATGTCGAAGAAAACTAGATTTTGTGTGAGATTTTGGCGAGAAAATTACAGGGATAACAGTAGAGGGAGAGCGGGAGAGACTTGAGCCTGAAGAAGGGCACGTGGAAGGAGTAGTGGATAATAGGTGGGGAGAAGGCGGGTAGATTTGTGGATTGGGTAACGGGTTATCCACCCGAACCGTGCTTTTGTACATGAGTAACGGCCCAAATAATGGCGGTAACGGATTTTCAAAACAGTCTTAAACATATTTCAATTTTTTTCATTTTTCTTAAAAAGAGAATCCTACTCAAATCTTTGGTTTAGGAGATTTTTTTTTTCTTCAAATAAGGGAGCCTCTAATAAAAGAGGAATTCAGCCACAAACTTCCCATTTAAACTTTAATTTGAGCGTAAAAATAATGAATTTACAATCTCTGAAATATACATATTTACTTAAATTTTTTTGATAATAAAAGGATTCGGACCCCATTTATAGGCTTGCGAATCTATAAAAAAGATAAAAAAATTGAGTGCATGTATTTGTTGGTAAAGATAAACAAAATATATTCTAATAGGATTTTCTAGAACATATTAATAAATACATTCAACTTGGGTTATGCCCTAAATTAGGCCTCGTCATTGGGCCGGGTCGGGCAAGCCCGGCCCAAAATTTTTGGGCTTGGGCCTGGCCGGACCGGGCCTATTTCATAATTTAAACAATACAGGGCCGGGTGTCAGGACCCACCCCGGTTTCACCTCGAAACCCGAAGTAAATCCTGCTTCCGGCTGACACCCCGACACACACAAAAGGAAACTCACTCTAAACCACCAAAGAACACAGTCAGACACAGGAGAAACTATACAAAACATTTAGAAGTCAAAGGTTTACAGAGCATAGTATTGAATACAACAGAAAGAAAACCGATAACTAAATACAAGCACACGGAAAACGCTACAACACTCCGGGGTCGCTCTCGTAACTTCTATGCCTCCGACGCTGCCTCGACGCCGAAACCCCGCTCTAGCTCCACGACCTGGAGGGCAATTTAAAACAAAAGGTGTGAGTGGACCATAAATAAGAAAAGAATTTCCGAAAACCATTTCGTAATAAAACCAGAGTTTTAGCCCTCCGTTTTGAAATCATACATGCATAACCCAGTTACTAAAACAATTATAAATCACACAAACCTCATCATAAAAACAGAAACACTATAAAAACAGTTATAGAAATCATATCATCGGCATCATAAAACTGTATCAGAAAACATAAGTACCAAGCCATAACCAACCGATCAAACCTGCTGGATCTATCCGAGTCTTTAAACTCCCGAGTCTTTAAACTCAATCCAGGCCTCAATAATATCCGAGTCTTTAAACTCCCGAGTCTTTAAACTCAACAGGCCTACGGGGGAAATATCAATATATCCGAATCTTTAAACCCAATCCGAATCTTTAAACCCAATTCGGGCCCGTCCCCCGTCAATCACAATATCTGGGTCTTTAAACCCAATAACCAGATCCAGCAAATCCAATCCACAACCATTTAAAAACCACTTCGAAATCCATATCCAAACCCGAATTCGAAATCACCGGTCTGATGCCCTTTTGGCATCCAGAATCGTCATTCCGAACCCAAATCCGGAAATTCACTTTTTAACTTTAAAACCAAATCTCAATTCTCGAAATCCGAATCTAAAACCGAAAACCCTTTAATCACCAAATCTTGTTCCAAAATCCCTTTATGAACATTTACCACTTATCCATTGAAATCCCAAATCCATAGCATCATATTCAGAAATCACACTTTTCTCGTAAAACACGCTGAAAATCGAACTTTCTCGAAAAACGTGTACTTATGTAAAATCAACAAAGCAAATTCGATGAACATAGAATCATAATTAAAACCATAAAACAAGTAATTAAAAACAGTTATGCATGCTCGAGTTTAGAGAAGGGGTCCACTCACAGTACCGAGCCCTCAATCACGTCCCGTACGTCTCGTACGTTCCTCAGCTTCCTCGGGAAGTCCCGATCCTGTCAACAACCACCCAAGAACGTTACTAACACATCTACGAGGGTCCACCTAATTTTCCCCAAAAAATCCCCGGGTAATAAACGTAACGAACCGGAACCCTAAACCTTCACCCTCGCGGAACTAACCTCAAACAACGTCTGAACAACCCGAAACCAATTTCATTAGACTCGTCACAACACTTAGACCAAAAACCATGTTGACCACTTTCCCAACCGCCGCCGCACGCGCCCCCACGCGCCGCCCAAAGTGGCTGCGCGTGGCCCTCACGCGCCGCCCAAAGTGGCTGCGCGTGGCCCTCACGCGCCAGCTACAGTGTCACCAGCAACCTCTGGTCGACCCGGTTTGAAACAGTCACTGCAACTCGAACCGGCGTGACCGGTTCACCGTCGTCCGTCCACCAAATCAACTCCTTTCTTCACCATCTTCATCGTCCAGACCTAAGCTACCCTTTCCCCTACTCCAACCGCTTCGACACGACCTAAAACCCATCGACTCGAACTCAAAACAAAACCCGAACACTTCCCCTGTTCTTCCTCCCGGCCAACCAGGTCTTCCCCTACCACGGCAACCACCGTAGACGGTTCCTTGGGACCTAAGAAGTCGACTAGGACCAACCATAACCCTCGACTCACTCCCTAAGTCCACGACTTTCGATTTGAAAATCGACAGCAAAACAGAGCATAGAGGATAAGTTGAGGAATTACCTGCCCTCCTGTCGCCGTCGTGAGCTCAGCCGTGAGGACACTACTCCTCCAGTCCACCTCCAGCCTCTGAACACCTCCACCGGCCTCGATTGATCGAACACGGCAGCACCACCACCCAAAACTCCTTTCTGCTCTCTGTTTCCCCCCTGGTTTCCCGTGGCTCACAACCGCGCACACAAACGACCACTGCACCTCCAAACCTCCTCAACTCACTCACTAACTCTCATTCAATCTCTGATCACTCTCACACACTCACACCCTCACCGTGCTTGATCGATTCACCCCAAATCCCAGTCTCTGTTTTCCCTCTGAGTCGAAGAACACACACACGGGTACAAGATCAAAATACCCAAATAATTGGACCGTGCATCCTGGAAGCCTATAGCTCTCCTACACGTGTCACCATCCTCTCCTTTCTCTCACAAGTGGCTCAATCTCAGCCCTCCATTATCCCTCTCTGTTGCACAAATCCCAATTTGTAAAAGACCAAAATACCCTTCCTTTTAAGTCCAAACTACCGTTGTGCCACTACCTTTCTAGACCTGTAACTCACACATCGTAAATCCGATGAACACGTGTCGCCTGTCGTTGAATTCAGGACGACAAGATCTACCTAACGGTCCTCGGTCAACAAGTCAAAACCCAATCGTCCAAAAAGTCAACTTTTCCCCCTATTTTTGCCAAATTACGGTTATGCCCTCAACCTTTCGAACATCATAACTTCCTCCTCGGATGTCGGAATCGGGCATGCCACCTCTCTACGGATTCGTGGCGTCCTAAACTACGTCCTGGTCATCGGCCCAAACTAAAAGTCAACTTTTTGCCCGAACCAGGGGCAAAATCGTCATTCTAGGCTAACGACCTCATCGGGACCAACTAACCCCCGATTAAGCTCACTAATCCCACCTTAAACACCGTCTTAACCTTAATTCCCGTGACAGGTCGTTACAACCTACCCACTTAAAAAGAATTTTGTCCCCGAAGTTCCACAGCTAGTTCCCGACACTTAGGGTCTCCTACCCGGTACGCAACACTAACTTAACAACAACCACTCCTGGGGTTTCCTGTTTATCAACTCCACCTTGGGTATTTCACACCATCCCCAACTACCAGTTACACTTCATGGTGTACGCAAGGGAAACTCTATGAACAGAAAACAAAGGTATTTTCAAATACCTCATATGGAGTACCCAAACAAAGTGCATAGAGTACATCCTCATGTACAACCATGACAGGACCCGTCCCAACTGGACGTCAAAAATCGTACCCGGTCCTGCTCCCGTCTGACAAGTCAACTGAAAGTCCGAAACTACCCTTCAGTACCTGCCAGACAAGGGAATTTTGTGCATGTGCCCGCTCATACCTCCACCTTTGGAATAGCCTCGATCAACGCACCACGACCTGAAGGGTTAATAAAACAGAAAAGGTGTGAGTGGACAAAAATGACCTCTTATAAAAACATTTATCAAAATACATTCTTACCCTCCAGTTTTCACAAACTTGCATGCATATCGTAAAACATGAGTGACCGATAAAATTGACTACGCCCAAACTACGCATTAAATTAAACATGTAATCTGAGTGTTATGCAATTTAAACCCTTTTTGTGTAGATGTAGTATTGGTAAATAGGGATCGTTCTTAACCGGGGAAATTAGGGAACATTAATAATGTGTTAGTGGGAAATGAATAAAAGAATAATGAATAAAAGAATTAAATAATAAAAGAATTAAATCATCAAAGAACTAATAAATTAAAGAATAGATGAATAAGAGAATAAAGAAATAAAAGAATAAAGAATTAAAAGAATAAAAGAATAAAAGAATAAAGAATAAAAAGAATCAAAGAATAAAAGAATAAAAAATAAAAAAGGATCAAAGAATAAAAGAATTAAAAGAATAAAATAATAAAATAATAAAAGAATAAAGAATTAAAAGAATACAAGAATAAAAGAATAAAGAATAAAGAATTGAAAAGGGGGGTTTTGAAAAGGAGTTGTAAATATAAAATAAATAAAACAAGTAAAAATAATTAAATACTTAATTTTACTTCTACTTTAACCTTTGTACTAGTGAATTTTCTTCAAACACATATTTTTACCAACACTCTAACATCATGCTCATATTGAACCAATCACGAAATCATACCTTAATCATCTCAAATACATGCATACATTTTTCATATTATAAATGCACCGAACAGCGGATTATTACTTATAATATGATTCACCTTAAGTAAGTGATTTAATGCGCCGAACAGCGATCAAACATTAAATCTCTTCAACTCTATCCTAAATGCCCCGAACAGCGGATCAACATTTAGTTTCGAATTGAAGTTTAAGTACTAAAACATATGAAGTAAAAGAAACTCAAAAAGTAAAACACATGGAGATTGCATTCTTACTTACAAATGTTAGAAAGAAAATACCAACACATATATTGAATTATAAGTAAAACCAATAACAATAACAAGAATTTAAGTAGAGAAGTATGGATTTTCACAAGAATCACCGAACAGCGGCAGGAAACTTGTGAAGATGGAAGAAGAAATACGAGGAATTCGGTCTTAAAACTCTTGAATTGCCTTAGAATTACTTGGCCTAGGTATTTCTTAAGGAAAGCATAAAAATGTGTTTAAGAGATCTCAAAGAAATATCACAAGAACAAAGTAAAGAAGAAATGAAATTAAGAAAAATAAAAATAACATAAATTAAGAACAAGAATTAAAAGAAAGCTAATTAATAAGAAAATCTACAAGAAGTTAAAATGGTCCCCAAAATTGTCTCTCAAAAGAGAGAAATAAAAGAACTAAACTAAGAACTAAGAACTAAGAACTAAGAACTAAGAAAGAAATGGAAGAATGAAACTAATTGGGGACTCCCCAAAATACAAGAATTGAAGCCCTATTTATAGGTGGAAAAAGCTATCAAAAATACATAAACAAATACAATAAAAAATGTTAAATAATGGAATGATGAGTAATAAAGATTAGTGATGATGTTTAGAAGTGGTTTGAGTTGTCAAGTTGCAAAATTGGGTTGGAAAGTGGAAGGAATTTGGGTGGAAGTTGGGTGGAAATTAGGTGGAAGCTGCTGGAAAATAATTCAACAGAGGGCTGCTGAAAAAGGGAATGGAATTTCGGCTGGAGGCTGCTGAATGGAGGGACTGGAGCTCGGCGGGCTGCTGCTGAGACGGTGCCTGGGAGATCGACAAGCGCGCGCCGAATGGAGGAACAGCAGATCGGCCAGCGCCTGTCGACGGGTCCGCTGGGCTGGTGGATGTGCGGGCTGGGCCTGGCGTGCTGGGCTGGTGGATGTGCGGGCTGGGCCTGGCGCGTGTTGGGCTGTGCAGCCGGGCCTGCACGGATTGGGCTGGGCTGCAAAATAAAAATTAATTAATTTATTTAGTTAATTTAGTAATATTTCACCGAAATTCGTCCATAATTTCTTCGTTATAATTCCGATCGGGAAGATTCTTTCGCCAAAATACTCCAAATTACAAACTTTATTTATTTAAACAAAAATAACACAAAATAAATTAATTTATCTAATTATTTAATATTTTAATATTAAAAGTCAAGTATAAAGGGTATAAAATAATATAAAATAATGCTTATTTGAGGACCTATCAAATACCCCCACACTTAAACTTTGCTAGTCCCTAGCAAATACTAAAATTAAACTACAAAATCAAAACAAGTGAACCTTTAACCATTTGTCTCAATATTTCATTATTATCATCATGGCATAAAAGATTTTCACTTAAAGCATTTAAGCATATGGAATTCAAGAGTTAATATATGGTAACAAAATGTTTTAACAAATAAGATAATGAGTAAATATGGTGAAATGGATCTCAACATGAATAAAACAAGTATGAATCAACTCACAAGGATATGCACTCATAAGTTCACTCAATTTGTGAGGGTTTGTGTTTGCACTCAAAGTATGTGAGAAATACTCACATAATCGAAATGAAGTACTTTTGCAAAATTTCAAACAAACACCTCAAGATAAAAACAAAACATACTTGCACAAATGAACCAAAACCATAAGCTTACTCAAGTGATTGACTCCACTAATCAAAATTTACCATCTTAAGGATCATAAGGTCTTTATAAAGGTTGTAATGGGGCTAAGTTTAGAGGCAAGGAATATATAGGACAAGTGGTGCTCAATTCGTTCCAAGACTCAATAGACTCCCAAAACGTATCATAGCTTCCCAACCTTAGTGCAATGATGTCAGTAATCCATCCTTTCAAACATAGGCCTAATTTCATCATGTTGGGCCTCATAGTCATTCTTTGTGTCGGATTTACAAATGTAAGGGACTTAACTCAAACATTACATAACCAAACCTTATTACCTTGATCGAGACTCAACCTTTTTTTTTTTTTTTTTTTTTTTTTTTTTTTTTTTGATTTTTTTCTTTTTGATTTTTTTGATTTTTTTTTTTTTTTTATATCAAGGTAATAACATGTGTCAACAATACAATAAAGCTTGAGTCGGTAAATCCAAATAATTCACATAAAAGTCTTTTCAACATCATCATTTTCTCCTTACACAATCTTTATATCTTCAACCGAGTTCTTGGAACAAGGGTAAAGGATGTCTATACTAAGCTCAAGTGTTTAGATAATCATGGTGATGAAAGAAAGGCTTAACGTGGGCTCGAAAGGGTTAAAACTAAGGGGGTCGCAACTTGTGCGCACAAAATAGGGAACATGGATGTTTGAATTTGTGGTGTTAACCCTAATGCCTTAATCATATCCAAAATCAGAGAGTTTATTGACTCAAAAGCTTTGAAAATCACATAAAATAAGTTCTAGTACTCTAGAGTTCATTAAAAGCTATGGCAAGCAGTTATGAGGCATATGTATATCAATTTAAACAAAGAACTTATGAATCACTCATCAAAGATGTATATAAAGTTCTAAAGCTCACATAAGGTTCATATGATTCATACTTATCTTATCATGCTTGCTTATGTACCAATTTACATGCATTATCTTCAAGTTATAACACTTAATCACAAAATATTAACAAACAAATTCAAGTTGTAGTGATTATCTTTATGGCCATAACATATTCATTTCCGTTCATTTATATCATTGACAAGTTAAATGGCAACTCAAAACTCATAAAAACACTAAGTTAAAATAAAAAGATTCAAGAAAACAATTTTTTTTTTTTTTAATTTTTTTTAATAATTTTTTTTTTCAATTTGTTTTTTTTTTTTTTTGATAATTTTTTTTTTTGTTTTCAATTTGTTTTTTTTTTTTTTTTTTTTTTTTTGAACAATTAAAATTGTAAACCATTCCCCCACACTTAAATTCTACATTGTCCTCAATGTAGGAAAATACGAAGTAATTAAACATAGAATCAAAGTAAGGAAAATGATTTACGAAAATAATAGGAAAACATTAAATAAACAAAATAAAAGAGAGTGAAGGGTAGAGGATAGCAAATCTGTATTGATGACTCCTTCACATCCCGGGAACACATTGGGTTGCCTCCCAACAAGCGCTTGAAGTTTAACGTCCATCCAGCCTAGACAGAGATGCAAGTTAGTTAGTCAGAGATGTACGTTAATTAAGAATGCAAGTTAGATATGAAAATTAAAGTTAATGATGCAATGTGAGTTAAAGATGTAAGTTAGAGGAAGAGTGCAATGCAAGTTAAACTAAATATGCAAGTGAAGTTAAAAATGCAAGTTAAATGAAAGATAAAATGCAAGTTAGAATGAAAGATGCAAGTTAAGTGAAAATGCAAGTTAAATGAAAGATGAAATGCAAGTTAGAATGAAAGATGAAATGCAAGAGAAAAAGAAAATAATTTATTTACGTATGTACAATTTTTTTATTTTTATTTTTTATAATTTATTTATTTATTTATTTCGGAATTTAAAAATTAAATAAATGAATTTTTTTTTTTACGAATTTTATGCTCTTTTAAAAAAAAATTAAAAAAAACCAAAAAAAATTAAAATTAAAATAAAAATAAGGAAAAGTGAATATTTACTATAAGCATTTATGAACAATTAAAAAGAATGAACATTATGTACAAGTATGAACAAGAGTAAAATAATAAGTAAGAGAATTATAAACAAACATAAATGAAAGATTATTATGAACAAGTATGTATGTATACTAAGAAATATAAAAGTTATGAACATGTATAAAAGGTAACAAGTAACATATATACAATATTTATTTACAAGTATGAATTAATACTAACATAAAGCTAAGATAAGATTTTTTTAGTTATTTCAAATTTCAAAAAGTTAATGGAATAAAAGTTAATGAAATAAAGTTAATGGAATAAAAAGTTAGTGGAATAAAAAGTTAATTGAATAAAAAGTTAATGGAATAAAAAGTTAGTGGAATAAAAAGTTAATTGAATAAATTTAAAGTTAAAGGAATAAAGAAAAAGTTTATGGAATAAAATTAAAGTTAATAGATTAAAGAAAAAGTTAGAAAGTGTAAAGAAAAAAAAAAATAAAAGTAAGGAAAAGTGAATATGTACAATATGCATTTATGACAAGTACAAATTAAATTAAATTATGAACAAGTATGATAGAATTTTAAATTTACATAAACAATTTGAATATGAACAAATATATAAAAAAAAATTATGAACATTTATGAACAAGTATAAATTAGAAACTATGAATAAGTAAAGTATGAACATTATAAACAAAAATAATAAAAACAAAAATAAGATGGATAAATAAAATATAAACAAGTAAGTAAATGTTATAAACAAATATAATATTAACAAAAGTAAAATTTATAAACAAGTATAATATGCACAATTTATATACATACACTAACAAATTAAAAATGATTTTCAATTTCCCCGGCAACGGCGCCAAAAATTGACTACGCCCAAACTACGCATTAAATTAAACATGTAATCTGAGTGTTATGCAATTTAAACCCTTTTTGTGTAGATGTAGTATTGGTAAATAGGGATCGTTCTTAACCGGGGAAATTAGGGAACATTAATAATGTGTTAGTGGGAAATGAATAAAAGAATAATGAATAAAAGAATTAAATAATAAAAGAATTAAATCATCAAAGAACTAATAAATTAAAGAATAGATGAATAAGAGAATAAAGAAATAAAAGAATAAAGAATTAAAAGAATAAAAGAATAAAAGAATAAAGAATAAAAAGAATCAAAGAATAAAAGAATAAAAAATAAAAAAGGATCAAAGAATAAAAGAATTAAAAGAATAAAATAATAAAATAATAAAAGAATAAAGAATTAAAAGAATACAAGAATAAAAGAATAAAGAATAAAGAATTGAAAAGGGGGGTTTTGAAAAGGAGTTGTAAATATAAAATAAATAAAACAAGTAAAAATAATTAAATACTTAATTTTACTTCTACTTTAACCTTTGTACTAGTGAATTTTCTTCAAACACATATTTTTACCAACACTCTAACATCATGCTCATATTGAACCAATCACGAAATCATACCTTAATCATCTCAAATACATGCATACATTTTTCATATTATAAATGCACCGAACAGCGGATTATTACTTATAATATGATTCACCTTAAGTAAGTGATTTAATGCGCCGAACAGCGATCAAACATTAAATCTCTTCAACTCTATCCTAAATGCCCCGAACAGCGGATCAACATTTAGTTTCGAATTGAAGTTTAAGTACTAAAACATATGAAGTAAAAGAAACTCAAAAAGTAAAACACATGGAGATTGCATTCTTACTTACAAATGTTAGAAAGAAAATACCAACACATATATTGAATTATAAGTAAAACCAATAACAATAACAAGAATTTAAGTAGAGAAGTATGGATTTTCACAAGAATCACCGAACAGCGGCAGGAAACTTGTGAAGATGGAAGAAGAAATACGAGGAATTCGGTCTTAAAACTCTTGAATTGCCTTAGAATTACTTGGCCTAGGTATTTCTTAAGGAAAGCATAAAAATGTGTTTAAGAGATCTCAAAGAAATATCACAAGAACAAAGTAAAGAAGAAATGAAATTAAGAAAAATAAAAATAACATAAATTAAGAACAAGAATTAAAAGAAAGCTAATTAATAAGAAAATCTACAAGAAGTTAAAATGGTCCCCAAAATTGTCTCTCAAAAGAGAGAAATAAAAGAACTAAACTAAGAACTAAGAACTAAGAACTAAGAACTAAGAAAGAAATGGAAGAATGAAACTAATTGGGGACTCCCCAAAATACAAGAATTGAAGCCCTATTTATAGGTGGAAAAAGCTATCAAAAATACATAAACAAATACAATAAAAAATGTTAAATAATGGAATGATGAGTAATAAAGATTAGTGATGATGTTTAGAAGTGGTTTGAGTTGTCAAGTTGCAAAATTGGGTTGGAAAGTGGAAGGAATTTGGGTGGAAGTTGGGTGGAAATTAGGTGGAAGCTGCTGGAAAATAATTCAACAGAGGGCTGCTGAAAAAGGGAATGGAATTTCGGCTGGAGGCTGCTGAATGGAGGGACTGGAGCTCGGCGGGCTGCTGCTGAGACGGTGCCTGGGAGATCGACAAGCGCGCGCCGAATGGAGGAACAGCAGATCGGCCAGCGCCTGTCGACGGGTCCGCTGGGCTGGTGGATGTGCGGGCTGGGCCTGGCGTGCTGGGCTGGTGGATGTGCGGGCTGGGCCTGGCGCGTGTTGGGCTGTGCAGCCGGGCCTGCACGGATTGGGCTGGGCTGCAAAATAAAAATTAATTAATTTATTTAGTTAATTTAGTAATATTTCACCGAAATTCGTCCATAATTTCTTCGTTATAATTCCGATCGGGAAGATTCTTTCGCCAAAATACTCCAAATTACAAACTTTATTTATTTAAACAAAAATAACACAAAATAAATTAATTTATCTAATTATTTAATATTTTAATATTAAAAGTCAAGTATAAAGGGTATAAAATAATATAAAATAATG
Organism: Prinsepia uniflora; assembly: GCA_032719365.1. Taxonomy (NCBI): domain Eukaryota; kingdom Viridiplantae; phylum Streptophyta; class Magnoliopsida; order Rosales; family Rosaceae; genus Prinsepia; species Prinsepia uniflora. The sequence continues at coordinate 74,819,581 of CM064865.1, read as the reverse complement.
CTTATTTGAGGACCTATCAAAAATCAAAACATATTTTCCCATGGTCCATGAAACTCATGTTCACCAAATCAGTTCATGTTATAAAACATCAAATCCCGGCTCTCAGGCCAAAACATGTGAAAACATAATCACCTGGCCACAAAGACCAAAAATCCGTACTCAATACCAGTACATCATCACAAACAACATCAATCAGCACTAATCACCAGTGCACAATAAAATCACATTTAAATCAATAGAATAATCCGGAAATCATCATTGACTCACCAACCAAGTCAAAATATCATTTTAGAAATCATTTAAACTCCGGGCCTAGCCCAAATCATCATCTGCACGTTCCTCGTAAAACGTGCCCGAAAAACTGATTAAAATAATCATAAAATCCCAATAAATCATTAATTTCACAATTTCACAAGTGACTCCAAATCCGAGTCAAAATCACTATTCACTTGGGTTCTCATGCCCAAAATATCATTATCACGCAAATCCATGCGTTGCAACCTCCGTTGCCATTTTCACGTAAATTCACGAAATTGACCATTGACTCATTCCCGAGTCACCACATCATTTTTCAATCCATGACTCAATAATCCAAGTCCAACCATTATTTTCAATCAATTTCAATCCCAGACTCATAAACCAAGTCCAAACATCATTTTTACAAAATTTCGTAATTTCTCGAAAATCGCCCAAAAATAATATTATAATATTCATAAAACCGAGAAATTACCGGATTGAAACACAAATCATGCCCAAGCATATAAAATCATATAATAAGGCATTTAAATCATATATGCATGCATCACGGTTAGAAAACAAAGTCCACTCACACACACCGTTCAAAACGGTCCGTTTCCGAGCTGCACGTTTTTTCGTAAAATCTGGAAATCACAACTCCTGTCCAAAATCATTATAGAGGGTTACTAACATCTCAAAATACAACATATAATTTTCCCCAATTTTTCCGGGATTTAAATACGTATTTTAAACGTAAAACAAAACTTCGGATACGCGGAACATTATCGAAACGATATCCGATTTCATCGAAACCAACGTTAAAATGTTCGTTACACTGAGAGGATCAAAAGTCATGTTGACCTCACCTTGAGACTAGGCTGGACGCGCCCTCACGCGCCGCCGTGAGTGGCTGCGCGTGAAACCCACGCGCCAGCTACAGTGCTGTCGTCTCAACCCGTTTGTCTGGTAAACGGGTCCTTTAACCCGCGACACGATCCGGTTCCAATCCTATCAATTCGACACTGATTACATCAATTGATCACCCAGTTAGTTTCGTTTTGAGTTCAATTAAAGGTCTGCAATCAGAATTACACGATTACCTGCATCAAACCTCACGATCGAAGATGAACACTCGAAGAACACTCCGAACACTGTTCATCATTCGAACACCTTCAATCTCAATCGATTTCCTTCAATTGATGCAACCAGAAGCATCAGTGGACTCCGTTAAACATTTCCCCCAACTCAATTGCATCAATCCATTGCTCAATCTTCACGACTCAAACTCGAACATCCGTACACTGTGCAACCATGGAGCTTCATCAATCTCCAGTGTTTTCCTTCAATTGATCCATCTAGAAGTATCGTGGGATCCTCAGGAACACAATCCCCACATCAATTTCGTCAATCAAAGCCTCAATTCCCTCGACTCAACCTCGAATTTCATCCTCTGTCACCAAGTGTGTTCAGAGCCAAAACGTTGCCAATTCTTCATGTTTTTGATGTGGATCGACTCGTACTGATCTCAGGAAGCTAACTCGAGCTTCAATTCCACTCCTCACGGCTCAATTCGCAATAATTGAATTTTCCCCCCAAAATTTCTAAAATCCGAAACCCAGAATTCCTCACACTCACAACTCCACGTGTTTCCCTTGTTATTCCAGTCATTAAATCTCTCATTTTTCTCTCAAGAACGGCAGAGAAAGGGAGCCAATTCTCCCAGTTCAATCCCTCCCCTAATTGTGCACGGTTTGAAGAAAATTCAAAGAAAATAAAGGAAAATGGTGGAGGACATGATGATTAGGGGTGATGATGGTGTTGGGAGGGAAACATGGAGCTGGAAACAAGGGATGGGTGACACTTGTCACTCATCCGGATGTGCACAGTCACCGGGTACTGTTCACATTAAAATATTATTTTAATCCCGGTTCGTTCGGTTAATCGAGCCCGATTCCGTGACCATAACTTCGTCGTCGAATCTCCGATTTCGGCATGCCGCCTGTCGTTGGATTCGTATCGACGAGACCTACGTAACGGTCCTTGGCCCTCGTCCATCGGACCTCCCGATAAAAAAGTCAACATTTGGCCCCTAATATGCCAAATTACCAAAATGCCCCTCAACTTCCGAACGCCATAACTTTCACTACGAATGTCGGAATCGAACGTGCCACCTGTCTATGAACTCGTGACGTCTCGAACTACGTCACAGTCATCAGTCAAAGTCCGTTTGACCCCCCGAACTAAAAGTCAACATTTTGCCCACGCTAGGGGCAAAACGGTCATTTTACACGTTTCGTCCGATTTCACTCAACTAATCCCCGATTAGTCATTCTAATTCATAATTAATTAATATTCAATCCCGATATTCGGGACGGGTCATTACAACCTTCCCTCCTTAAAGAATTTCGTCCCCGAAATTCCAACTATTCGTATTCCACAACTACCTCGTGGAAAACAAATGGGCCTCACAACACGTGTACACCTGTACACCCACTAGCCAATGCAGAACTCGTCTGCACTCAGACGTCACATCACAGATGCACGTCGTACTGACTGCACTCGACCACCCCGAGTGAAAATTAATCACCAGAAATTGGCAATGTCATCATTAAGCTGACTCTTTCAGCTTGACGGCCCCACGTAATCACTAATGTGCCTTGACATCCGCTCTCATAGAGAGTCACCAAAACTCACCTGTCAGTCCATGCCGACACTACAAGTCAAACTGTCACCACCAAGCTTTACCACGCTAGTAAAGCGCCAATCAGTAACAAATCAGTGACAACACATCATACTACAACGTCCGTCAATGTAGCACAAGATCAACAACATGATCTCCCCTCGCAGGGCAAACTCAATCCTGCGACAAATACCAACAGCAGTAACCACAACTGTCACCCCCTCAGCGATCCCAGATGCTGGTAAGGTCACGACAAGGTAACATCTCGCCGCAAAGCAACTTGCGGTCACACTAACCACCAACTCACTCATCCTGAGTATACGCATACCGTCATCACACTCAAACAGACGGTGTAACTGGAACACATTGAACACCAGCCTAGCAGTGATCACACAACTCAACACTAGAGTTATACTAGCCAACCATGGCTAAGAGCACCTGCTCAAACAATCACTGAAATCATCAGAATCACTCTGCACAGTGCATCATGTTCAATGTCCAGTTCACGTTCACAACCCATCCAATGGTATCAGGATTAAGCCGACTACTAACACGTTCACCAACGTACTACTGGTATAACCCGTATACCGTCACCCGACACCACAAGTCTGCAAAGTATCGTACCCCAAACCATAAACAAGGTACATACATCTATCCATTGACAAGACTACAACCACCTAGGTCATAGCCAAACACGTTCCAACATTGGAGTCCATTTGCCCAAACCAGCAAGAGACAAATCGAAACTCCACCCATCATCTAATTCCAATTCCAAATCCGAATCCGCAATTTCGTAAGAAATCCCGAATCCAAATCCATATATCACATTTTTAATTCATATCCAAATCCGAATCCGAAATCATTATTCCGTAAGCTAGCATTTGGAATAATCATTCCGCACCCAAATCCAGTATTCCACTTTCAAGTTCTAAAATCGAATCCTGAATCGTCACCCAAAAATTCGATTCCAAAACCCGAAATCTCGTTCACGTCCACTCGGACGCACCAAAACCGAACCTATCGGTTACCCATTCATTATACTCGGTTGACTTCATAAGGAAGCCAATCCATCAACCACACGGTTAAGGTTGACAAAATCCGACCACTTCGGAAACCTACTCACTCGAGTAATATACCATAAAGGGCTCCACTTCGAAAAGAAGTTCAGTCCCGTCATTTACGACTCACATAGCGGAGTAAGAGTGATAAACTCTCACCTCATCTGGGTCATCAAAATCACGACCCAGATCCATCACTACGTCAGTCGACCATGAGCATCACGATCCTAGATCGTCACGATGCCCAAAGTCCACAACATCACAATCCCGATCCACCTAGGATCCAAATAGTTAACTACCAGGAACCATAGGGTCTTACACCCTCATCTAATTTGCGTACTATCACAACGGTTGACAACCAACGCCCACAATTTAAAAAGTTCAGTCAACGACGAAACACGCCGCGACTGTGGGTTCTCACTGATTACCTCGTATCTATCCTTGCCATCCCACCTAGGGAAAAACCAAGGATGATCCAAAACAATGACACCAATACTCATCCTACGTGGATGCAAACAAAACTCAATGCACTCCCCACGCCATGTGACCCAACATCGTCTGCCACTAAGCAGAAAATAAGAAGTCGCCCCTGATGACTTCAGAATACCTAATCTCAATGCTGAAAACCCGCAATCCTCCTCAAACACAACCTCTCATGATTCCGTAGGTCCAACCATGTTGGAACCATCGGACTCGAACACCAACCACGTGTCCCCTTTGGACTGGTTACTGACACATACCCAACTCGACGAAGGCACAACCCGACTCGTGACTCATCGTCAGCACAACACCGGCACCAACACTAGCATTAGTACCAGCACCAACACTGGCACCCAAACAACAGTATCAGTATGAGCACACCGTGTGCAAAACTGACGACCCTGGATCTCCGCTCATAACAAGCGACGACCCCGTACCTCTGCTCGAATAGGAGGAACTCTGCCTCCCTCGTACCCAACAACTCTGGGTACACTCACCCTGACAACTCATGTGAGAAATGGAAACGTCCCCCAAACGTCCCCCAATTCTCAGCAACCATTCGCCAGCACACATTTCCGCACAAGAAATTTACTGAGAATATTCTCATCCTGGGTCCAACCTACCCAATTGTGCTACCTTCCAAGCCTCTGGATCCAACAAATCCTGGGACCCACAAGAATACTGATTCGACAATTAGTAAGCCGTAGCTACACAAATTAATATCTGACCCACAAACCAAGGTCAATTACATTCCGATATTAATCACAAGGTCTCAAATACCCTAATATACCCATCTCACTACCAGGTCGCGCACGAGGCTCACGTTCCGAAGGTATGGCATGGCAACAGCATCAGCAACCTAGTGCTCTGATACCAATTTGACAGGACCCGTCCCAACTGGACGTCAAAAACTGTACCCGGTCCTGCTCCCGTCTGACAAGTCAACTGAAAGTCCGAAACTACCCTTCAGTACCTGCCAAACAAGGGAATTTTGTGCATGTGCCCGCTCATACCTCCACCTCTGGAATAGCCTCGATCAACGCGCCACGACCTGAAGGATTAATAAAACAGAAAAGGTGTGAGTGGACAAAAATGACCTCTTATAAAAACATTTATCAAAATACATTCTTACCCTCTAGTTTTCACAAACTTGCATGCATATCGTAAAACATGAGTGACCGATAAAATCAAAACATATTTTCCCATGGTCCATGAAACTCATGTTCACCAAATCAGTTCATGTTATAAAACATCAAATCCCGGCTCACAGGCCAAAACATGTGAAAACATAATCACCTGGCCACAAAGACCAAAAATCCGTACTCAATACCAGTACATCATCACAACAACATCAATCAGCACTAATCACCAGTGCTCCAGAACTATAACAATCCAAACAAACCGCACTACTCACAAGTGCATCAAATATCACAAATCACATCTGCACTACTCACAAGTGCACAATCAATCAAACTGCACTACTCACAAGTGTTGCACTACGCGTAGGCCAATATCTAGTCACTCTCGGGAACAGACACCTCTGGGCTCAACCCCCTCGGGCTCAGTCACCTCTGGGCGAACACATCCCCAGGCTCAGACACCTCCGAGTGGTACATCCAGGCTCAATCTCATCCGAGAAGCTGACTACCATAGGATCAACTCCCGATCCTACAATCACATCCCCCCAAGCTCCGGTCGTCTGGTAATCCCCCCAAGCACCGACCGTCTGGGAATATCACAACCACAATGGAAACCATCCCGGGAATTACATCCCAAAACATTTCAATCAAATCTTGACTTCATACCAAGTCAAGATCATCCCCGACTGGGTCTCAAACCCAAAATACCATTTACACGTATTTCTTTAAATTCACCTTTTAATTAAATCAAATATTCCAGAAATCATTATTGACTCACCAACAAAGTCAAAATATCATTTTAGAAATCATTTAAACTCCGTGCCTAGCCCAAAACATCATTTGCACGTTCCTCGTAAAACGTGCCCGAAAAGACTGATTAAAATAATCATAAAATCCCAATAAATCATTAATTTCACAATTTCACAAGTGACTCCAAATCCGAGTCAAAATCACTATTCACTTAGGTTCTCATGCCCAAAATAACATTATCACGCAAATCCATGCGTTGCAACCTCCGTTGCCATTTTCACGTAAATCCACGAAATTGACCATTGACTCATTCCCGAGTCACCACATCATTTTTCAAACCATGACTCAATAATCCGAGTCCAACCATTATTTTCAATCAATTTCAATCCCGGACTCATAAACTAAGTCCAAACATCATTTTTACCAAATTTCGTAATTTCTCGAAAATCGCCCAAAAATAATAATATAATAATCATAAAACCGAGAAATTACCGGATGGAAACATAAATCATGCCCAAGCATATAAAATCATATAATAAGGCATTTAAATCATATATGCATGCATCACGGTTAGAAAACAAAGTCCACTCACACACACCGTTCAAAACGGTCCGTTTCCGAGCTGCACGTTTTTTCGTAAAATCTGGAAATCACAACTCCTGTCCAAAATCATTATAGAGGGTTACTAACATCTCAAAATACATCATATAATTTTCCCCAATTTTTCCGGAATTTAAATACGTATTTAACTCGTAAAACAAAACTTCGGATACGCGGAACATTATCGAAACAATATCCGATTTCCTCGAAATCAACGTCAAAATGTTTGTTACACTGAGAGGATCAAAAGTCATGTTGACCTCACCTTGAGACTAGGCCGGACGCGCCCTCACGCGCCGCCGTGAGTGGCTGCGCGTGAAACCCACGCGCCAGCTACAGTGTCGTCGTTCATGCCCGTTTGTCTGGTAAACGGGTCGTTTAACCCGCGATCAGACCCGTTTGGTTTCTGTCAATTCCACACTGTTTTCATTAATTGAACATTCAGTGAGTTTCGTTATAAGTTCAATTAGGGTTCTGTAACATCAATTACTTGAAACATTACCTCAATCCTCACGATCAAGGATGAACAATCGAAGGACTTCCGACCACTGTTCATCATTCGAACTCCCTCAATTCCACACGATTTCCCTAAATTGGCACATCAAGAAGCTTCATTGATCTCAGGTAAACCTTTCCCCCAACTCAATTGGATCAATTCATGGCTCAAACTCCACGACTCAAACTCAATTCCTCGAAGAACAGCCGTCACTGTGCAACCATGGAAGTCCGTCAATCTCCAACGGTTTCTTCCAATTGATGAACCCAGAAGCATCGTGGGATCCTCAGGAACATAATCCCCACATCAATTACACCATTTGATCGCTCCAAGATCACGACTCGACCTTCAAACTCCATTACTGTCACCAAGTCCGTTCAGAGCCAAAACGGCACCAATTCCTCTCGTTTTTGATCTGGTTCTACTCGTCTCAACCTCAGGAAGATAATTGAAGCTTCAGTTCCCCTCCTCACGGCTCAATTCTTCCAATTCGATTTTTCCTCCCAAAAACCCAATTTTCGAATTCCAGTTCCCAGCTCACTCTCAATCTCCCGTGTTAACCCAGTTGAGTTAGTCTCAACAAGCACTCGATTTTGCCCTCAAAACTAGTTAGAAATGGCAGCTAACACTCTCCAATTTTCTTCCCAAATTTCACACGGTTTGAAGAACAAAGGACATTAATGGAGGAATTAAAAATAATTAGGATTAATTAATTAATAAAACATCATAATTGTGTCTTCCCCAAAACATGGGATCTGGTTTAATGCCTGATTTTAGGGGATGAGTGACACTTGTCACTCATCCAAGTGTGTTCAGTCACCGGGTACTGTTCATTATTATTATTTTAATCCCGATTCGTTCGGTTAATCGAGCCCGATTCCGTGACCATAACTTCGTCGTCGAATCTCCGATTTCGGCATGCCGCCTGTCATTGGATTCGTATCGACGAGACCTACGTAACGGTCCTTGGCCCTCGTCCATCGGACCTCCCGATCAAAAAGTCAACATTTGGCCCCTAATATGCCAAATTGCCAAAATACCCCTCAACTTCCGAACATCATAACTTTCTCTACAAATGTCAGAATCGAACGTGCCACCTGTCTATGAACTCATGACGTCCCGAACTACGTCACAGTCATCGGTCAAAGTCCGTTTGACCGCCCGAACTAAAAGTCAACATTTTGCCCACGCTAGGGGCAAAACGGTCATTTTGCACGTTTCGTCCGATTTCACTCAACTAATCCCCGATTAGTCATTCTAATTCATAATTAATTATTATTTAGTCCCGACACTCGGGACGGGTCATTACAGGAATACTGGATTTGGGTGCGGAATGATTATTCCAAATGCTAGCTTACGGAATAATGATTTCGGATTCGGATTTGGACATGAATTAAAAATGTGATGTATGGGTTTGGATTCGGGATTTCTTAAGAAATTGCGGATTCAGATTTGGAATTGGAACTAGATAATGGGTGGAGTTTCGATTTGTCTCTTACTGGTTTGGGCAAATGGACTCCATTATTGAAACGTGTTTGGCTATGACCTAGGTGGTTGTAGTCTTGTCAATGGATAGATGTATGTACCTTGTTTATGGTTTGGGGTACGATACTTTGCAGACTTGTGGTGTCGGGTGACAGTATACGGGTTATACCAGTAGTACGTTAGTGAACGTGTTAGTAGTCGGCTTAATTCTGATATCATTGGATGGGTTGTGAACGTGAACTGGACGTTGAACACGAAGCACTGGGCAGAGTGATTCTGATGATTTCAGTGATTGTTTGAGCAGGTGCTCTTAGCCATGGTTGGCTAGTATAACTCTAGTGTTGAGTTGTGTGATCACTGCTAGGCTGGTGTTCAATGTGTTCCAGTTGCACCGTCTGATTGAGTGTGATGACGGTAAGCGTATACTCAGGATGAGTGAGTTGGTGGTTAGTGTGACCGCAAATTGCTTTGCGGCGAGATGTTACCTTATCGTGACCTTACCAGCATCTGGGATCGCTGAGGGGGGTGACAGTTGTGGTTACTGCTGTTAGTATTTGTCTCAGGATTGAGTTTGCCCTGCAAGGAGAGATCATGTTGTTGATCTTATGCTACATTGACGGACGTGGTAGTATGATGTGTTGTCACTGATTTGTTACTGATTGGCGCTTTACTAGGGTTGTAAAGCCTGGTGGTGACAGTTTGGCTTGTAGTGTCGGCATGGACTGACAAGCGAGTTTTGGTGACTCTCTATGAGAGCGGAAGTTAGGGCACATTAGTGATTACGTGGGGCCGTCAAGCTGAAAGAGTCAGCTTAATGGTGACGTTGCCAATTTCTGGTGATCAATTTCACTCGAGGTGGTCGAGTGTAGTTAGTACGACGTGCATCTGCGATGTGACGTCTCAGTACAGACGAGTTCTGCGTTGGCTAGTGGGTGTACAGGTGTACACATGTTGTGAGGCCCATTTGTTTTCCACGAGGTAGTTGTGGAATACGGATAGTTGGAATTTCGGGGAAGAAATTATTTAAGGAGGGAAGGTTGTAATGACCCGTCCCGAATATCGGGATTGAATATTAATTAATTATGGTTTAGAATGGCTAATCGGGGATTAGTTGAGTGAAATCGGACGAATTGTGCAAAATGACCGTTTTGCCCCTAGCGTGGGCAAAATGTTGACTTTTAATTCGGGCGGTCAAACGGACTTTGACCGATGACTGTGACGTAGTTCGGGACGTCACGAGTTCATAGACAGGTGGCACGTTCGATTCCGACATTCGAGGTGAAAGTTATGGCATTCGGAAGTTGAGGGGTATTTTGGTAATTTGGCATATTAGGGGCCAAATGTTGACTTTTCGATCGGAAGGTCCGATGGACGAGGGCCAAGGATCGTTACGTAAGTCTCGTCGATACGAATCCAACGACAGGCGGCATGCCGAAATCGGAGATTCGTCGACGAAGTTATGGTCACGGAATCAGGCTCGATTAACCGAACGAACCGGGATTAAAATAATATTTTAATATGAACAGTACCCGGTGACTGTGCACATCCGGATGACTCCCCTGAAATCTGATCCATGTTTCCCTCCCAACACCATCATTACAACATCATCATTTATCCTTCATCATTTCCTCCATTTTCTCCTTAATTTCCTCTTCTTTGTTTTTCTAAACCGTGAACTTTGGGCATCAAAATTGGGAGAATTGAGCTCCCTTTCACAATCAGCTGTGAGGGGGAAATCGAGAGCTTTGAGGGACAGATTGAATAAGGGAATCACGGGGACAATTGGGGAACTAGAAATCAACAATCGAAATTTTTGGAGTTTGAGAGGGAAAATTCGAAATCAAATCCTAAGTCCGTGATGATCAAATTGGAGCTCACATTCAGCTTCTTGGGATCACAACGATCAGAAACGTCGAAAGAACGAAGGAAATTGGTGCTGTTTTGGCTCTGAACACACTTGGTGACAGAGGATGAAATTCGAGGTTGAGTCGAGGAAATTGAGGCTTTGATTGACGAAATTGAGCTGGGGATTATGTTCCTGAGGATCCCACGATGCTTCTGGAAGGATCAATTGAAAGAAAACGGTTGTGATTGGCAGCACAGTGACGGCTATCGAGTTTGAGTCGTGGAGTTTGAGCAATGGATTGATGCAATTGAGCTGGGGGAAATGTTTAACTGAGTCGATGGAAGCTTCTGGTTGAATCAATTTAAGGATATCGATCGAAATTGATGGGGTTCGAAGGATGAACAATGGACGGGTGTTCTTGGTGTTCATCATCGAATCGTGGGATTGTAGGTAAGGTCTTGTGAAATCAATGTTACAGAACTCTAATTGAACTTAAACCGAAACTAATTGAATGTTCAATTGGGTGTCGAATTGGTAGGAAATTAACCGGGTTGCCTCGCGGGTTAAATGGCCCGTTTTACAGACAAACGGGTTAGGCTGGTGACACTGTAGCATGCGCGTGGATTTCACGCGCAGCAACTCACGGCGGCGCGTGAGGGCGCTTTCGGCCTAGTCTCAAGGTGAGGTCAACATGACTTTTGATCCTCTCAGTGTAACGAACATTTTGACGTTGGTTTCGGGGAAATCGGATATTGTTTCGATAATGTTCCGCGTATCCGAAGTTTTGTTTTACGAGTTAAATACGTATTTAAATTCCGAAAAAATTGGGGAAAATTATATGATGTATTTTGAGATGTTAGTAACCCTCTATAATGATTTTGGACAGGAGTTGTGATTTCCAGATTTTACGGAAAAACGTGCAGCTCGGAAACGGACCGTTTTGAACGGTGTGTGTGAGTGGACTTTGTTTTCTAATCGTGATGCATGCATATATGGTTTAAAATGCTTTATTATATGATTTGATATGCTTGGGCATGATTTATGTTTCAATCCGATAATTTCTCGGTTTTATGATTATTATATTATTATTTTGGGCGATTTTCGAGAAATTACGAAATTTGGTAAAAATGATGTTTGGACTTGGTTTATGAGTCTGGGATTGAAATTGATTGAAAATAATGGTTGGACTTGGATTATTGAGTCATGGATTGAAAAATGATGTGGTGACTCGGGAATGAGTCAATGGTCAATTTCGTGAATTTACGTGAAAATGGCAACGGAGGTTGCAACGCATGGATTTGCGTGATAATGATATTTTGGGCATGAGAACCCAAGTGAATAGTGATTTTGACTCGGATTTGGAGTCACTTGTGAAATTGTGAAATTAATGATTTATTGGGATTTTATGATTATTTTAATCAGTTTTTTGGGCACGTTTTACGAGGAACGTGCAAATGATGTTTTGGGCTAGGCCCGGAGTTTAAATAATTTCTAAAATGATATTTTGACTTTGTTGGTGAGTCAATGATGATTTCCGGAATATTTTATTGAATTAAAAGGTGATTTTAAAGAAATACGTGTAAATGGTATTTTGGGCTTTGAGACCCAGTCGGGAATGATCTTGACTTTGTATGAGGTCAAGATTTGATTGAAATGTTTTGGGATGTAATTCCCGGGATGGTTTTCATTGTGATTGTGATATTCCCAGACGGTCGGTGCTTGGGGGGATTACCCAGACGACCGGAGCTTGGGGGATGTGATTGTAGGATCGGGAGTTGATCCTATGGTAGTCAGCTTCTCGGATGAGACTGAGCCTGGATGTACCACTCGGAGGTGTCTGAACCTGGGGATGTGTTCGCCCAGAGGTGACTGAGCCCGAGGGGGTTGAGCCCAGAGGTGTCTGTTCCCGAGAGAGTGACTGGATATTGGCCTACGAGTAGTGCAGCACTTGTGAGTAGTGCAGTTTGATTGATTGTGCACTTGTGAGTAGTGCAGATGTGATTGTGATATTTTATGCACTTGTGAGTAGTGCGGATTGATTGGATTGATATATTTATTGTGCACTGGTGATTAGTGCCGATTGATGTTGTTTGTGATGACGTACCGGTATGGAGTACGGGTTTTTGGTCTTTGTGGCCAGGTGATTATGTTTTCACATGTTTTGGCCTGAGAGCCAGGATTTGGTGTTTATAACATGAAATGTTTTGGTGAACATGAGTTTTACAAACCATGGGAAAATATGTTCTGATTTTATCGGTCCACTGTTCATACTATTACTCATGTTTTACGATATGCATGCAAGTTTGTGAAAACTGGAGGGTAAGAATGTATTTTGATAAATGTTTTTATAAGAGGTCATTTTTGTCCACTCACACCTTTTCTGTTTTGTGACCCTCCAGGCCGTGGTACGACGTTCGGGACTGATCGTGAGGCAGTGACAGCAGCAGAAATCCGCGCAAACATCCCTTGTCTGGCAAGCACTGAAGGGTAGTTTCGGACCTTTAGTTGACTTGTCAGACGGGAGCAGGACCGGGCACGATTTTTGACGTCCAGTTGGGACGGGTCCTGTCACTGGCTCACTCCCTCGGCTACTACTTCGACCACTTGTCGGAAAAAATCTACAAAGTCCTAAAGGCAAACTCTAGATTGTGGGTTCTCTCCTTCAATAACCTCATATCGATCAGTTATAGTCACTCCTTTTTCGTTCCTTCCGTCATCCTTCAACGGAACTCACCGTAACACTCCAGGTCACCTAGGGAAAATCCTAGACTCTACCCTGGGATCCAACTACAAAGTAGTACGACACAACCAAAGATAGTAAAAGTACTTGTCCCCGCACCTGGTGCCGACTGAGCCTCCTGCTGAGTCATCGAAAACACTCGGGCATGAGATCCCGACGCTCTACCACGTCCCCTCGAACTACTAGTGGCACCACCACCTACTCTAGTGCCCGCCGTCCCTGACGTTGTACTCTGTCCGGGCTCCGCTACTCCTCGACCTACACCACCTTCCTGTGGTAGCAGTGGACACTCACGTCGTAAGTGACCTCACTCCCCACAGTAGAAACAAACATCCCGACCAGGTCCACCACTCGGTCTCCCCGTCGACACAACAGACGTCGCGCTCGCTTGCGGAGTCGGCTGTGCTCGGTAACCACGAAATCCTGAACTCTGGGAACTATCAGGTCTACCAAAACGATCGTCGCCCGACGACGACGCTCCACCGAAGTTACCTCTCTTCGGTGTCCTCTGACTCGAAGCTCCCGAAAAAGATGGCTCCCGGCGTCGTACCGGCAAGCTCGCCTCAACCCTCACCGCAGCGTCCGACAACTCTCGGAGAGTAGTAAACGATCCAGCCGTCACTATGGCTCGAATCTCACCTCGCAGGTCCAACTCAAACCTACGGCACTTCTCGGCTTCAGTAGCCACAAATGCAGGAGCAAACCGAGATAACATCTAAAACTTCTGTTCGTACTCAGCCACACTCAGATTCCCCTGTTGAAGCTGCAGAAACTCAGCCTCCTTGGCATATCGGAAAGAACGAGGATAATACTAATCTAAGAAGCTATCCCGAAAAGTCTCCCAAGTCACCGTGTGGGCGTCCCAACCAGACAATTCGAGGGTATACCACCACTCGTACGCCGCACCGTCCAGTAAAAATGTAGCCACTAACACTCGATCCTCCGGTGGGCAATGCATCACTGCAAAGATCCGCTCAAGTCTCATGATTCACCTCTGGGCTTCCTCAGGATCTGTGTAACGACCCGTCCCGAATATCGAGATTTAATAATATTTAATTGTGATTTACTAATCTGGGATTAGTTGGGCGATTTCGGACGAATTGTGCAAAATGACCGTTTTGCCCTTGGGCGTGGGCAAAACGTTGACTTTTAATTCGGATGGTCAAATGGACTTTGACCAATGACCGTGACGTAGTTCGTGACGTCACGAGTTCATAGACAGGTGGCACGTTCGATTCCGACGTTCGTGGTGAAAGTTATAATGTACGGAAGTCCAGGGGCATTTTCGTAATTTGGGCGAAATAGGGGCAAATATTGACTTTTTGACCGGGATGTCCGATGGCCGAGGGCCAAGGACCGTTACGTAGGTATCGTCGATACGAATCCAATGACAGGCGGCACGCATCAATCGGAGTCCGTATGACCGAGTTACGGGTCAGGATGCGTGAGGGGCATTTTGGTAATTTTCTGCACAAGGGCAGAATGGTAATTTGGACTGTGATTTGGAACAGCCGTGAGTTGGAGCCATGATTGAGCTGGGTGGATGGCTAGTGCGATCTATCCCTGAATTGTTTAGTGTAATTGTAACATGGGGGACATTATGTTTGTGTTATTGATTAATTAATTGAATTATTCCTCCATTAATCCCTTCAATTTCTTCAACCGTGAACAATCAACTTCAATTTTTCTCCTACCCTTAATCTCCTCTCTATCCACTGTTTTTGTGAACGAAATTGACAAGAATTGAGACTGGAATGATTTGGGAAAACACGAGGGACGAATTGAGAGCTGGGGGCTGGAATTTCGAAAATTTCGAAATTCGGGGGGAAAATCGAATTGGAAGTTTTGGGCCTTGACGATCAAATTGGAGATTGGTTTGAGTCTTCTGGGATTGCCACGATCATTTTCGTCGAAGGAACGAAGCGGATTGAGGGCCGTTTGAGGATGAACGGAACTACTGTAGCTTCAGAAATTTCGAGCTTGAGTCGTGGGATTTGAAGCTCGGAGTGATGCAATTGGACTGGGGATTGTGTTCATTATGGTCTCACGATGCTAATGGATGCATCAATTGAAAGAATCGATTGACATGGGAGGATTTCGGATGATGAACAGTGATCGGATTGTTCTTCGTGTGATCATCCTTGATCTTAAGGTTTGAGGTATGATTGTGTGTAATTTGGTCCACAGATCCCTAATTGAATCTAATTCGATGCTAATGGAATTTTGAATTGATGGAATCGGTGTCGAATTGCTAGGATTTGAACCAGGTCTTATCGCGGGTTTTTCAACCCGTTTACCAGTCATTCGGGTGAGGAAGGAGCACTGTAGCAGACGCGTGGCTTTCACGCGCAGCCACTCACGGCGGCGCGTGACGGCGCGTGGGCACGAATCTCGAGGTGAGGTCAACATGACTTTTATCCTATACATTGTAACGAACATTTTGGGATTGGTTTCGTGTCGATCGGACACCGTCTCGATATTGTTCGGGATGTCCGAAGGTTTTAAATCCAATTTAAAAATACTTAAAAATTCGGGAAAATTACGGGACTTGAATAGGATGTTAATGATGAGGTTAGTGATCCTCTAAATTGATTTGAACAGGATTGGGAGTCCCGGTGATAGTGAGGTGGCCCGGGAAGGCCTATGGCACGCGTATCGAGGCGCTCGGTTAAACGGTCTGTGAGTGGACATTGGTTTCATAAATTCGATGCATGCATAACTGTTTTATGATTGTTATAATTATGATTAAATGATTTACTTTGGATATCGGTGAATTTAAAATGATTTCACGCATTTCGAGGTGAATTACGTATTTGCACGTAAACCGAGATTTTCTGGATTTTCACCGATTTCCATAAATGTGGTTGGATATGATTTCATGAAACGGTTACGAACTTGAATAATGTAAAATCGGGCCAGGGGCCCAGTTGAACTATGAAATCGGGCCAGGGGCCCAGTTAACATGTGGATCGGGCCAGGGGCCCAGTTAACTTGTGGAATCGGGCTAGGGGCCCAGTTGATTTCTACATGTGATTGCGGGTCGGGGACCCTAAAATGGAATTGAATAAATGTTTCCTGGTTTACATTTTATATATGTTCACATGCTGGAATCTATAAATGGTTTTGATGATATTTCGGTTATGGCACGTTTCACGGTATTTGGGCATGAGACCCGTTTGATGAAACGTAACGATTGGTTCGGATTTTATCTATGTATACCTATATGTTTTGCATGTGGATATCAATAAAATGTATTTGGTACTGCACTGTATAGATCCTTCCATATTATATTGTCTCCTCCGGCGAGGTACCCCGGAGAGGTCACGGACGTCTAGTACGTCCAGCGTCTATGACGCTAAGCATCGGGGATGCTGTACCCGAACGGGGTTCGGGGATTGAACTCGGAAATTGAGACCCGAGTGGCACGTGTAGCCTTGTGATTGTGACCTTATTGACGTCAGGGACGTCAAACATCAGGGATGTCGGATTGGAGTGTATAGTGCAGCAACTAAAATTATGGTTATGGTTATTATTATATGCCTTATGGTTTATATTACTGGATTTATGAAATAACTCTTGGATTGACTTTTGGAATTTGAAACTATGCTTGGTTTCCGGGCTAAGGCCCTAATGGTTATTTCTAAATATATATGGGATTATTGGTTTTTGGTGCGTGCATATGATTTTACTGAGGGGCATAAATGTCTTATAAATGTTTTCATCAGACTTGTTTATTTTCGTCCACTCACAGCTTTTGTTTTCAATGCCCTTCAGGTTGATTCCGGATACCACTGCAGCAGAGACTTGAGCATCGCACACCTCCTCCATCGATCCTTACGCACTCTGGAAGCCCGTTTGGGCAATGGCAATCGGTTATCCCTTGTCTGGCGCCTCTTGTCAGACGGGAGCACGTCACATTCCATGGTAATCCCGGTGGGATTGGGATGGGTCGTGTCAAGTGGTATCAGAGCAGGTTTTGCTCTTTTTGTGCGCGAAGGTCGAGGGTGTGATGTCTCTTTGGGCTGCTGTTCCGTTGTCAACCTGATAGAGAGTTTTGGGTTTGTATGGTGAATTGGGTATGTTTGGCCCGATACGCCGTGCATTGTTGCGATTCAACCCAAGTGGTGTTGTATACGATTAACTGGTAATGTGGGACCGTCGGTTCGGTCATGTGATGATGGATTGTTGTGCCACTGGGCACAGCTAGGTTCAGGGAACCCCATTTGATTGGAAGTGCGAAACTCAGTTGAGTATTGGTCTAAGTTTTGGACCCTGGTAGTGTTGGCTAGTGTTTGGGGGTTGGTGCATCGGAGTTAGCCGATGACCTTCGTGGTGGAACCCACGATGGAACCCACGTTGAATTGACGATTGGATTGGATTGGACGTCTATACGATGTCAGGACCGCGGGGTCGGTCAGGTTGTGGATTTTACTGCAAAAGGCAGTTGGGTTCGGTGGAACCCTAGGGTGTGACCTTGGAACCCGAATTTATAATTGATGGACCGAAATGTGAACCTTAAGTGAGAACTTGTGCTGCGACGAGCGGCTGAGGTCATGGATGACCATGTGGATGACTCTAGTGAGTCTAGTCTGGATTATGGGATTCGATCCACGGATGCGGTTATGAGATAAAATATGGAATCCCGTGTTGGATCGAATATTAGTGTGAGGTGTGGTTACAGATCTTGACAACGATGACTGTTGGTCGAAAGTTGTGTCGAGATAACTGGCTATCGAGGGTAGTTAGTGTGGTTTTAATACTTGGGGACGTTCAGGGAACGTTCATTATCCTGATGTGCCGATGGCAAAAATTGGAGGTACCCATAGTCGTGGGGAACGAGTGGTGTTACGGGATCGTCGTTCGGAATGAACGGAGATCCAGGGTAACAACCTTGCACACTGTGTGCTAGCATGGATGTTCGTGTGCTAGCATGGGTGTTCGTGTGCTATGTATGGATGTTGGTACCTATATGCCAATACTAGTATGGATGCCTGTGTGCTGATACTGGTATTGATGATGGTGCGTGGTGCTGGTACTAGCACTGGTGCTGGTACCGGTGTCGGTGATTGTGATAACGAGGAGCCACCATTTGGGGTGTGACTCTGTCATGATGGACAGATGATTGGTATCTGCGACTCAGTGGTGGTTGAGTCTTGGACTGGATGGGATCCAGTGGAGGTTGTGTCGTGTTGGGATAAGTCCTAACAGATATATGACGACAAGTGATGAACGGATAAAATGGTATGATTGAAACTTGGGGAATCTAGGGACGATGTTCCCTATGTCATGCGAGTTGGTGGATTTGGGGAGTTGTGGTCAACTCCGAGATTGGTAAGTTTGTGTACTGCTTATATCCCCTGAGAGTACAAGGAAATTATTGAAATTTGAAAAGTCGGGGAAACCATTCGTGGTGGTGATGTGGGATTTTGTGATTGTGAATCACTTGGAACCTGAGGATTGAACCTGTTTAGGTTGAGATGTGAGACGAAGGCAGTATGGTATGCACATTCAGGCAAAATTGTGGATATTCCGTTCGGAATCGGGGTGTGTGCATACATGATTATTGACGGACGTGAGGTCCGAGTAATGAATCGATCTTGGACACGTGGTGGTCCAAGTAAGGTATGGACATGGGCAGTCCAGTGGTTGGACTTGACATCTCATTGGGAGCATGTCTGTTTCCAACATGGTTGGAACTCCCGTTTCGGGGAGAGTTGTGATTGGGAGACGAGAGGAGTGCTCGTTTCCGAATCAGTGATTGGTATTCCGAAGTCATTAGGGTTGACTTCATATTTTCCTGCCGTGGCAGATGATGATTGTTGCTACCAGTACGTTGAGCGTGTATTGGTAGGTGGACCCAGGTTTGGCCTTGGGTCATTGGACACAAGAAGTTTTGTATGATTTTGGATTTGGTGGTGTTATGCGTGGTCATCTTTCCACCAAGGGAAATTTGGCGAAGGATTCAATTGAGGGTGTAAGACCCTACGATCAGCTTTCGGATGGACTGTTAGCTATGTGAGCATGTGTGGATCCTAGGTGGATCTGATTTGCGATGTTGTCGACTTTGGTCGATGTGACGATCTAGGATCGTGATATTACTTGTCGGGTGACGTAGCGATGGATATGGATTGTGATCTTGATGATCCAGATGGGTGGAGAGTTTATCACTCTTACCTTGGTATGTGAGTCGTAGATGACGGGACTGAACTTCTTTTCGGAGTGAAGTCCATATGGCTTGTTACTCGGTTGAGTAGGTTTCCGATGTGGTCGGATTTTGTCAACCTTTGACGTGTGGATATTGGGATTGGCTTCCCTATGAAGTTAATCGAGTATTTTGAGCGGGTAACCGATAGGATCGGTTATGTTACGTCTTGATGGACGTAAACGAGATTTTGGGTTTTGGAATCGAATTTCTGGGTGACGATTCAGGATTCGATTGCGAAGCTCGGAAGTGGATTACTGGATTTGGGTGCGGAATGATTATTCCAATGCTAGCTTACGGAATAATGATTTCGGATTCGGATTTGGACATGGATTAAAAATGTGATGTTGGGATCGGATTCGGGATTTCTTACGAAATTGCGGATTCAGATTCGGATTTGGAACTAGATGATGGGTGGAGTTCGTTTGTCTCATGTTGGCTGGGCAAATGTACTCCATTACTAGAACGTGTTTGGCTATGACCTGGGTGGCTATAGTCAGATTGATGGATTGAGGTACGTACAGGGTACGTTGTACGATGATTGATACTGGTTAGGCTGAGTGGTGCCTAATGGCGGTACATGGGATGTACCAGTGGTGTGTAACTAATGTGTTGGTAATCGGATTGGTTCTGATATCATTTGTTTGGCTGTATTGTGGACTGGACATTGGATACTGTGCGCTGGGCAGGGTGATTTTGTCAGGGTTCAGTGATTGTATGAGCATGTGCTCTTAGCCATGGTTGGCTTGTGGAACCCTAGTATTGATATGTGTGTTCACTGCTGGGCTGGTATTCAATGTGTTCCAGTTACACCACTTGATGGAGTAAGTTGACGGTATACGTACACTCAGGATGAGTGAATTGGTGGTCAGAGTAACCACGAGTAGCCTTGTGTGACTTGATCACACCGTGATTTCCCAGCATTTTGGTTCGCTGAGGGAGTCGGCGATTATGGACATTGAGATTTATTTATGTCGCAGGAATGGGCTTGCCCTGCGAATCGAGATCATGTGGTTGATCTTACGCCACATCGAGAGTGATGTAGTGCGTGGCGTTGTCACTGACTGGCAGATGGTTGGGGCTTTACTAGGGTGGTAAAGCTTAGTGGTGACAGTTTGACTGATGGTGTCAGCATGGACTGACAAATGAGATTTGGTGACTCCCAACGGGAGCAAATGTAAGGATTTATTGTTAATGGAAAGGAACCATCTAGCTGAAGGAGTCAGCTAAAGGGTTAGGCGATTTTATCGCGGATCAGGTGATCATTTCCACTCGAGGTGGTCGAGTGTTGTTGCTATTATGACGTATGACTAAGATGGTATGTCTGGGTACAGCCGAGGCTGGTGTTGACCCAGTGTGTGGGTGTACAGGTGTACACAGATGTGAGGTCGAATTGTTTTCCACAAGGTGGTTGTGGAATAAGGTTATTGGTAATTTCGAGGACGAAATTCTTTAAGGAGGGAAGGTTGTAATGACCCGTCCCGAATATCGGGATTTAATAATATTTAATTGTGATTTACTAATCTGGGATTAGTTGGGCGATTTCGGACGAATTGAGCAAAATGACCGTTTTGCCCCTGGGCGTGGGCAAAACGTTGACTTTTAATTCGGATGGTCAAATGGACTTTGACCAATGACCGTGACGTAGTTCGGGACGTCACGAGTTCATAGACAGGTGGCACGTTCGATTCCGACGTTCGTGGTGAAAGTTATGATGTACGGAAGTCCAGGGGCATTTTCGTAATTTGGGCGAAATAGGGGCAAATGTTGACTTTTTGACCGGGATGTCCGATGGCCGAGGGCCAAGGACCGTTACGTAGGTATCGTCGATACGAATCCAATGACAGGCGGCACGCATCAATCGGAGTCCGTATGACCGAGTTACGGGTCAGGATGCGTGAGGGGCATTTTGGTAATTTTCTGCACAAGGGCAGAATGGTAATTTGGACTGTGATTTGGAACAGCCGTGAGTTGGAGCCATGATTGAGCTGGGTGGATGGCTAGTGCGATCTATCCCTGAATTGTTTAGTGTAATTGTAACATGGGGGACATTATGTTTGTGTTATTGATTAATTAATTGAATTATTCCTCCATTAATCCCTTCAATTTCTTCAACCGTGAACAATCAACTTCAATTTTTCTCCTACCCTTAATCTCCTCTCTATCCACTGTTTTTGTGAACGAAATTGACAAGAATTGAGACTGGAATGATTTGGGAAAACACGAGGGACGAATTGAGAGCTGGGGGCTGGAATTTCGAAAATTTCGAAATTCGGGGGGAAAATCGAATTGGAAGTTTTGGGCCTTGACGATCAAATTGGAGATTGGTTTGAGTCTTCTGGGATTGCCACGATCATTTTCGTCGAAGGAACGAAGCGGATTGAGGGCCGTTTGAGGATGAACGGAACTACTGTAGCTTCAGAAATTTCGAGCTTGAGTCGTGGGATTTGAAGCTCGGAGTGATGCAATTGGACTGGGGATTGTGTTCATTATGGTCTCACGATGCTAATGGATGCATCAATTGAAAGAATCGATTGACATGGGAGGATTTCGGATGATGAACAGTGATCGGATTGTTCTTCGTGTGATCATCCTTGATCTTAAGGTTTGAGGTATGATTGTGTGTAATTTGGTCCACAGATCCCTAATTGAATCTAATTCGATGCTAATGGAATTTTGAATTGATGGAATCGGTGTCGAATTGCTAGGATTTGAACCAGGTCTTATCGCGGGTTTTTCAACCCGTTTACCAGTCATTCGGGTGAGGAAGGAGCACTGTAGCAGACGCGTGGCTTTCACGCGCAGCCACTCACGGCGGCGCGTGACGGCGCGTGGGCACGAATCTCGAGGTGAGGTCAACATGACTTTTATCCTATACATTGTAACGAACATTTTGGGATTGGTTTCGTGTCGATCGGACACCGTCTCGATATTGTTCGGGATGTCCGAAGGTTTTAAATCCAATTTAAAAATACTTAAAAATTCGGGAAAATTACGGGACTTGAATAGGATGTTAATGATGAGGTTAGTGATCCTCTAAATTGATTTGAACAGGATTGGGAGTCCCGGTGATAGTGAGGTGGCCCGGGAAGGCCTATGGCACGCGTATCGAGGCGCTCGGTTAAACGGTCTGTGAGTGGACATTGGTTTCATAAATTCGATGCATGCATAACTGTTTTATGATTGTTATAATTATGATTAAATGATTTACTTTGGATATCGGTGAATTTAAAATGATTTCACGCATTTCGAGGTGAATTACGTATTTGCACGTAAACCGAGATTTTCTGGATTTTCACCGATTTCCATAAATGTGGTTGGATATGATTTCATGAAACGGTTACGAACTTGAATAATGTAAAATCGGGCCAGGGGCCCAGTTGAACTATGAAATCGGGCCAGGGGCCCAGTTAACATGTGGATCGGGCCAGGGGCCCAGTTAACTTGTGGAATCGGGCTAGGGGCCCAGTTGATTTCTACATGTGATTGCGGGTCGGGGACCCTAAAATGGAATTGAATAAATGTTTCCTGGTTTACATTTTATATATGTTCACATGCTGGAATCTATAAATGGTTTTGATGATATTTCGGTTATGGCACGTTTCACGGTATTTGGGCATGAGACCCGTTTGATGAAACGTAACGATTGGTTCGGATTTTATCTATGTATACCTATATGTTTTGCATGTGGATATCAATAAAATGTATTTGGTACTGCACTGTATAGATCCTTCCATATTATATTGTCTCCTCCGGCGAGGTACCCCGGAGAGGTCACGGACGTCTAGTACGTCCAGCGTCTATGACGCTAAGCATCGGGGATGCTGTACCCGAACGGGGTTCGGGGATTGAACTCGGAAATTGAGACCCGAGTGGCACGCGTAGCCTTGTGATTGTGACCTTATTGACGTCAGGGACGTCAGACATCAGGGATGTCGGATTGGAGTGTATAGCGCAGCAACTAAAATTATGGTTATGGTTATTATTATATGCCTTATGGTTTGTATTACTGGATTTATGAAATAACTCTTGGATTGACTTTTGGAATTTGAAACTATGCTTGGTTTCCGGGCTAAGGCCCTAATGGTTATTTCTAAATATATATGGGATTATTGGTTTTTGGTGCGTGCATATGATTTTACTGAGGGGCATAAATGTCTTATAAATGTTTTCATCAGACTTGTTTATTTTCGTCCACTCACAGCTTTTGTTTTCAATGCCCTTCAGGTTGATTCCGGATACCACTGCAGCAGAGACTTGAGCATCGCACACCTCCTCCATCGATCCTTACGCACTCTGGAAGCCCGTTTGGGCAATGGCAATCGGTTATCCCTTGTCTGGCGCCTCTTGTCAGACGGGAGCACGTCACATTCCATGGTAATCCCGGGGGGATTGGGATGGGTCGTGTCAATCTGCCCCACCACTAAAAGTAGTAGTCCTGAGCCGCTGGGCTCGCTCAATCGTGGCACTCTCTGTCCCTCTTGTTGCTTCGTCTTCAGGTCGTGGAGAGGGTCTATGTCAGGACCCACCCCAGTTTCACCCCGAACCCGAGGTAAATCCTGCTCCCGTCTGACACCCCGACATAAAACAGTCAGACGCAGGAGAAAGCACTTAATAAATCCCGAAGTTAAATTTTACAGAGCATAGCACGAATACAAATAAATAAAAACCGATAATAATTACACGCACGCGGAGATTAAAACAAAATACTCCGGGATCCCTCATGTGACTTCTATGCCTCAGACGCTGCCTCGACTCCGGAACCCCGAGCTAGCTCCACAACCTGGAGGGCAGTTAAAAATAGAAGGTGTGAGTGGACCATAAATAAAAGAAAAATTTCCAAACCATTTTATAAGAAAACCGGGTTTAGCCCTCCGTTTTGAAACCATATGCATAACCCAGTTCGTAAAACAGTTATAAACCAAATCACCATAAACCACATCATAAGAAACAGAAACACTATAAAACAGTTATAGAAATCATAGCATGTGCATCATAAAAACGTACCATAAATCGTGAATATCAAATCATCATTTTCCGATCAAACCTGCTGGACCTATCCGAGTCTTTAAACTCAATCCAGGCCTCAATAATATCCGAGTCTTTAAACTCACAGGCCTACGGGGGAAATATTAATATATCCGAGTCTTTAAACTCCCGAGTCTTTAAACTCAATCCGGGCCCGTCCCCCGTCAAATCAATATCCGGGTCTTTAAACCCAATAACGAGATCCAGCAATCCAATCCAAAACCATTTGAAAACCTTTTCCAAATCCATATCCAAACCCGAATCCGAAACCACTGGTCTGAAACCCTTCCGGCGTTCAGAACCGTCATTCCGAATCCAAATCCGGAAATCCACTTTTCACTTTTAAAACCAAATCCCGTTATCCGAAATCCGATTTTAAAACCGAAAACCCTTGATCATCAAATCACGTTCCCAAAATCCCTTTATAATCGTTGAAAACCATTTATTGTTTGAAATCCCAAAACCATGGCATCATAATCAGAAATTAAGTCTTTCTCGTAAAACGTGCCAAATACGTAATTTCCTCGGAAAACGTGCAATTAAGTAAAACAGTTATAGCATATTCAAATAACCATGAAATCACAAGGAAAACCATAAAACATGTAATTAAAAGCAGTTATGCATGCTCGAGTTTAGAGAAGGGGTCCACTCACAGTACCGCACCCTCAATCGCGTCCCACACGTTCAGCACGCTCCTCAGCTTCCTCGGGAAATCCCGATCCTGTCAATAACCACCAAATGAAGTCACTAACACACTTACGAAGATCCACCTAAATTCCCTCAAAAATCCCCGAAGCCTAAACGTAATAAACCGGGACCCTAAGCTTTCACCCTCGCGAAACTAAACTCAAACGACGTCCGAACAACCCGAAACCACTTTCATTAGACTCGTCATAGCATCTAGACTAAAACCCATGTTGACACCTTCCCCAAAGACCGCCGCACGGGCCCCCGTGCGCCTCCCAAAGTGGCTGCGCGTGGCCCTCACGCGCCTGCTACAGTGCACCTTCAACCTCGAGCAGACCCGGTTTAGCACAGTAGTCTGCAACTTGAACCGGCGTCAGCGGTTCACCGCCGTGCCTGCACCATTTTCCTCCTTCTCTTCACCATCCACTTCGTCCAATCTTAAGCAATCTGGTTACCTCACTCAAACACCTCGACACTGTCCCTAACCCGTCGACTCGAGCTCAAAATCAGAACCCAAACTATCCCCTGTTTTCTATTCCGGCCACTCAGGTCTTCTCCCGTCACAATAACCACCCTAGACGACACTTAGGACCTCCCTGAGCCTCGCACCACGTACCATAACCGTCGACTCAACCCCACACGTCACGACTTCCCGTTTGAACATCACGGCAAAACAGAGCACACAGGTACTCTTTGTCGTATAGCCTCCACCGTGTACTTCTCCATCACGACAACACACTCTGTCGACTCTTAGGACCTCCAGGAGTCTCACTCTAACCTCCAATTCCCTCGTCTCTCGCCCTAGGTCCACGACTTAGCTTCTGAATCCAACGACAAAACAGAGCAAAGAAACGGGGGTGAGGATTTACTTGTCCTCCTGTCACCGTCGTGAGCTCAGCCGTGAGGTAGTAGCTCCTCCTGTCTTCCTCCGTCCTCTGAGCACCTCCGCTGGCCTCGAGTGATCGATCACGGCTGCACCACCACCCAACTTCTCTGTTTTCCTCCCTGGTTCTCGTGGCTCACTCCTCTCACACACACGGCCACCGTACCTCCCTGTCTCCTCCCAAGCTCTCTTCCACTCTCCGATCACTCCTCACCCTTCAATTCACACAACCACACACAATCACCGTCCACTTTCCTCTCAATCTCCCCTCTCTGTTTTCTGTCTGGTGCAAAGAACCAACACGAACACACTCAGCCCCAAATAATTGGACCGTGTGTGTTAGAAACCTCTAGCCCTCCTACACGTGTCATCAATCTCTCAACTCCTCTCCCATTTGTTTCAATCTCAGCCCTCCATCTTCCCTCTCTGTTGCACAGATCCCAAGGTGCAAAAAGACCTAAATGCCCTTCCTAAAACCTCAAAATTACAACTTTGCCACTACCTTTATAGACCCGTAACTCCCACATCGTAAATCCGATGAATACGTGCCGCCTGTCATCGAACTCAAGATGACAAGATCTATCTAATGGTCGTAGGTCAACGTACCAAAACTCGATCATACGAAAAGTCAACTTTCCCCCTATTTTACCCAAATTACGAAAGTGCCCTCAACCTTCCGAACATCATAACTTCTTCCTCGGATGTCGGAATCAGGCGTGCCACCTGCCTACGGATTCGTGACGTCCTAAACTACGTCCTCGTCACTGGTCAAAGTCCATTGGACCACCCGGACTAAAAGTCAACTTTTTGCCCAAACTAGGGGCAAAATCGTCATTCTACCCTAACGACCCCAACGAAACCAACTAACCACCGATTCAGCTCACTAATCCCATCTTAATCACTATCTAAACTTTACTTTCTGGGACGGGTCGTTACAGTCTACATCTCAGAGGCATCGTCAATCGCACGCTGAAAGAGGCATAGAAACAATAAAACAACCTAAACACAACCTCACTGTCAGGACCCACCCCGGTTTCACCCCGAAACCCGAGGTAAATCCCGCTCCCGTCTGACTCCCCGACACAAAACTCAAGTAAAACTCTGTCTAACCCAGTCAAACGCAGGAGTAATTAGACACAATGTCCCGAAGGTAGCATTTGCAGAACATACAAAGAAAAATAAAACCGATAACTACACGCACACAGAAGCCTTTACTCTACTCTGGGAACCCTCACGTCACTTCTATGCCTCAGACTCTGCCTCGGCGTCAAGACCCCGCGCTCGCTCCACAACCTGGAGGGCAATTAAAACAGAAAATGTGAGTGGACCAAAAGTACAAAAGTTCAAAAACCATTTTATAAGAAAACCGAGTTAAACCCTCCGTTTTGAAACCACATGCATAACCAACAGTTATAACCACATTTATAAAGAATCATTATAAACATCATAAGAAACAGAAACACTATAAAAGATCATAAGAAACCATAATATGAGTATCAGAAACCGTATCAAAAACCATAACCACCAAATCATCATTTTCTCGATCAAACCTGCTGGATCTATCCGAGTCTTTAAACTCCCGAGTCTTTAAACTCAATCCAGGCCTTAATCATATCCGAGTCTTTAAACTCCCGAGTCTTTAAACTCAAGGCCTACGGGGGAAAATCAATAGATATCCGAGTCTTTAAACTCCCGAGTCTTTAAACTCAATCCGGGTCTTTAAACCCAATCCGGCCGGTCCCCCGTCGCATATATCCTGGTCTTTAAACCCAATATCCAGATCCAGCAAATCCAATCCCAAAACCATTTAAAAACCATTTACCAAATCCTCATCCAAACCCGAATCCGAAATCACTGGTCCGATGCTCTTCCGGCATCTAGAACCGTCATTCCGAACCCAAATCCGGAAAATATCCATTTTCATACCAAAACCACATGTAATCACAAATCATATTTCATAACCCATTTATCAAGATTTGAAAACCTTTATCGGTGGAAATCCCCAAATGTGGCATCAAAATCCGAAAACCAGCATTGTCTCGAAAACCGTGCCAAAACCGTCTTTTTCTCGAAAAACGTGTAATAATGCAAAACCAACCAAACATATTCGATAATCATGATTAAAACCATAAAACAATTATAGAAAACAGTTATGCATGTTCGAGTTTAGAGAAAGGGTCCACTCACAGTACTGAGCCCTACTCGCGTCCCGAACGTCCAGCCCGTTCCTCGGCTTCCTCGGGAAATCCCGATCCTGTCAAACACCGTCAAATTACGTTACTAACACGTCTACGAAGGTTCACCTAAATTCCCTCAAAATTCCCCGAATCCTAAACATAAGAACCCGGGACCCTAAACTTTCACCCTCGCGAAACTCAACTCAAACGACTTCCGATTGACCCGAAACCAACTCCATTGAACTCACCATGACTCCTAGACCAAAAACTATGTTGACCGTTTCTCCCAGAACCGCCGCACGCGCCCCCACGCGCCGCCCAAAGTGGCTGCGCGTGGCCCCACGCGCCAGCTACAGTGCACCTTCAACCTCACGTCGACCGGGCTCGACACAGTGCCTGCTGTTTGAACCGGCGAGAGCGGTTCACCGCCGTGCCTGCACCATTTTCCTCCCTCTCTTCACCATCCTCTTCGTCCAACCTTAAGCTATCCATCCCCCTCCTCCTTAGAACTCGACACGGCCCCTACACCGTCGACTCAAGCTCGAACCAGACGGCCTGAACTCCCCTGTTTCACAATCCAGCCACTCCGGTCACCCCCCGTCACGGTGACTGTCCCAGACTCTTCCTAGGACCTCACTAAACCTAATCCAACTCGTCTAAACCTTCGACTCAGTCCCTGGGATCACGACTCTTGGATTGAAACAAAACGGAAAAACATGGCACACAGAGTCCCTCCGTCGCGCCAACCACCACCGTGCACCTCTCGTCACGGCAACACAACCAGACGGTTCCTAGGACTCAACTAAATCCCCTAAACCACTATAGACCCATCGATGCAACCCCTAGACTCACGACTTCCGATTCAAAACTCGACGGGAAAACAGGGCAAGTTTACACGGATAAGGGATTACCTGCAACCGTCCACCACCGTGCTCGCCGCCGCGGTTCCTGGAGTCCACAACGTCGCCTCAGCCTCCTCTCGAGGTCAATCGCACTTACACACGGCCACAGCACCACCAGCTCCCTCAGTTCCTCTCTGTTTTTCTCTGAAGTTCCCGTGGCTCTCAACTCACTCACACACCACCTGCACACTTCTAACCTTCTCAGCACCACCCCAGCATCTCTCAACCTCCTTCTGATCACTCTTCACTCACCAGAACTCAACACCATCCACGATCACCTTCCAATTTTCCTCACCGCCTCACTCTGTTTCTATCTGGGTCGAAGAACTCACACTTGCACGGTTGCACCCAAATAATTGGACCGTGCACACACTGGAACCCCCCAGAAACCACTCCACCTTTAGCACGTGTCACCATCCTACCCTTCATCTCACATGTGGCTCAATCTCAACCCTTCATCTGTCCTTATCTGTTGCACACATCCCAGAGCACAAAAGACCAAAATGTCCTTCTGTTTTACCCAAAATTACAACTTTGCCACTACCTTTCTAGACCTGTAACTCCCACATCGTACGTCCGATGAATACGTGCCGCCTGTCTTCGAACTCGGGACGACGAGATCTATCTAACGGTCTTAGGTCAACTTACCAAAACCCGTTCGTATAAAAAGTCAACGTTTCCCCCCTAATTTTCCAAATTACGGTTATGCCCTCAAGCTTCCGAACATCACAACTTCCTCCTCGGATGTCGGAATCGGGCGTGCCACCTGCCTACGGATTCGTAACGTCCTCAACTACGTCCTGGTCACTGGTCAACTCCCATTTGACCACCCGAAATAAAAGTCAACATTTCTGCCCGACCCAGGGGCAAAATCGTCATTCTAAGTTCCCGGACCCCTCGGGACCACCTAACCCTTGATTAACCTTACTAATCACACCTTAAACACTCCACTTATCCCTATTCTCGGGACGGGTTGTTACAATCTACCCACCTAAAAAAAATTTCGTCCCCGAAATTCCACAACTAGTGTCCGACACTTAGGGTCTCCTACCCGGAATCAACAACAGATCAACAACAACTTCTCCTAGGTTTTCTGTCTATCATCTCCACCTTGGGTATTTCACTCCATCCCCAGCTACTGTTACCACAGCCAACCCTAGCTATGTAACAACTGCATGGTGTATGCAAGGGAAACTCTATGAACAGAAAACAAAGGTATTATACAATACCTCATGTCACAATACCCGACAGAAATCATAGAGTACATCCTCGTATACAACCACCCATCTCCCTCGGCTACTACTCCGGCCACAGTCGGACTAACTCCACAAAGTCCTAAAGGCAAACTCTAGCTTGTGGGTTCTCTCCTTCCACAGACTCAGATCGATCAGTTATAGTCACACCTTTCCTATACTTCCCGTCAACCTACTACGAAACTTACTGTACACTCCAAGTCCTCTAGGCAAACTCCTAGACTCTACCCCGAAATCCAAACACCAAACCAACAGGACAACCCAAAAGTAAAACAAGTACCTGTCTCCGTATCTGATATCGACTGACCCTCCTGCTGAGTCATCGAGAACACCCGGGCCTGAGATCCTGACGCTCTACCACGTCCCCTCGAACTACTCGTGGCTGTGCCACCACCTCCTCTCGTGCCCGCTGTCCCTGATGCTGTACTCTGTCCGGACTCCGCTACTCCTCTGCCTACACCACCTTCCTGTGGCAACAGTGGACACTCACGTCGGAAATGACCTCGCTCCCCGCAGTAGAAACACACATTCCAGCCTGGTCCACTACTCGGTCTCCCTGTGGATGCTACCGACGTCGCACTCGCTTGCGGAGTCGGCGGTACTCGATAACCCCAAAATCCTGAACTCTGGGCACTACCAGGCCTACCAAAACGATCATCGCCCGACGAGGACGATCCACCGAAGTTACCTCTTTTCGGTGTCCGCTGGCTCGAAGCTCCAGGAATAGAAGGTTCCCGGCGTCGCACCGGCAAACTAGCCTCAACTCGCACCGCAGCATCCGACAGATCTCGGAGGGTCGCAAAAGATCCAGCCGTCACTACGGCTCGAATCTCACCACGCAAACCCAACTCAAACCTACGGCATTTCTCGGCTTCAGTAGCCACAAAAGCAGGAGCAAACCGAGACAACATCTGGAACTTCCGTTCATACTCTGCCACGGTCATATTCCCCTGCTGGAGCTGCAGAAACTCCGCCTCCTTGGCATCCCGAAAAGAACGAGGATAATACTGTTCCAGAAACCGTTCCCTGAACGTCTCCCAGGTCACACTGTGGACATCCCAACCGGACAACTCGAGGGTATACCACCACTCGTACGCCGCACCATCTAGTAAAAATGCAGCCAACAATACTCGCTCCTCCGGCGGACAATGCATCACCGCAAAAATCCGCTCCAGTCTAGTAATCCACCTCTGGGCTTCCTCAGGATCAGCCCCACCACTAAAAGTAGTAGCCCCGAGCCGCTGGGCTCGCTCAATTGTAGCACTCTCCGTCTCTCTGGCTACTTCTTCAGGTTGTGGAGAGGGTCTACGTCTCGGAGGCATCGTCAACCGCACACTGAAAGAGGCATAGAAGTAGTCAAACAACTGAAACACAACCTCACAAACCGACAGACCCAACAAACTCGACAAACCTATGCTCTGATACCAATTGTCAGGACCCACCCCGGTTTCACCCCGAAACCCGAGGTAAATCCCGCTCCCGTCTGACTCCCCGACACAAAACTCAAGTAAAACTCTGTCTAACCCAGTCAAACGCAGGAGTAATTAGACACAATGTCCCGAAGGTAGCATTTGCAGAACATACAAAGAAAAATAAAACCGATAACTACACGCACACAGAAGCCTTTACTCTACTCTGGGAACCCTCACGTCACTTCTATGCCTCAGACTCTGCCTCGGCGTCAAGACCCCGCGCTCGCTCCACAACCTGGAGGGCAATTAAAACAGAAAATGTGAGTGGACCAAAAGTACAAAAGTTCAAAAACCATTTTATAAGAAAACCGAGTTAAACCCTCCGTTTTGAAACCACATGCATAACCAACAGTTATAACCACATTTATAAAGAATCATTATAAACATCATAAGAAACAGAAACACTATAAAAGATCATAAGAAACCATAATATGAGTATCAGAAACCGTATCAAAAACCATAACCACCAAATCATCATTTTCTCGATCAAACCTGCTGGATCTATCCGAGTCTTTAAACTCCCGAGTCTTTAAACTCAATCCAGGCCTTAATCATATCCGAGTCTTTAAACTCCCGAGTCTTTAAACTCAAGGCCTACGGGGGAAAATCAATAGATATCCGAGTCTTTAAACTCCCGAGTCTTTAAACTCAATCCGGGTCTTTAAACCCAATCCGGCCGGTCCCCCGTCACATATATCCGGGTCTTTAAACCCAATATCCAGATCCAGCAAATCCAATCCCAAAACCATTTAAAAACCATTTACCAAATCCTCATCCAAACCCGAATCCGAAATCACTAGTCCGATGCTCTTCCGGCATCTAGAACCGTCATTCCGAACCCAAATCCGGAAAATATCCATTTTCATACCAAAACCACATGTAATCACAAATCATATTTCATAACCCATTTATCAAGATTTGAAAACCTTTATCGGTGGAAATCCCCAAATGTGGCATCAAAATCCGAAAACCAGCATTGTCTCGAAAACCGTGCCAAAACCGTCTTTTTCTCGAAAAACGTGTAATAATGCAAAACCAACCAAACATATTCGATAATCATGATTAAAACCATAAAACAATTATAGAAAACAGTTATGCATGTTCGAGTTTAGAGAAAGGGTCCACTCACAGTACTGAGCCCTACTCGCGTCCCGAACGTCCAGCCCGTTCCTCGGCTTCCTCGGGAAATCCCGATCCTGTCAAACACCGTCAAATTACGTTACTAACACGTCTACGAAGGTTCACCTAAATTCCCTCAAAATTCCCCGAATCCTAAACATAAGAACCCGGGACCCTAAACTTTCACCCTCGCGAAACTCAACTCAAACGACTTCCGATTGACCCGAAACCAACTCCATTGAACTCACCATGACTCCTAGACCAAAAACTATGTTGACCGTTTCTCCCAGAACCGCCGCACGCGCCCCCACGCGCCGCCCAAAGTGGCTGCGCGTGGCCCCACGCGCCAGCTACAGTGCACCTTCAACCTCACGTCGACCGGGCTCGACACAGTGCCTGCTGTTTGAACCGGCGAGAGCGGTTCACCGCCGTGCCTGCACCATTTTCCTCCCTCTCTTCACCATCCTCTTCGTCCAACCTTAAGCTATCCATCCCCCTCCTCCTTAGAACTCGACACGGCCCCTACACCGTCGACTCAAGCTCGAACCAGACGGCCTGAACTCCCCTGTTTCACAATCCAGCCACTCCGGTCACCCCCCGTCACGGTGACTGTCCCAGACTCTTCCTAGGACCTCACTAAACCTAATCCAACTCGTCTAAACCTTCGACTCAGTCCCTGGGATCACGACTCTTGGATTGAAACAAAACGGAAAAACATGGCACACAGAGTCCCTCCGTCGCGCCAACCACCACCGTGCACCTCTCGTCACGGCAACACAACCAGACGGTTCCTAGGACTCAACTAAATCCCCTAAACCACTATAGACCCATCGATGCAACCCCTAGACTCACGACTTCCGATTCAAAACTCGACGGGAAAACAGGGCAAGTTTACACGGATAAGGGATTACCTGCAACCGTCCACCACCGTGCTCGCCGCCGCGGTTCCTGGAGTCCACAACGTCGCCTCAGCCTCCTCTCGAGGTCAATCGCACTTACACACGGCCACAGCACCACCAGCTCCCTCAGTTCCTCTCTGTTTTTCTCTGAAGTTCCCGTGGCTCTCAACTCACTCACACACCACCTGCACACTTCTAACCTTCTCAGCACCGCCCCAGCATCTCTCAACCTCCTTCTGATCACTCTTCACTCACCAGAACTCAACACCATCCACGATCACCTTCCAATTTTCCTCACCGCCTCACTCTGTTTCTATCTGGGTCGAAGAACTCACACTTGCACGGTTGCACCCAAATAATTGGACCGTGCACACACTGGAACCCCCCAGAAACCACTCCACCTTTAGCACGTGTCACCATCCTACCCTTCATCTCACATGTGGCTCAATCTCAACCCTTCATCTGTCCTTATCTGTTGCACACATCCCAGAGCACAAAAGACCAAAATGTCCTTCTGTTTTACCCAAAATTACAACTTTGCCACTACCTTTCTAGACCTGTAACTCCCACATCGTACGTCCGATGAATACGTGCCGCCTGTCTTCGAACTCGGGACGACGAGATCTATCTAACGGTCTTAGGTCAACTTACCAAAACCCGTTCGTATAAAAAGTCAACGTTTCCCCCCTAATTTTCCAAATTACGGTTATGCCCTCAAGCTTCCGAACATCACAACTTCCTCCTCGGATGTCGGAATCGGGCGTGCCACCTGCCTACGGATTCGTAACGTCCTCAACTACGTCCTGGTCACTGGTCAACTCCCATTTGACCACCCGAAATAAAAGTCAACATTTCTGCCCGACCCAGGGGCAAAATCGTCATTCTAAGTTCCCGGACCCCTTGGGACCACCTAACCCTTGATTAACCTTACTAATCACACCTTAAACACTCCACTTATCCCTATTCTCGGGACGGGTTGTTACACTCACAGACCGACAAACCCAACAAACTCGACAAACCTATGCTCTGATACCAATTGTCAGGACCCACCCCGGTTTCACCCCGAAACCCAAGGTAAATCCTGCTCCCGTCTGACACCCCGACACACACAAAAGGAAACTCACTCTAAACCACCAAAGAACACAGTCGGACACAGGAGAAACTATACAAAACATTTAGAAGTCAAAGGTTTACAGAGCATAGTATTGAATACAACAGAAAGAAAACCGATAACTAAATACACGCACACGGAAAACGCTACAACACTCCGGGGTCGCTCTCGTAACTTCTATGCCTCTGACGCTGCATCGATGCCAAAACCCCGCTCTAACTCCACGACCTGGAGGGCAATTTAAAACAAAAGGTGAAAAGAATTTCCGAAAACCATTTCGTAATAAAATCAGAGTTTTAGCCCTCCGTTTTGAAATCATACATGCATAACCTAGTTACCAAAACAATTATAAATCACACAAACCTCATCATAAAAACAGAAACACTATAAAAACAGTTATAGAAATCATATCATCGGCATCATAAAACTGTATCAGAAAACATAAGTACCAAGCCATAACCAACCGATCAAACCTGCTGGATCTATCCGAGTCTTTAAACTCTCGAGTCTTTAAACTCAATCCAAGCCTCAATAATATCCGAGTCTTTAAACTCCCGAGTCTTTAAACTCAACAGGCCTACGGGGGAAATATCAATATATCCGAGTCTATAAACTCAATCCGGGTCTTTAAACCCAATCCGAGCCTGTCCCCCGTCAATCACAATATTCGGGTCTTTAAACCCAATAACCAGATCCAGCAAATCCAATCCACAACCATTTAAAAACCACTTCGAAATCCATATCCAAACCGAATTCGAAATCACCGGTCTGATGCCCTTTCGGCATCCAGAACCGTCATTCCGAACCCAAATCCGGAAATCCACTTTTCAACTTTAAAACCAAATCTCGATTCTCGAAATCCGATTCTAAAATCGAAAACCCTTTAATCACCAAATCATGTTCCAAAATTCCTTTATGAACATTTACCACTTATCCATTGAAATCCCAAATCCATAGCATCATATTCAGAAATCACACTTTTCTCGTAAAACGCGCTGAAAACTGAACTTTCTCAAAAAACGTGTACTTATGTAAAATCAACAAAGCATATTCGATGAACATAGAATCATAATTAAAACCATAAAAAAAGTAATTAAAAACAATTATGCATGCTCGAGTTTAGAGAAGGGGTCCACTCACAGTACCAAGCCCTCAATCACGTCCCGTACGTTTCGTACGTTCCTCAGCTTCCTCGAGAAGTCCCGATCCTGTCAACAACCACCCAAGAACGTTACTAACACATCTACGAGGGTCCACCTAATTTTCCCCAAAAAATCTCCGGGTCCTAAACGTAACGAACCGGAATCCTAAACCTTCACCCTCGCGGAACTAACATCAAACAACGTCCGAACAACCCGAAACCAATTCCACTAGACTCGTCACAACACCTAGACCAAAAACCATGTTGACCACTTTCCCAACCGCCGCCGCACGCGCCCCCACGCGCCGCCCAAAGTGGCTGAGCGTGGCCCTCACTCGCCAGTTACAGTGTCACCAGCAACCTCTGGTCGACCCGGTTTGAAACAGTCACTGAAACTCGAACCGGCGTGATCGGTTCACCGTCGTCCGTCCACCAAATCAACTCCTTTCTTCACCATCTTCATCATCCAGACCTAAGCTACCCTTTCCCTTACTCCAACCGCTTCGACAAGACCTAAAACCCATCGACTCGAACTCAAAACAAAACCCGAACACTTCCCCTGTTCTTCCTCCTGGCCAACCAGGTCTTCCCCCGCCACGGCAACTACCGTAGACGGTTCCTAAGGACCTAAGAAGTCGACTAGTACCAACCAGAACCCTCGACTCACTCCCTAAGTCCACGACTTTCGATTTGAAAATCGACGGCAAAACAGAGCATAGAGGATAAGTTGAGGAATTACATGCCCTCCTGTCGCCATCGTGAGCTCAGCCGCGAGGACACTACTCATCCAGTCCACCTCCAGCCTCTGAACACCTCCACCGGCCTCGATTGATCGAACACGGCAGCACCACCACCCAAAACTCCTTTCTGCTCTCTGTTTTTCCCCTGGTTTCCCGTGGCTCACAACCGCACACACAAACGACCACTGCACCTCCAAACCTCCTCAACTCACTCACTAACTCTCATTAAATCTCTGATCACTCTCATACACTCACACCCTCACCATGCTTGATCGATTCACCCCAAATCCCAGTCTCTGTTTTCTCTCTGAGTCGAAGAACACACACACGGGTACACGATCAAAATACCCAAATAATTGGACCGTGCATCCTGGAAGCCTATAGCTCTCCTACACGTGTCACCATCCGCTCATTTCTCTCACAAGTGGCTCAATCTCAGCCCTCCACTATCCCTCTCTATTGCACAAATCCCAATGTGCAAAAGACCAAAATACCCTTCCTTTTAAGTCCAAACTAACGTTGTGCCACTACTTTCTAGACCCGTAACTCACACATCGTAAATCCGATGAACACGTGCCGCCTGTCGTTGAATTCAGGACGACAAGATCTACCTAACGGTCCTCGGTTAACAAGTCAAAACCCAATCGTCCAAAAAGTCAACTTTTCCCCCTATTTTCGCCAAATTACGGTTATGCCCTCAACCTTCCGTACATCATAACTTCCTCCTCGGATGTCAGAATCAGGCATGCCACCTCTCTATGGATTCGTGGCGTCCTAAACTACGTCCTGGTCATCGGTCAAAGTCCATTTGACCGCCCGAACTAAAAGTCAACTTTTTACCCAAACTAGGGGCAAAATCGTCATTCTAGGCTAACGACCTCATCGGGACCAACTAACCCCCGATTAAGCAATCCCACCTTAAACACCGTCTTAACCTTAATTCCCGGGACGGGTCGTTACACCGGGTCGAGCGGGCTTGATCATAAATATGAAAGCCCGTGCCCTTTGTCGGGCCGAATTTGGGCCGGGCTTTTATCGGGCTTTACGGGTCGGGCCTACTAAGCCCATTTGTACCTACCTAATTGTAAAAAAAAAATGACTTGAGCTTAAATATTATTATCGAATATTGAAATAAGTTAAGGAGGGGTACTAGTGGATTTGGAGAATTGATTTAACTTTTCGACCATAAAGCCGAGATAGGATAAGGAGATCGCTAAGAAAGTCAGAGACCTAGTGAGTTTTTTTAAATTTAGGGTTAGGTTTTGGTTTGGACATTGGGCTTTTAAATGACACTAGGTTGAGATTTGGTTGGAGTTTTGGATTTTGGCTATGATAGTCGTAACAAGATTGGATTGGGTATCAATTCTTAATTTATAATTATTTTATATTTTCGGACTTATGGGTCGGGTTTACCTGGGCGGGTCGGGCTGGGTTTACCGGGTTTTATCGGGCTCGGGCCTAACGGGCTTGAATACCCTAAGCCCAAGTCCAGTCCGTCAACATGCGGGCCGGGCCAGTTCACAGCCCATATCGAGTCGAGTCAGGCTTTTTGTCATCGGGCCTATCGGGTACCCATAAGCCCGTGGGCTTCTGGGCCAAATGATAAGGGCTACCCTAAATACATTCAACATGAATCACTAAAGAGAAGATTGGTACAATTAGTATTTCATTAATTTATTGATTATTTTTCAATAATGAAAAGAATTATAGACAAAATTGAAAAGAATTTATATACAAAATTGTAAACTAGTTTAAATTAGAATGAAAAGAATTAAAATTTTATAAGAGCAATGAGTAATTATTTTATTTTTCTAGTTAACATTTTAATAGAGAAAATACGTAGTTATTATTATTAATTTTAATTTTTGATTATTTAAAAATTTTGACACATCGATTAACAAGAGACTAGTTTACTGAGCTAGAGTTTGGGTTATATATATACTAGTCTCACTGTAGGCGACTCCGTGCCTGTGTGAGACTCTTCGGCGCGCTCTTTTGGGCAACTCGAGATTATATTATTTATTATTTATAATTATCGAATATAAAAATCATCAAATCATATATTATATAATTGACTAACAGCTCGACTTCACGCCTGCTTAGGGCTTATTGGCAAACTTCGTACGCCACTTTACGTTATCTGAATTTTTGGGACTAGGGAGATTATGAATTTTCTTTTTTTATGTAGACTTTTTTTGATGTAAAGGAAAATTCAAAATCTCTCTAACCCCAAAAATTCGAATAACGTAAAGTGGCACGAAATTTGCCAAAAAGCCCTAAGCAGATGCGAAGTCGAGTCGTCAGTTAGTTATATAATATATGATTTGATGATTTTTATATTCGATAATTGTAAATAATAAATAATATAATCTCGAGTTGCGTAAAAGGGCGCGCAGAAAAGCCTTACGCAGGCGCAGAGCTGCTTGGAGTGAGGCTAGTATACATAATGCACTCAGCAACTTAAAAATATATTAAATCAATTGAAGAGTGATCTATGTAGTTCAAAACTAAACTTATAATTCGAACTTACAAAATCACCAATAAAGTCATCAATCAAATCCCGAACTCTTGATTTGGACAGTTGACACACAAATACAACAGTAAAATTATCAATTGAACATTGCTGGTAAAAATTTAGAAGTAATCGGCAATCAAAAGTTCTATTAACTGCGTAAAGCTCAAAAATATTCACTCAAAGTGGCTAAAGTTTGAAGAATCAAGATACGGATTTTTTATGTTTCAATGATCCATTCCTCCAATTTTGAAGTATTAATTCATAGAGAAAATGATGACATCCACATTGATGATGTAAGGTTTCACCGGATTCTACACTCTCTTTTGTGAGTTAATACCTTTAAACCAAAGAGTGTAGTAGAATCCTCTCTAGCATCTGCTGATGATCGGAGATTGGGAGGAAAACTGAAGCAGAAAAAATGGTGAAAACTAATAAACAAATTTTTACGAATGATAAGATGTTAAAAATTGCTCAAATGCATATATGTAGAAGGAAACTACAATCTGGAATAACAGACCAAAGAATATTAATCACACTACAAAGGATCTCCAAAGAAAGATTAAAAAGGATTTTTCAGATATAGTTCTTGACTTTTTTATCCTTCCAAGTACAGAAACAAAAATTATTAGAAACCTAGTAAATAAAACAGATGCATCAAATATAAACAGATTTTAATCCATTAAGAAAAAATGAAAAAAAATAAAAAGAGAACATACAAAAGATTTTACTTGTTCCATAGACCCTAAGGAAAATTGAACACCCTTTCTCCAGTTCTTGGCATATCCACCAAAGGTCTTGCACACAACTTCCACAACCCTGCATACAGATCACCACCTCCAAAACCTATCAATTAAAATGCATACCATAAAATTAGACAAATGAATCTTCAATATGGGTCAAAGACTCAAAACTAATGATGCCTTTGGTTACCGAGAAAAACCTAGTAATTAAAATAGGCCTGACTCACACCGATCAGAACTATATCATAATCATCCCTCCACCAAGATAAAAACAACAACCATTAGGACTTTGATAAGCATCAAATTATGATCAATTGAAGTTTTTCTGATTAATCCCCTAACGGGACAGAAAAGGTGACAATATCAATAAGCAGATAAAACAGCAAGGAGACAAACATATGAATGCATAAAATATGCTAATGTACAGAAATCACATGCTTAAACTTATTTTCTGCTAAGATTGCAACATTGTTCATTGTGATTTCCGAAGAGTTTACGTAGTTATTTATATAATGATGGATCTAATGGCATATAACCGTTAACTTATTGTGGCATAGTCAAAACAAAACAAAAAAGGAACCAAGCGTACTAATACATGCGTGGCAATAAGATTAACTGCTATATAACTAAAAAAAATTAAATAGGATGAAAGGAATAAAGTGTACATACTTCTGAAAGAGCAATTTTCTTTTAACTTAGAACCAAATGACAAGAACAACCAAATGTCAGTCACCTCCTGTTTGGTCCTGAAATGACCAACTCGATGAGACCCGTTGGGGGTTCTTGGACCAGCCGTGTGGTGTCTCGGGCCCGCTGGGGGCGTTGTGGTTCGGCAGGGATCCTGCAAACTAGACACCGGTGTGGTGTCGGCCAAAGGGGCTCCGATGCCTAAGTTAGTATCTGACTGCCGAGCGGCAAGTAAATACAGTGCTCTGGATCGGTTCCGAGTGTCTTACCTTTGTGAAGGGTTTCGGGGTATTTATAGTAGCCATAACTGCGGTAGGTGGGCTACTGTTACGGGAGCAGGTGGTGCTTTGTGGCTAAGAGCCGCCTGACAAGCCCTGGACATCCGGAGGAGGCGCCAGCTGGAGTCCCAACCTGCCTCCGTCAGGGAGTTGGTGTGGCAGAGTTGGTTAGGTGACTGTCGCAGCCAGCTGTTGTCTGTTCACTGTCAGATGCCGAATGGCGGGTCTGCAGTATGGTGCCGACCGGCGGACCGTGGGTCATGAGGGTGCCGATCAGGCGGTCGGTCGGCGGCCTTCCTGTCCTGGTGGGACCTGTTCTAGGGTGGTCGGCCGATATGGTGTCAACATAAGTACCCTAAGTCTTTGACTGAGGTGGGGTTCCTCGGTCGAGGACTTGATATGACGGCTGGTACCTATCGACCGACCAGGGCGGTGCGCCCTGTATCCCTAGTAGCCCCCCAAGTCATGGAGCGAGGAAGTGCACCGTATGTCCGATCTGAAAAGAGTCCCCGTTGCCGAGTTCCGGAAGCTGCCCACCGTAAAGATCGAAAGATCGTGGAGAGGCGGCCGTGGGGAATGGCGGGGAGACGTCGGTAGCAGTGTGCTTGCCGACGAAGAGAGGAAGCGTGCCGTCGGGAAAGATGCCGAGAGGCTCCGGTCGGCAGGCGGTATGGATGCATACCGGTGGCGATGTACGTATGTACGTATGTAGGTGAGAATGTACGATACCGATGGGTATACAGTACAAGGTATTCGTAGTCGAAAGGTGGCCGTATCGGCCTGGCGACCGTCAAATCGGAAGCGCGTATCTCGAGGTGGGCCAGGGGCCTATAAAAGGGGCGAAAGATTTTTGACTTTTTCACTTTTTTACTCAGAGCATCTGTGGAATAATTGCAAGTGCCGACTGAATTGGAGACTGCCGATCAAGAAGAAGACGCACGTGGAACCAATTCGACCGAGCAAAATTTTGAAAGGTATAATTCCTGCCGTTCGGCATCTCTGCTCAGCATGTGTTCCGTAGCGTAGGTGCTTAGTTGTAGCTTCTTTTCTTTTGGTAATTTGTAGATGTTAGAGTCAGAGTCAAATAGTGGATCTGGGGTTAGGTCCCCTCAAGCTTT
Source organism: Prinsepia uniflora (assembly GCA_032719365.1). Lineage (NCBI taxonomy): Eukaryota > Viridiplantae > Streptophyta > Magnoliopsida > Rosales > Rosaceae > Prinsepia > Prinsepia uniflora. Next base: position 74,777,118 of record CM064865.1, on the reverse strand, counting down.
TGGCGGGGAAACACCGTCCAGTTCGGCAACCGACGTGCCGAGCGGGCGCAGTGGGTCAACGTCTACTAGTGGGTTCACTAGCAGCACTTCGTCGTCCAGCAGTGGTGACAGCCTGGATGAGGCTCTCAGGTTGCCGCGGAAGGAGTTGAGGCAGCAGGGCGGATACAGCACATCGGGTGCCGCTCTACCAAGTGAGAGGAGGACGTAACCCCGTACTCCCCCCGTCGCCACCGTCGATTCTGAGGCTGAGGGTAGCGGGACGGAGACGAGCTCGCCGATGGAACTAGATGCCGACGGCGTGGTGAAGGTGGAGTATGTTGTGGACTACGAGATGAACACCATTCGGCAGTTCGACCTGGACCGGTTCCGGGAGTTGTACAATGTGCCGGCGGAGATTAAGATGACGGTACCCCCGCACAGCAAGAAGACGAGCAATCCTCCTGAAGGGTCGACATTATTTTACGTCGATTGCTTTGAACACGGAGTGAGGCTGCCTCTGCACCCGTGGCTCCAGGATATGATGGCGAGGGTAAACCTAGCCCTGGGGCAGCTAAACGCCAACGGCTGGATCATCCTGATCAGCCTGTACACGGCGTTCCGACTGGCGGGACTGCCGGAGCCGACCTGGGGGTAATTGTGCGCCCTGTACTGCTTCAAGAGGCAGACCTACGGGTCGGGGTGGTACCAGATGGAGTGCCTGCACAAGAGTGCGCGAGGTGCGTTCATCACGGATGTGCCGACGTCGCAGAAGAGCTGGAGGCATCGGTTCTGCTGGGTATCGGGGCCGTGGGAGGGGGACGTCAGTAGGGTTCGAGCGAGGATTCCCCGCCATTTCCAGTCTGGAGGTTGTCTGCCATCCGATCGGTCGTTGGCCATAGTGGGGTATTTCTGGTACCGAGGCAGAGTTTGATGGTGCGTTTTGTATGTGCAGGTCCGTCCAAGGCAACGGTGACAGCGGAGGATTGGGAGGCGTGCAATCTCGTTCGGGGGAAGTTGTCCGACCTAGAGCGCAGTTACTGCGTTCTGAAGCTACCAGCCAACCTGCTTGCCGTGGGTCTCATCGTTCCACCTGGTAAGTAGCAGCTGTTTGATTGAAGTAATGATGGGTAGGTATGCCGAGACCTTAACTGGGTTTTTTGCAGTTCATCCCTTCGTCGAACAAGCCGCTCAGAAGAAGATGAGCTAAGCGGTGACGAAGCACGACTCGGCTGCCGAGGGAAAGGGCAAGGAGCCGGAGGTAACCCCCCAACAGCCGCGGAGGCAAAAGACCGTGGCGGTGAAGCCCAGGGGTGCCGGCCGAGAGGAGCCCCCGTCGGGGTCCAGTTTGGGCATCCGGCCAGATGGGCCGCCAAAGCCGACGAGGCCTGATCCGCGGCAGGGTGCCGAGCAGGCGAAGAGTCCCGTCCGGGGACTGAAGCGGCCCCTCATCGGCGGGCTGGACCAAGCCCGGGAGCGCCAGAGGAAGCTGAAGGAGGCGCGGCTTAGGCAGTCTCCCCCGGCGGCAGGGGTGTCGGAGGGAGAGGGCTCCGACCGCCGACGCAAGAGGGAGGCGGCCCACAAGGCTCCCGAGGCACCGATGGAAAAGGCCAAGGAGGCCAGGGTGGAGATGCCGCCGCCGGCCAAGGAAAGGATGCCGAACAGCGTACCCGGCATTGCTGCCGTCTTCATGGATCCCATGGAGACGGGGGAGGTTGTTCGGTCGGCAAGGCCCTGGGAGGCGTGGGTGCCGGTCACACAGCAGGTGCACAGGTCATTGGCGCCGGTTGTTAAGCCTTTGACAGATGACATCCGTGGAGATGCCAGGCATGTCGGCGTAGGACCAAGCAAAGACCTCGCTGTTGTCCCGGAGGAATTGGATGAGTTGTGTCCTGATTTCGGGAGCGAGGGTGCTTCCAATTTTCACTTGCCGCTCGGGGTTATGCGGGCAAAGGGTGATCAGCTCCGTATCCTCCACGGGTTGCGGCTGCGAGACGGCGGAGAGGTCGCGCGGGTCCTCGGGGGTACCCACCCGTATTTTTTCAAGGAGCTCGGAGTCGACAGGGTCGGCCTCGTAAGCAGCCTCGGCGACGGCCATGGTCTCTCGCTTGTCGCATGGGTTGAGTTTTGTCAGGGCGGTCTGATAGCAGGAGCGGGCGGATTGTTGATTACCGCGGACTTGGCCAGTGCCCATGACGGTCGGAAACTTCATGAGAAGGGTCCGAGTGGAGATGACGGCACTGAGCTGGTTGAGGAGTCCCCTCCCCAAAATGACGTTATAAGCAGTGGGGCAATCGACTACCAGGAAGGTGGTGATGGCTGTTGCGATCTTGGGCGCGCTCCCTAGGGAGATAGGCAGGGAGATGGTGCCAAGGGGCATGACGGAATCGCCTGAGAAGCTGAGTAGCGGGGAACCAGCATGGGTGAGGCTTGTGGAGTTGATGCCCAACTGGTTGAAAGTGTCCATGAAGAGGACGTTCACAGAGCTACCAGTGTCCACCAGGATCCGCCCAACATCGAAATTGGCGATCTGAGCGCGGATGATCAATGGGTCATCGTGGGGAAAGATAACTCCCCGCTCTTCTTTCTCGGAGAAAGTGATGGGCGTCCATCCTGCCAGGGCGACCTTGGCCGCGTGTCCATCCGTGATGTTGAATATTTGGTGGTTGGATGTCGTGGCGCGCAAGAAGTTCTTCTTAGCCCGATTGGAGGTGCAGGAGGAAGAGATGGTAGGGCCCCCGCTGATCGTGTTGATCTGTGGCAGTCCCTGTTCGGGGCGTGCGTGTTGGAGGAACTGGTTGATCTTCCCCTCCCTTACGAGTGCTTCCACAATGTCACGGAAGGCCACGCACTCGTCGATGGTATGGCCATTGAACTTGTGGTACTGGCAGTACAAGTTGGATTGGATGCCCGGGCGGGGGCCGGGCGGTCGTGCCCGTGGCTTGGGGATTGTGTCCTCGATGCTCATCAAGACGTTCTCGAGGGAGGTGTTCAGGATTGAATAGGTTTCGTACTTTGAGGTGGGCCCCGTATGGGGTTTGCCTTCTTGGTGGTGGCCTGATCCCTGCCCCTTGTTGTGGTACTTGTCCCTCCCGCGATTATCATCGTTGTACGTCCCCTTCCGCTTACCGGAGTGTGAGTCAGATCGGTGACCCGTATGCGCGTTATTGGTCGGCGGAGGTGACCGTGCCTACCGGTTGCTGGGAGGTGGAGGGCGCGCGCCATTCACGTCAGGTCGGGATGCGACCTGGGGAGAGTTGAAGTGCTCCGCCTTGGCGTGTATTGCCGCTTGTCGCATGAGCTCATTGTAATCGTCCCAACCCTGGGTGAAGGCATGGTACTTGAAGGTGGACTCCCGCAGCCCGTTGCGGAAAGCCCGGTACGCGGCCTTGTCGTCCGTCTCGTGGCACTTGGAGTACTCCAGGCTGAAACGAGCGGCGTAGGGGCTCGCTATCTCCCTGTCGGAGGGTTCCCAGGTCCTCGGTTGTGAGCAGTCGATCCGTCTGGATCATGAATTGGTTCAGGAAGACCGTGTGTAGGCGGTCGAACGAGTCGATAGACTGTGGTTCCAGGCGATAGAACCAATTGAGCGCGGCCCCGGTGAGGGTGGAGCTGAAAATTAAGCACTGCACCTCGTAGGAGATATTTCTGAAGGCGAGCGCTGAGTTGTAGTTATTGATATGGGTGTCTGGGTCGCCTTGTCCGTCATACAAGGCAATCTTCAAGGGTTTGACCTCCGTTTCATGGCGGTACCGCATGATGCGGTCCGTGAAGGGACCAATGTTGGCCCGGGGTCGGGGTAGTGTCCCAGCTTTGGGTCTGGCGGCCTCCAGTTCCCGCACGCGCTGGAGGAGTTCCCGAACCACCTCGTTTGATTGGTCGGGTCGATCTGCCCCACTCGGGCGGTCGTCGATAGAATGGTTTGCGCTGCCGCCTCTGGGCTTCGTGGGTTGCACCGGTCGCCGCCCGGATGAGGCCGTGGTTGACCGGTGCCTGCCGACCGGCGCGGAAGGACTGCCTAAGGGCTGGATGGAGAGCCACGGAGGTTGTGCGGGTCGGCGTGCCGACCCGGACCTTGACCGGGCGCCCTGGGATAGGACGGGTAGAGGTGGTTGTGCCTAAATGCGGGGGTCGTGGGTAGGGTAAGTCAGACGGTTGGCCGGGGTCTGCGTCTGTCTCCTGTCGAGCAGCTCGCGGGCGTCACGATAGATCTGTGTTCCCGAGGGGCCAGGCATGTCGGTCTGGTGGAAGAGTAGGCGACCGGACGCCTCCGGTCGGCAGGTGTCACCGATCTCGACCCGGCCGGCATCGAACTCCGGCCGACGAGACGCAGCGGCTAAGGCCCGTTTGGTTGCCTCCCGCTGCTCCTCCAGTTCCTCGCGTGTAGACTGCAAGATGGCCAGGGTGCTTCCATGCTGTTCCCCCATACGTGGTTCCTGCTCTCGATGGCAGCGTTGCTCTTCCTGAGTTCGGCAACCTTCAACCGGAGGGTCCTCAGCATCTCGAGCATGTCATCGGAAGGTAGGCTGGCTCGGGTTCGGCCGCGATCTCCCTAAGGGGTGTTGTTGAGCTCACCGTCGTCCCGTTCGGCATACATTGTTCGTCGGTGGAGGGTCGAGCAGGGGTATGTGAGTTAGTGGGTGTTGGTCTTTCTTTCCCACAGACGGCGCCAATTGTTTGGTCCTGAAATGACCAACTCGATGAGACCCGCTGGGGGTTCTTGGACCAGCCGCGTGGTGTCTCGGGCCCGCTGGGGGCGTTGTGATTCGGCAGGGATCCTGCAAACTAGACACCGGTGTGGTGTCGGCCAAAGGGGCTCCGATGCCTAAGTTAGTATCTGACTGCCGAGCGGCAAGTAAATACAGTGCTCTGGATCGGTTCCGAGTGTCTTACCTTTGTGAAGGGTTTCGGGGTATTTATAGTAGCCATAACTGCGGTAGGTGGGCTACTGTTACGGGAGCAGGTGGTGCTTTGTGGCTGAGAGTCGCCTGACAAGCCCTGGACATCCGGAGGAGGCGCCAGCTGGAGTCCCAACCTGCCTCCATTAGGGAGTTGGTGTGGCAGAGTTGGTTAGGTGACTGTCGCAGCCAGCTGTTGTCTGTTCACTGTCAGATGCCGAATGGCGGGTCTGCAGTATGGTGCCGATCGGCGGACCGTGGGTCGTGAGGGTGCCGATCAGGCGGTCGGTCGGCGGCCTTCCTGTCCTGGTGGGACCTGTGCTAGGGTGGTCGGTCGATATGGTGTCAACACCTCCCTATATACATTTAACAATGGAAAGTCATTGAGTTTCAAAACTCACCTTCTTCTTCTTAATAGGTTTGAGAGTCTTGATAATACATTTCTTATTCGGTGTAGTGGAACCCTCATTGTCGATTCATTTTATGTTGCTCTCCCAACTTTCCTCACAATCTCGTAATCATCATGCTCCCCTGCACATAATTAATTTAAAAATCAAAGAACACCCCCTTAATAAGCATCCATAAAGGTCAACAAACATCAATTAGACGACTCGTTCACCTAAATTGAATACCCAATACATCCAACCCAATCCACAAACACTGCCATCCACTGCATAATATTTATGATTTAATTAACTTATGATGACATCTATTTCTTTATGTTCACGAATTGGCAACAAATTGATTAAGCTAAGAAATTTCATCATAGAATATGATAATTGGTAGCTTGATACTTACAGAATTTGTGACAAACACTACCATCCAGTGCATAATATTTATGATTTAATTAACTTATGATGGCATCTATTTATTTTTCTTCACGAATTGGCAACAAATTGATTAAGCTAAGAAATTTCATCATAGAATATGATAATTGGTAGCTTGATACTTACAGAATTTGTGTTGACCCAAAGGTGTGAAACAAATCCCAAGCTAAGAGCACTCCTGATACTGATCACTTGCTTAGGAAGAATATTTGACCTCCTCATCAGTTGTTTCCCTTTCCTCAGCCCAACTTTTCTATCATTGTGCTTCACCCCCTTCTCCTTTTGCAATCCATCGCCATATGTACCACTCATTTGAACCCAATTCTCTTCTTCTAAGCTTTCATTACTGTTTCTCTTCACTTTATCGTCCCCAAAATCGCCATCTAATTTGAGGCAGTCCGAACCTAGTGAAGCATTGGCTTCGTCATCACTTGGTTTTGCTTCAAGGTCACTTTTCTCCTTCAACTCCAATTTAGCAAGAACCCCAAAATCTTCTGTTGGATTCTTGCTCGCCCTTCTGTTGAGGAACAAAGACCTCTCTTTCTAAGAGTGAATATAATCGAGAACAAAAATCCCTAGATTGCCCAAAAGTGGTTATAATCGAGAACAAAAATACCAAATATCTGAGGTTGTATCTGACTAAATAAAAGGAAAGGCTAAAACCGACAAACCTTGTACTGAGCAAAGAATGACTCAAACATGGAAAAACACAGGATTGGAATATACATAATTTGAACCCAAACGGAGAGCTACTACGTAATTAATCATTGAAAAATTGATGAATCCAGAACTAAATTTGAAAAACCCATAAATACATTGAAATAAAAAGATAAAAAAAATCTTTTAAAAAAAAACTCATACCTGAAAGCCGGCGCCCCGAAGATGACGACACTTATTCATTTCTGGTGATCGATGAAGGCTCCCTCTTTCTCTCTCGCGTGCGCGCTCTCTCTATCTTCGAAGGCGCTCTCTCTCTCTGTACGCTAATAGCAGTATTTGTAATTGATCTCCCACATATTTGATCGATGTTGCACGATGGAGCGGTTGCTGTTTGTGGAGGAGAGAGCAGCTGTTGTTCGTGGAAGAAAGAGCAATTGCTGTTCGTGGAAGAAAAAGCAGTTGCTGTTCGGTGAAAGCACGATTGCCCATTGTTTTTCAGATGCGTTTGGAGGAGTTCGTGGATTGGATTCGTTTTTTTTTCAATTGTTTTTAATATTTTAATTAAATAATATAAACTTTCTATCTTAATTAAATAATATAAATTTTCTATCTTACCCGTATTTAATTTTTAACGTGCAAAATTTTTTGTTAAGTAAAAATATAATTATCCAAAAAATTGGTGAAACTTATTAACCCTCTTGATTTTATAGATATATATATATATATATATATATTTTTTTTTTTTTTTCTTTCGGGAAAATAAGGCTATATTTCAGTAGGCCCTCAATTTCCACCGCCCAACCGCGGCACCACGCTTTTCGAAGCCCCGTTTTACAACAAGCCCAATGCATACAGTCAAGCCACGTAAGACGTTGAACAGAAGCCCACGTCATCATTCGTGGGACCAAAATCATGGCGCGAGGTGACCTACAGACCCCAAAGCGTAACTGAAAAAAAAAAAAAAAGGGCACCCAGTCTGTGACTCTTTAGCTGCATGGCAATGGCGTAATTCAAGGAGGGTAGCGGGGTCAAATTGATAATAGGGCTAGAACATTCAGTTCCCAACAGACAGCTGCTGCAAAGTAAGGGGCAACCCGAAAACCTCCGCGTCTTCTTCTTCTTCTTCTTTTTCCTTTCTCCGACGACTCCGACAGGACTTGATTCGAAACCGGCGCCGGGTTCTATGCATTGGCGAAAATGGACGAGTCTGAGGTTTTAATTTCGTCTCTGTCCCTCTTCAGAATCTAACTTCCACTCAGCCACCTACTAACTACCTTTTATTTTTGTTTATAATTTTTTGAATTCTTGAAAGTGGGTGTTGAAGTTGATTATGATCTTGTATGCTTTTGTTTGATTTTTTTTTTTTGGGTTTTTGGTTTTTTGTCTCAGAAATTGATGGCCTTGAAGAAGGCCTACGCAGAGATAATACTGAACACGGCGAAAGAGGCAGCGGCGCGCATCTTAGTTTCGGAGAGAAACGCTCTCCGGTTTCAAAGGGAGCTCTTTTCGACGAAAGATGAAGCATTTCGGATGCTTCTCAGGCTCAAACAAATGTTGGATTCCAAGGTATATTTGGATTTTGGTTTTGATTATTGCTGATGAAGATATTTGGATATGCAATTGGATTTGGTTAAAGTTTGTGTTTTTTTTTTCTATGCAAATGTGGTGTGAGTTGTTGTTTGGTTAAGGTTTTGGTCTTTTTTCAACATATGATCCATTGGAACAACATCTGTTACTCGGCATTTGTGTGTTCAGTTAAGGATGATATTTCTTGTTATGGTTGGTTTTCATTTAGAGGGGACTTGGAGAAAAAGACAAGCTTCACCATAAGTGGTTTGATTTGGCTTTTTTAATGGCAAATTATATGACGAAATAAATCTATCTTTGACTGATTATGCCATATTTTCAGGCCGGCGAAGCAAAGATGATATCTTTGACCCAACAAAAAAAGATTGACGAACTTGAAGCACAGCTCCAGGAAGCTGAGGATATAGTGAAAGACCTTAGGGAAGAGTTGAGTGAAGTGCAGGGTAAACTGGAGAAGGCGACGAACAATCAAGCGCGGCCTCTGGATGGGCAAAGATTTCAACTCAATTCGCAGGTAGATGTGGTTGCAACTGATGAAAGGAGTTCAATTTCGAATCAGGCGTATGGGGGGATCAGATGTTATGGTGCAACTGATTATGTTAATGATCATTACCATGTTCACAATCCTAACTTTGCACCGTTAGTAATGAGAAGTCAAGAGCCAGAATTATACAAAAATGGATGCACTCAGCGAATTCGTGCATTTGGAAGTAACGTGTTAGATGAAAAATTGTCCTTTTCTGGAGTAGTTGATGATGCAAAGATTGCAGCGGTCATAAGAGGAGATGGTGAAGGTAAAGGGATGTGTAAAATGCCAAAACCAAAGGTTGACAATATGCATGGGGTAGAGAAGAACCCAGAAGAACTGAAATTGATGGAGGCAGATGGTAGGCCAGATGGTTGCCATAATCAAGTGCCCGCCTTTAAGTCATTTCAAAAGAAGAGAAAAAGAGCAGCTAGGTTTAGGAGAAGTAAAGCTTCCTCATGCCGGTATCTTCCTTATCAATTCACCGATGATGCTTCCAACAAATTTGAAGATGAAATTCGGGAAGTCACAGCATCTGTTTTGACCCGAAAATTACTCACAGATCCAACTGAAATGAGTAAACAGTCCAGATGTGCTAAGGTTACTGAAAATAATGCAGAGTTTGTTAGACTTAGAGCCGACAAGGGTAAGACATTCATTGAAGAATCCGAATTGATCAGACATGAATCTTTATCTCCAGAGAGTTTGGAGGCTCTGGCTTGCAAAACAGATGTTGAGAAAGATAGTAGACCATTGGATAAGCCAGATACGAAAGCAGATTTAGATGATGGGACTGCTAGTGAACCTGCAAACAGTAAGTTTCTCAAGTATACATTTAGCAGAAAGCGCAAGAAGGAATCATTCAGCAACTCTGGAAGGAAATCCCTTCTAGAAAATGACACTTCGGAAAGAAAGAAAGGGGAAGAACAAAATGGTTCTCTGGTGCCACAGAGTTCTAGCTTGGAATCATCTCGGGACAGTCGAAGACTAGCACAGGTAGCTCGTCAGGTGAGAATATATATACAATTGTGTTTACTTGTTGTCATGTGTCTCTTTGCATGCATATTTGCTTGTGTCATCTATAAAATTCATTATTTAATATGAAAATATATCTATAACGACTATAATTAGTAAATGTAATATATGCAAGATACACTTTGTAGTTCTGGGTACTGGGAATTACTGAGAGGGTCAATGGTAGTGCTTGGCTAAGTCCTGTTTTCTGTTCTTCCCTGCAACGATTAACAATGCCTGTGTTTATGAAAAATATTGTGAATTTGAGCTGAGCTCAAGCTGGTTCAATGTGTCGGAAAGCTGTGTTGCATTGTCGTATCATCTTGTAAGGCTGGTTTGGTGGGTAGTATTGGATATAATTCGTAAAATTCAATGAAGTTTGAAAGTAGAAGTGAATGGCATTTCATCTTGAGTGGATTAGAGGGGATTAAACATAGAAGAAAACTTACCTTTTGTAATCCTACCATGTTGAGGCGATTGGATCAAATAAGTTCCTTCTATGTCTAATCTCCTCTATGATGAAAACACATTCACTTCTACTACTTCCAAAGTATTTTAAATTTAATGAGCACTTTAATCCAATCATCCCCGCCAAACAAGCCCTTAGTACATCAGTGTCAGAGTCGGAGAAAATTTGTCTTGTATGTTGGTTTGACTTAACTTTCGGATGCCACATAGGCGGAAAGATTTTGTCTGTGATCATTTTCAGATATTTAGCTTGCAACTTGTTTCCTTTTTATCTCTTGCTTCCTCAAAACTGATGATTTGAGCAGCCTGCAGTTTTCGTTCTTTTGAAATTGACGTAAATGATCAGCGATTTCGTATCTTTGAATATGGAGTTGCCAATGTTTGAATGTTTTTACTTGTTTTGGAGTTGAATGAGAACTGTGGATGCGGAATGTTGCTTTTACTGATTACTCTATGCATTTTCCTTTGCACAGCTTATATCTTTGTCTGAGAAGAAATGGTGGCAATAGAGGTCCACTGTTCCAAGAAGTCAGATGGACTGATTTTTCTTAGAATGGCCGAGGCAGGCATTGAAGTTGAATTGAAGGAAAACCAGATAGATAGACACCGCCTCTGCTATGAAGATTCCATTGTTGAGGAAGAACTATAGATCTTGAGGAGATGCATTAAATATATTTAAACTTTAATTTGAAGTCAACAGCATTGGTATTTTTTTTATAGTTTCTTTTAATTTGGATTGAGTTTTGGAGAACTCAAACTGTATGTGGCAGTCTTGTCCATTTGCAGCATAGTGATAATCATTAAATTAGAATTTTCATTTAAATTGTTCCTTTGTTGCAAGTTCTTTTCAATATTCCCAATGTAGTAGAAGGAAAAAAAAAAATTAGAGTTTTTGAGACGTAGGTGTTTAGGGTTTAGGACACATGAAAATTTTCATTTATCAAAATAAGGACAATTTAACTCTCTGAAATAGTTCTAATGTAATTTCAGCAATGCTTTTTTTACTTTTCTCTTCACATTCACGATGTCAAGTTCTAATGCAATTTCAGCGATGCTTAATGTGGTTGGGGTGGCAAATGCTCTTACCAATGGAGCTAGAACCTATAAAAAATTTCACCTTCGAAAAATTTCAAAAATAAATTTAAACGAAAAAATTCGACTAAAGAAGCTTCTAATTCATGAAAATTCCATATCTAACCCACCCAACCAAGTAACCAACCACTCTTCCGTCCCAAAACTTGCTAAAATTGTAAAACTACAACTGTTAAGCTACAAGCAACACTCTTGATTTTGATAAAGCGTATAACAAATGTCTATCCTTTAACTCAAGTTTGGCTATAATTATGTCGTTAAATGCAATTATCAATAATAGTGTTGTTTTTTTCTTCCAGAAAAATCAATGATCGTGTTTTAACTTGTAACTTAAGAAATCTGCACCAGTCTACCGAAAATAAAAACTTTAATCGGTGGATCTATACCACGAAAAATCTAATATTTTAGAAATGTTTTAAAAATAAATGTAGTTTTGAGTTTTACTGATAAAAGAGAAGAGGGGCTTATTGACCCAGAACAAAAAAGGAACAAAAAAGAGAGAAGAGGTGATTAAGATTGAAGCAGTAGGAGCTCACACAGACGATACCAAAAACTCGGAGAGAGAGAGAGAGAGAGTGGCGATGGGGATAGTGAGCAAGGTAGGGGATTTGACTTTCAAGGCGTTCACTGCCGGTCTGGGAATCACCACTTTATACCTCGCCGCCACTTTCTCTGCAAATGTCTACAAAGGCCTAGCTTGGCACAAAGCTCAATCGGTAACACTAACCTCTCTCTCTCTCTCTCTCTCTCTCTCTCTCTCTCTCTCTCTCTCTCTCTCTCTAGGTTTTCCTTTCTGAAATTGATTATTTGTGAATTGCTGTACCCTATGTTTTTCCAAGAAGCATGAAAGATCGTCCATTTTTTGTAATTGAACTAGAATATCTTGAAATTGTCTCCCTTAAATCTAACCTAATTTCATAGACATTTGTTTCTTATTGGTCAAGAGAAGTGGACATAATTATCGATTTTAAATTCTATAGTTATCCAATTCGGATTACATGATGTTGTTTTAATAGTTAATAGAATTGGAATGATGGAAGCTCTAAGAGACTGGGAGGGTAGGCTGGAGGGATTACTTGTAATGTTAAATTCGGAAGATGAAGAAACTCAGAAATTGATCTGAAAAAGCTACCAGAAATTTACCTGTTTGATAGCCATTTCACATTCCCTACTTTGATAGATAATCAAAAGTTTTACTAACAATCCTCTCGGAGGCCAGATAATGTGAATGGCTACGAAAATTGGGAAATCAAATTTAAAAGTATATGCCATCAAATTTGTAAGCCGAGTAAAGTTGGTGTTATCCCATATCCACTAACAAAACGGTAGACTTCATTACAACGAGCCAAAAAAACAAAAACAAAAATCTAGCTTAATTATTCATACGCAAATCCCTTTGATTGAAACATGATACAGGTTGCGAGTTGTGATCAAGTGCTTTTTTAAGATACTATTTGCATCTGTTGGAAAGGGTTTTCTTTTCGTTAATCTGTGAACAAAATTTGATGACAATATAATTAGATTCATGCTTGTGTCTCTAGCAGATTATGGTGTCTGTTTACAACGCGTTTTGTAGACTCAGTAGCTGAGCTCCCCGACTGATTTTTTTATTTATTTTTTTTTATGCAGAAAATCGAGAAAGGGGAGTCTGCTGAACAAGCCCCTTAGTTTCTTTTCCCGGCTGGAAGTATGAGTTAGATTTTGGACTAAATGCCTTCAGCTGGCTTTACTTCCATGGATGATGCAATGGAGATCTCTGTAATTTGGATATGGCAATTTGAAATACTTCTCTAGGTCCCTGCATATTGGATTTACGCTTACCTTTGCTTATACATTCTCATTTGATTGTGTTGTTGACTTATTATCATATTGGATTTACCCAATTTCGTTTTAGTTCTCATATTTATTGAATAATTTTTCCCATTTGGAAAGTCATTTTCTTGGATTTTCTTTGGTCAATTTGCAGAGGATTTGAGATCGAGTCATTTTTCTTTATAAGTTATAAATAACATGATCTTGTAAGTACTTCAAGCTCTATGCCAAAAACACCAGTCAGCCCGGTCGGCTTTCCGATTGGGAAACGAGAAAAGAAGACTGGAGATTTAAGATCAGTTGGAGCTGAAAAGCTTTTGTAATTCCAAAACGAAAAGTATGGAATCCATCATCGTCTTCGTCGACACCGTATCATAATGGCCCTTTTAGAGCAAGTAATAATCAGTACGAACAAAATACAAAATGAGGCCCCACCCTAAAAGGAATGAAAGCCCTACTCTCTATACACAAATACATCCTCTATACCAAGAAACTGTGGCATCCAGTGGTAAATTTAGCTTCTTTGAAATCTTACTACTAAGAACAATAAAGAAGCACTCAAATGAAGAGGACACACAACTCTACCTGCATCCTCTTTGGAACGCCTCGGCAAATTTTGCTGGAGGCAGCTTTTGGGACAAGGCAAGCACATACCACAAATATGTGACCTTCACAATTGACATCACCCTGACTGTTTCATACCCGTTGCAGTATATTTTTTATTTTCCTTGCAAAGAAAAAGGTAAACAGAATCTGGAGAAATGAAAATGAAAATTAAGTTATTGCCAGGAACTATAATATAAAGAGACAATTCAACTAGAATGACAGTTACTCTAAAAGGCGATGAAACATGTGTTTAGTACCTATAGATTCAACTGGCTAGTGGTGTGCCACCTCTGATATAACCCCTTGATTCACTCTGAAGCTCTGCCAAGGGGTTTACAATGAACCCACTTTTGTCTTGGTGCCGAAACCTAAGGTTCTCCAATATCGATGTTTCAGCAATGCCATTGTCATCAGCTCTGTAGCGCGTGGCTGCGGCCGCTGCAACACCCCTGGGATTAGGAAACCTTGAGGTTGAGTACCTGCCTTCCGTTTTCCTCCAGAACTTGGAACTCCAAAAATCACCAACCGGTAGCAGGCAACATGTTCTGCTCTGCGTATCAACTTTGGTCATCCTTCCACTTGTCAAAGCCAAATCATATGAGATCTCATCCAGTGCTAGCTCTAGTCCGTGTACACGTGTCTCTAAAGAATGCATTCCAGTTTGTGAGCTACCCATGAATCTCTGATGAAACAAGTCAAATGAAGAAATTATTAGAAGAACATAGGTAACATGACTTCTAAACAACATATTAAATCAAAATGTCGGCATCTTTGGAGCTGCAATTATCCAAGCAAATGAAACATGGGTCTAAGGCATATTCGGAAACTCAAATTTCAAGCAGTGGAAACAAACCTGCACAAGATCAAGTAAACTGGATTGCTGCTTTTCAATCTGAGCAAGTTGATTCCGGATCAGGGACAAATCCTCGCATTCTTTGTGGTTCTTATGAATATCCTCAACAACATTACTGACTACGACGGTAGAATCCGGGGTCTCCTCTTGATACGGAGCCACGCGAGATCCTGCCTTTGACCCACCAAATTTATGCACTTTGTTATCAGAACTTCTATGGAATAGGGCCCGTTTTGTTTCTGGCTTTGAAAATCTAGGCTTCCCATTGATCATGTTTTCTGGGGCATCCTCATCTCTCTCTTTATGACCACCGTCGAAAGCTCCAGCCGATGAGGCAGCACTACGAGCAGTAATCTCCACTTCCCAAACTGAAGGTTTCTTACAGTCAGTCTTCCGAAACATTCCTGGACTCTTTTTCTTCTCATTACTCTTCAAAGGACTTCTTTTCCTAGCAGTGGTAGCATATGAACCATCAGACGGAGTTGATCTGCTAGCCGGGAAAGATTTCTTCTTTAATTGAACAACTCCGGAACCCGGAACACCAAAGTTTCTAGACTCAACCGAGTGGCGTCCATCGTTGGCATTTTCTGAAGGCCATCAAATGTAAACAGTTTTACAACAATCCACAGTTCCACACAACAACAATCAAACTAGAGAGTTACTATGCCAATAAATTTATAAACCAAACTGGCCAATGACATCGATCTAATGAAACATAATTGATCAACAACTAAAATTAACATGCACTCACTCAAGTGATCAATCTGCATAAGAATTTGAATCAAGTGATACCTTTGGAAGAAGAATTGGAGTGAGGCGGCGGCGAAGCCTCGTCGGAGAGATCAGGAATCTGCTTCCAAGCGTCTATCGCCTGATTCATAACCTCCCTAACACCCTTCACCTATTACACCATTCCAAAATCATCACATTGCAAAATAACCAAAACGAAAATTACGCTGAAAATTAGAAAGTAAAAAACATAAAACTTACCTTGTCGAATTTCCGATTCTCCAGAGTTTTCAAAGAGCCTGCTTTGAACTCGGACAACGAGTCTCGCTCTACGACCGCCAACTTGGCCAGCGCTTCAGCCGCGGCCTTTCTCACGGCCCAGTCCTCGCTGCTCAGGAAACCAACAAGGCAAGGAACCAAATTCTTCAAAGCTCCGTGACCCGACGCCCCGCCTGAGTCGATCACCGACCCGATCAACGTCAGCACTGCTGGCTTTGCTTTATATCCATCGAACTTTATCAGCTTCTCGAGCCTCGGCAATAGCCTTGCTAACTTCGCGGGTTCCGGGTCCGGCGCGGCGTCAATGCACGAAGCTAGGCATAATGCCGACCCGATCTGCGAGTTCGGGTCCTGTTCTGTGAACAAAGCGTCGGTTAAGGGCTTCAAAAACGAGCTGAATGAAGTCTTGGTGACGTGGCAGGAGAGCGACGCGACGGCGTTTTGGCAAGCGGATCGGACGGCGGAGTCTGGGTCACGGAGCCTCTTCGTGATGTTGTTGAGCATTTTGGAGAGGTATGGCGATAGCGAGTCGCCGTGGCATTCAGAGAGGACCGTGATGAGGTGGACACATTTTTTGCGCACCGGAGACTTGTCGGAGGCGTCGGTGGAGTTGATACACGAGAGGAAAACAGGTACGGAAGTCGGGTCAAGGGTCCGGGCTATGGACTCGAGCTCGGAAGCTGCGAGGGAGTGAGTGTCGCGGTCAGAGAGTTTCGTCAGGCAGGTGAAGACCCGCTGCTTGAGATTTTGCGCGGGAGGCATTGTGCTATGGCGGATTTACTTGTTTTGGCAATCGCGTGTTATGTTCACAGGTCGGGTGGCGGAGCTTCCGGAATTCCCAGCAACATCGCCGGAGCTGGCGGCGTCGGTGTTGCCTTTTGCCGTTTTGGTTTGGTCGGTGTGTTTAGAGAAAGCTGTTTCGAGTCTCTGTGCTTTTTAAACTGAAAGAGAAAAGAGAGTGGTCACGAGCTTTTTAGCGAAGGCGGTAATAACGTCGTCGTTTTGATTGGAGATGCAGTCGTTATTCGCTAATTACGGCTTAAAAGAGTGATAATGACTTGGCCGGGCAAATGTTTTCCAATTTTTCACTTCACTCAAGGGCTGTTTAGTCCTTTAGGCCGAAATCAGATGAGGACGAGTTCACCTGAGCTCGACAACGTGGGACGATATGATTGGTCCTGATTAGGAAACTTTAAGAACGGAAGGGAGTGGTCCGGATATGGAAAGAAGTAAATTAGGGGACACGAGAGCATGTGAAGAATTATTACACCGCGGTCAGTGCGGGTAATTTTGGGCCAAGTGTCACGTGACAGGTGCGGGGGTAAATTATGCCGAATTCATGTGCCCAATGCCAATCAAGCTCAAGCTTTGATTTTTACTGCTCGTTATTATTACACTTGTGGTGGTGGTTGCGATGTTTGTGATAAGGCAGTGCAAAATGATCCGCATGTAGGATTATGTGATAACATTTATAATCTATTAGACATACAGTTTAAGATTGAATTAGTTTTAGAGTAAATTATTATTACACGCTTAATAATTTTTACTTTTGTTTAAAGAATAATGCTATTTAAAATTTTTAATACTTATAGATTAAACAAAATAAGACCTTATTTTAAATTATTTTTATTCAAAAATCACTAAATAGAATTTGTAAGTAATAAATTTCACATTTAACTTTTTATATATCAATAAAGATAATGAGTGAGTTATTGAGAATTCCTTTAAGCAATTAAAAATAATATTGTTTTTTTTGTCATATTTGCCATATGTGCCCCCTTAGTGTTTAATTTATTTAGCCTATTGAGCCCTTTATTATATTATGCATATAATAAATATTATATATGTATACTATATATATTTTTTGTATATAATTACAATTAAATTTTTCTATAAAATAAAAAATAAAATTCGTATTGTCTGAGGTTCAACAGTAGGGTGGGAGGGGGGGGGGGGGCGGACTTGAGATGGTGGTAGAAAATCGTACGACATAGGATTTAAATCCTAAATTATACGAAATTAACCAAATTATTTAATATCGGAAGATAAAGAATTTTAAAATTTAAAATTTAAAAGTATTTTTGAAGAATTATTGCTTTTAATTATCTTACTTTAAATTATATTAGATACTCATATTACTTTTAAAATGAGCAAGTGAAAAAATATATATAAATATGAGTAATGTTTTCATAATCCTCAATATAATCTTATAAAAAAAAGTAATGTTGAAATAAGGCTAGATTTTGGTAAGTGTTTTTTAGATTTTCGTTGGATTAGTTTATAATTGGGTGACATTATTTGTAATTTATATAAAAATTATGGTTTATTTTAAATTGTAAAGTTATTTGATTAGTCAAAGGACCTATGAATTTAATTTTTCTATATGCAAATTTTTGAATAAACTTATATGTTAATAAGAACATATGAGTTAATTGCCTTTTCTTTTAATCTATTCCTAACCTTTTAGTTTAGAAAAATATACATTTGTGTGTTTTATAAATCAAAATCAAACTCTAAAATTTCAGTAAAAAAACATGATGATAAATTGTCGTCCTATTTATTTTTTGTTTTTTGAAATTTTATCGATGAATTTAATTTTAATCTATTTTTAAAAAATTATGGGTAATAAAATTAAGGACAATTAACTCATAGGTCTTTACTAACATATAAGTTTATTCAAAAACTTACATATAGAAAAATTAAACTCATAAGTCCTTTGACTAGTTAAATGATTATATAATTTAAAATAGACCATAGTTTTTATATAAATTACAGCTAATGTCATCCAATTGTAAATTAATCCAACAACAATCTAAAAAACACTTACCAAAATCTACCATGATTTCAACATTATTTTTAATTTTTAATTTTTTTATTATAAGATTATATTGAGGATTATGAAAACATTACTCCTATTTATATTTTTTTTCACTTGCTCATTTTAAAAGTAATATGAATATCTAATCTAACTTAAAGTAAGATAATTAAAAGCAATAATTCTTCAAAAATACTTTTAAATTTAAAAATTCTTTATCTTCCGATATTAACTAATTTGGTTAATTTCGTATAGTTTAGGATTTAATTCTTGATTTTTTTACAAAAATTCAAGAATTAAACCTTATGTCGTATGAGTTTCCACCACCATCCCAACCCACCCCACCACCCCCAAAAAAAAAATCCTATACCCTACCGTTGTAACTATATACAATATATATATATATATAATATTTATTATATGCATAATATAATAAAGAGCCCAAGAAGCCAAAGAAATCAAACACTAAGGGGCACATGGAGTAAAGAGAACAAAAAAGACTTATTTTTAATTGTTTAAGGGAATTCTCAATAACTCATTCATTCTTTTTATTGAGATATAAAAGGGTAGATGTGAAATTTATTACTTATAAATTATGTTTAGGGACTTTTGAATAATTTTTTTTTGAAACAAGGTCTTATTTTGTTTAATATACAAGCATTAAAGATTTTAAATAAAAGTAAAAGTTGTTAAGAATGTAACAATGAAGAATTAGGCAAAAGTTTATATATTTAAAGTGTATTTGTTTTACCTATTCATGTTGATTAACCAATAAATTCACCAAATTTGGATTATGCCTTTATTTGTTGACCTAACAATTATAAGAGGGTGAACCACTTAAGGATGCATGAGAAGGTATTTGCATGAGAAATATACAAAAGTACACAAATTGCAAAACATATAGCTCGACGATCCACCTGTATTTCCCAATACACAATTCAGGCCATGTGCATCACATCAACAAGCTTCTAACCACTAATCATTATAGAGTTTGTCACAAGTAAATACGATGAAGCATATTTCGTTGTTAATATATAGTTCTTAATAAATTCAAGGGCAATTAACTCATATATCTTTAATAACATATAAATTTATTTAAAATTTTGCATATAGAAAAATTAAATTCATAGGTACTTTGATTCGTCAAATGATTATACAATTTAAAATAGACCATAATTTTTATATAAATTACAACTAATGTCATTTAATTGTAAATTAATCCAACAACAATCTAAAAATTACTTACCAAAATCTATCATGATTTCAACATTACTTTTAATTTTTATTTTTTTTTATTATAAGATTATATTGAGGATTATGAAAACATTACTCCTCTTTATATATATATATATTTTTTTTCACTTGCTCATTTTAAAAGTAATATGAATATCTAATCTAACTTAAAGTAAGATAATTAAAAGCAATAATTCTTCAAAAATACTTTTAAATTTAAAATTTTTTTTATCTTCCGATATTAAATAAGTTGGTTAATTTTGTATAGTTTAGGATTTAATTCTTGAATTTTGTACCAAAATTCAAGAATTAAACCATATGTCGTATGAGTTTCCACCACCCTAAAAAAAAAATCTATACCCTAACGTTGAACCCCAGACAATACGGATTTTATTTTTTATTTTATAGAAAAAATTCAATTGTAACTATATACAATATATATATAATATTTATTATATACATAATATAATAAAGGGCACAAGAGGTCAAAAAAATCAAACACTAAGGGGCACATGGAGTAAAGAGAACAAAAAAAGACTATTATTTTTAATTGTTTAAAGGAATTCTCAATAACTCACTCATTCTCTTTATTGAGATATAAAAAGGTAGATGCGAAATTTATTACTTATAAATTATGTTTAGAAACTTTTGAATATAAAAAGTTTAAAGTAAAGTCTTATTTTGTTAAATATACAAGCATTAAAGATTTTAAATAAAAATAAAAGTTATTAATAATGTAATAATGATTTACTGGATATATTTAATTTTTACTATGTTACATTTTTATATTCCATTTTTGTTTTTAATTAATGATTGAATACGTACGATTAGCGGACCAAGTAATCAAATCAGAAATGCAATTTGTTAATCAGATGTGGATCACAAATGTGTACTCTACTAGAACCCCACTCAAAAGTGTGGGTCTCAGCTTTCAAGTCTCAACCTCTACCTTACCTACCTGTTTACATTTAGCCTCTCAAAAACAAAGCTTTTGTTTAGAAGGAATTGATGCAAAAGGACTCATTACTTCAAATAGATGAATGGAAACGATTGCCGACGAGGAAAAGGGAAAATGATGCACACCATAAGAGATGGGAAAAATCTGATGAAACTCCCCATTGATTCGATCTTGTACCAAAATCCGGTATGGAGTTTTGTTTTGTTGTTACTACATGGCGAGAGCAGTGCCCATTTCTTGAAGCAGTTTGGTGCCGCAAGGTTTGGTTACAATATGGTCAATATTTATGACGTAGTGGGCTCGATGGATATATAATAGATTTATAGAAATTTAAGTTGGTTAGAACGAATGTGTGTTCTTTTTAAAATTCGAGTTTAAAATAATTCGATTATTTTCTTAAATTTAAATTAGATTATAGACTTAAAAAAAAATTAAAAATCACTAGCATAATTTAGATAGAGTGCAAAACAAAAATTGTTAATATTCATTGTACATGAGATCATGTTATAATAAATTCTGATAGGATTTCAGATCACATTTGGTGACTATGATTGGATAACTCTTCGAATTTAATGTACTTATAATTTCGAAATGAATGTGGTTTTATTGTAGAAGAATTATATAAAATTAGACATAAAAGGAAAGCTTGGCTTTTCTAATACTACTATTTTAATTAAGTGGATTATATTTGATAAGTTTTCTTTTATATCTAACCTATCTAATCTCCTTATCATGACAACACATTCATTTTTACGTTCAAACTATATTGAATATAATGAGTTATTAAGTTTAATCTAATCTCACTCACCAAATGCGACGATATGGTTTTGAAACTAGTACTAGGTAGGTAGATCATTTTAGGATTTTGCAACTAGAGGTGTGAATTTCAACAAATTAAGAAAGACATAATACTAATTCTGACGCAAATTTTTTTTTTGTCAACAAAACGTGACACAATTACTTAAAACGAACAACAAATCATGACGGTCACGTCCATTAAAAATTCTATAAAACAAAAGCAATCCCTCAAAATTACAAGAACAAAATAGAGAAATTGACATGATTATATTTGACTAATCATAAGGTTAAGCTAAACCATCAAAGGAATAAAGAAATTAAAGAGGTCACCCTAAAAGGTACAACATAAGCAAATCCAATGTGATAAAAGAAATGACAAGGACAATACAACCATTGCTTGATTCTAGTTGATAACGTCGTAGTTTTCTTAATCTATCAGTAAAATCTTCCAATAAAATTTTATTGCAGTTATTGAAATTACCTTAATTATTTGTTACAATGAATCTTGATAAGATACTTGTCGTATTTTATGCACAAAATTAGGGTTGGGGGAGTAGGTCTTGGGTCTATGCGAAGCCTTAGGAATCGAGTGTGAATGCAGGATGCAAGGCATGTGCAATTTGGTTGAATTTAGGATACATGGTGCGACACATAACATGAAAACATGGGGTTTTAACATGAAAACATGGGGTTTTAACATGAAAACATGGGGTTTTAGTATCCAACAAGAAAGGGTGCATAGCCACACAGAATGAGGCGGCGTATACTGCCAAGAGAAAAACATTCTTTAGTTGGGGTTCTGCATCCTGCCATGCTTGTTTGCCACGTGTTGATCGATGGATGTAATCTAAATTTTTTTACATGGATAAGCATTTAGGTTTACTCTAAACTTCTATTAATATTAGAGACAATTATAAATACTATAGAAACGGTAAAAAATGATTTTTTTTATTGTTTGTCAAATAATATCATTTTTTTAGCCCATTATTTTTTAAACAATTATAGGTGTGCCATTACATATTATATTTATATACTTACCAATACTTGACTTACAGGTAAATTAAATAATATTTTCTACTTAACTCTTCCATATAAATAAGATACCTATATATATATAGAAATTCTAATTGTATCATAATAGATATATATATTTTTAATATACATCTCTCAAAAGAAAATAAAATAAGCAGGGTTTTTATTAATTTACCTACAAAAAGTAATAAGATAAATAACGTACATGTAATTCTACGATTCTTCAAAAGTATCAGATGTTATTCGATAAAATAAATATAAAATAAATCTTCTGAAATTTAGTTAGAATTTTCATAATTTAATTAATTTTGACAAATAAATATAAAATAATAATATTTAAAATTTGAAAATTTCTCATCTATATCTGAAAAATGGTATTTAAAAACTTAAAAAAACCACAAAAAGAACACAGTAAAAATCTTTAAAAAAACACTAAATGGACTATTTTATATATTAAGTGGACTAA
Organism: Prinsepia uniflora; assembly: GCA_032719365.1. Lineage (NCBI taxonomy): Eukaryota > Viridiplantae > Streptophyta > Magnoliopsida > Rosales > Rosaceae > Prinsepia > Prinsepia uniflora. The sequence continues at coordinate 74,754,489 of CM064865.1, read as the reverse complement.
TTTATAAGTTAGACTTAAAAATTAAACTAATTTATAATTAATACTTAATATTAACGAGTAATATTATGGGGGAAAAAGGTGCTTTTAAGTGCATTAGAATGATACTTGTAGTTCAAAAAATAAAATTGATTCGAGATTTTTATACAATAAAAAATGGCAGTTATCTTTTCAATTTAAGAGTCTGCTTATTTTGGAAACAACTCAATCCAATATAGGATCCTATATTGGGAAGAGCACCATATATCGTGTGGATGTTTGATGCGCCTCAGAAGGCCTTGAAAACCCAGATGATCGAGAGTACCATTCATGCCCAGCCGTACTTGTAACCGCATTAGCTCTCTAAGGTGAACGACCTCTAGCGAATGAAACTATATAGGCAAGGGAATCAGCAAAATGGATTTGTAAACTCATGAAAAGGATTGGCTTCGAGAGCTGGCCTTGGGGGTCCCAATTTCGAACACGTTGGATGTCGGTGAACTGCCTGATCAGGTTATGCATACTGACTGAGGGATGGAATGAGAACGATCCCTTTGGCTTTGGGTCAAGTGTAATAACATGAATGAATAATATATACTTTACGTATTTTTTTTAATTATAACAGTAGAAGATAAATTATGATTTAGAAACCTACTTTTTCTGTATCTTAATTAGAGTGAAATTATAAAAATGTACGAAAGGTTCATATTTTCTTGTGAGGTATATGAGAGAAAGTGACAATACTATAAAACTTACTTTACAAAAAAAAAAAAAAATCTATTATAGTATGTTTGGAGAATTTAGGTAAAACTAATAAAAAAAGGAATATTAAAGTACGAAAAAATTTGCAAATAACTAGTTACAAGTCATTTATATGGAATTTGGAAATAACATCTTGATAAATATTGCTTTGAAAATTTCTTATTTTAACAGTTTTGCTATGCTCATCTCGTGTATATATATACTTCTTTGTTTTCAATATATTTATTATTAATATAATCTGAATTCCTATAACTTTAAAATTACTCATCCAAAAAATAGAATCGGCTTGACGATAAAAAATTTAAGTTGTGAAAGAAATGTCAAGTACTAGAAAGTTCAAAAAATATTGTGACTTTTTAATGTATTTATTATTAATATAATCTAAATCTTTATAATTTAAAATTACTCATCCAACCTAAAATCGGCGTGAGGAGAATGAATTTAAAACTTAAAAGAAATATAATTTAAGTCGTGAAAGAAATGTCAACTAGAAAGTTCGGAAGATATTGTAACTTTCACTCGGAGGTTTTTTTTTTATCAAGTGTTATATGGGGACTTAGAATTAAAGAAAGAGACTTGAAATCCAGTGCGCGTAGTGTTCATGTTAGATGGTCATCATTCCCCATGCGACATTATTGCGACGTGGCTTGATCTGATACATTTAATTTGAGCAGCACTATTATAGCCATTAGAAAAATTGTAGTCTATGATGCATCATGATGCTTTGTTTAAATTAAGCTTATCATCGCCCTACTTCCCAGCTTATGATTCCCACATGCAAGGAATTAAGGAAGGCGACAATCATGGGTTGGCCTCTGCCTTTCAAATATAGGGCATAAAAGAAAAACATAGTGAAGAGAACACAACGATCGCACCAATGTATTGGCCCGATTAGCTATGACCGCTTAAATTTTAGATTGTCAAAATTTCAAAATCCGATTAGCGTTGATTAACTATTTTTTAATATTGTTTAGTGTTCATATCATATCGGATTAGACCGATTCAAAGGTCTAGATTAACCTGTAGGCCCAATCCACTACCAGATACCACATCAGCCCACTCAGATGAGCAAACCTTAATAGGGTCTACTCAACGCCGACACGTGGATAACCCCGCTGCCACGTGTCAGCCCCACAACAGGCGACATTTGTCCCACATCGGGAGGATATAATTATTATACTCACCACACCTATACAAAATGAGTCTATTTGTCATATAAAAGGTAACTAAGCATTTTACTATTCACAGCCACTTTATACTATACTATTCACCACTCCCCTTACATCTCAGACCGACCATTAACTTGGGCGTCAGAATATCTTTGGGCTGGTACCACACCGGTGCCTATACTCTGACCGACCAACCAGCTTTCTCTTCTTTCAGGTCTATTCAAGGGAACGTGGCAAAACAACATTCGTTCTCTAAATTGGCACATTTCGTGCATCAACATATAGTTTGATATCTAGCTACATGTAGAGTTGTAACACAAATATTTTGGCGTTTTGAAACTAAATTCATTCATATTATATATTAAATTGTTTGACTAGTATAAACAATAATATATAACATGTTATCGATTAGGGTTAAAGTTATTTTGTATAAGATCTTTGTTTTGTATATGCGAACTTTGGCCAACAAACTAGGATGGCAGATTGTTTAGCGAGCATCCACATCAAACAAGCAAATTTTTTAGATAAATATAATTTAAAATGATTTAAAAATTATTAAAAATTAACTTATTTTTCTGAGCTACCAAAATTAGATTCTATATTTTCACCAACATTAAATATTTAATTCATTTTTTCAAATTTAAATATATAACAACATAATTTTTATACAACGATTAGTTTTTAACATATTTTGTTAACAATTCAAATAAATATGTCTATTTTGGGTGCAAAATCAATTCAGCTCATAACTCGGATAATTCACTACATATATAACTAGTTGTTTAATGGTTTATATATATATATATATATGTTTATTTTAACTGTAAAATTGTATAGAACGAATTTAGAACCAAACACAATAGCTAAAATTTCAAATGAGACTTCATCTCAAATGAAAATTACAGAATAGCATGCAAAGCAGAATTCGGCGATACGGAGGTGTGTGAGTGGACTTTTTTACCTAAATTATTATGCAAAATATTTATATGATTTAAATGTGTTTCAATGTGATTTTGATGATATTGAGTGATTGGGAATCTTATCATATTTTCAGTGATTTTATGAATATTTATTAATATTTTATTGCACATTTTTTGAGGATTTTCGTAAATTCGGTTTTGGTGTCCGATTCGAATGTGGTTTTGAATTGAATGTTAATTATAACATGAAATAATGTGATTTGGATTATTTATGATTTTTATATGATTTCTTAACAGTTTTTACAGAAAGTACATTAATGGCAAGTTTTACGTGAATTGGCGTTTGAGCTATGTTTGGGGCTTAGGCCAGATATTCTGACTGTGGTTTGAGTTACGTTATGGATATGTAATTTCTCGGTATTCGTGATGTATTACGTTGTGATGATGTGCAATATTGAGTTGTGATACGAACATGTGTTTCTCGGAATTTGTGATATGTGAAATATTATGGTGATTGTGTTGATTGGATGTGAGTCTCAGACGTCGAGCTAGGGGCTCCTAATCTTGAGATTGGTATTGTGCGAGACTGTATTGTGATGACTCGGACGTTGAGCATGGCTCCAGTTCTTGAGTTAGTGTCACTCAGACGCCGAGTAGGGCTTTAGTTCCCAAGTAAATTACCTTCCGGTAATGCACTTGAGATATGATGGTATGAGGATTGATACTGTGTCGTGCTCCGAGGATGATTTGGATGTGGTTAATTATGTATGGGTATGGTGATGACATTGAGATGTCTATATGTGAATTTGTGGTATGCTTGTCAGTGGGGCAGTGTTTTGATGTTTGATTTGATGCCTTGAGAATGGCTTGGATGTGTTATGATTGTGTGTAAGTGTTGTGACGATTCGTATATGGTTGATGTGTTGACTCGTGTATGGCTGTGAGTTATGTGGATTGATTTCGTGGAGTCACTAGTTTTGTAGGTTTCTAGTTTTCACGTATTTCTAGAATTATAAATTGTATTTTATTTTAATCAAAGTGAAATGATTTTCATATGCATGCATGGTTTTGAAAAACAGAGGGTAAAAATGATGTTTTAAACTATTTTTTTTTGTCCACTCATACGTTTTCTTAGTTTTTGTGACCTTTGAGAAGCGTTGCACGGTAATCGAGGCTCTTAGGTGGAGGCTTGTGTCTATCCCTGGTCTAACAAGATTTCATGTGTATTTTGAGTCTTGTCAGATTGGAGCAGGACTCAAGTGTACTTTTTCAGTGTGTTCCGAGTGGGAACCTGTCATAGCTATTAGAGCATCTGCAGTAGAGTAATCAAATTTAACTTTTAGAAAAATTTATCCAAAAACATCAAAATGGGTCTGCAACATACTAGATAAATTTAACCTATAATTTAACTTTTATATTGGAATTAGCTACTAGTAGCTAGCTGCCTCTTACTAGCTATTTCTTCATCTGGTTTTTCTCTCCTATCTCTTTTATCCTCTTCATCCTCTCTTCTTCAGAAACTGTCTTCTTCATTCTCAAAACTCATCATCATTTGCTTTCATAAGCTCTAAAATTTTGGGAGTTTTACCATAAACGATGGTAGTTACAATGAGAAAAATGATGCCACTTACTTTATTAGAGGAGAAAAATATTATTCGCCACAGTTATCGTACCTTAAATAAGAACTTGAAGTTTAGAGTTGTTGTTCTCCTTTCCACTTGAGATGAATTCCCATTTGAAATTTTTACTATTACTTTTGGCTCTAACTTGGTTCTATCTAATTTCACCGTTAAAATAGGCTTATTTATTCAGACAAAAAAATGACATATTTTTTTTATTTGAACAGTTAAAAACCTAGCTATATATGTAGTGAATTTTATGAGTTATGGACTGAATTGATTTTGCACTCAAAATAGACATATTTATACTAACCGTTAAAAAATTATGTTAAAAGCTAGTCGTTGTAGGAAAATTATGTTGTTATATATTCAAATTTGAAAAAAAAAATTAATATTCAAATTTGGTAAAAATATAGAAGAGTGATTTTGGTAGCTGTAAAAATTGAGCTATTAATAAATTCTGGGTCATTTTAAGTTAAATTTTTCCAAAAATTTAACTAGTCTAATGTGGATACTCTTAGTAGCTAATCCCAATATAAAATTTAAATTTTAGATTAAATTTATCAAATCTGATGCATGCCTATTGGATAATTTTTTTTAATTAAATGTGTTTAAAAGTTAAATTTGACTATTATGTTGCATATACTATAAGTTTATTTGCTTAAAAAGCTTTTAAGGTGATTTGGAACATGTACCATTGAGAATAGTCGTCTCCAATACTCGTTTGAACTACCATATATTAGTAATACGTGGTTGGTGTATCCTTTCTAAATTGATAAAGTAGGTCAAGTGAATAGGATTATTTGGCCAAACCCTAATAATCCCTCCCAAATTTAAGGTGTGTCCAACATCGTCTTCAGCACAATAAGTGTCATGCTTTTGACAGTTTTGTAAGTAGGGGTTTGGCCAAAAAACGAAATATTGAGGACCACTGGTCCACAAGATTGATGGATATGATGGACCAAACATCAATTTCCTATAACTTTAGGCCTCCGACATAAAAAAGAAGAGGCAACTATTCTTAAAATTAATCACAATGAGATGCATACACATGAAATTGCTTTCAAGGTTGATTCAATTTTTGTTTGGTTGGATAACAACACAGTTTTGTGGTTGGAGACACAGTTTTGTGGTTGGATTTGAAATTGAGAAGTGAACCAAATTGGACAGGGACAATTCATCAACTTTGGTTCAATTTAGATTTGGTCAACAAATCGCATTCATTTTCTTGGAATTGTACCAAACACGTTGTATTTTCTTTAGGAAGAGATTTTTTAAGCTGGACGAAGGTGACATGAATTCAAACGTTAATTATAAGGAGACCAAAGAACTGATTTTGGACATCCTATTGGACAAATCAATTGGGTTTGTGATTTTGGGACTTTGCTCAAATCTTGGCCCAAGTAAAATTTCTATATAAGCCCACACTATTTGGGCAAACATTTAATTTTATTTTCTTAAGCAGAATTTGCAATTCGTGTGTATATATTTTTCATAAACACGTGAAATTGATCAAAATGAGCGATAAAAGTTTTTATTTATTTTTTTATAAATGATATGAGGTGATTAAGAGTACATTATATATATTGAGTATCGACTTCGTCAAAATGCGATAATTGAATTTGAAACCTTCCACATAACATGTGGTGAGAAATATCAATAGATTAAATACTAAGAGTGTTTGACCGAGGTAAAAAAAACATGAGATTTGTTATAAAATTCAAACTTCAAGTTTCCTGTGCACAAATTCTCTTATTTTGATGCCTAAATATAGAAATTTGAAATTTTAAGAAAAATTTAAAATTTTGGAATTTAGATGCCACAAATTCCAAGTTTAGAGTTTTCTGGTCTCAGCTGCTCAGTCTCTAGGAATTTTCTCCATGGGACAGACTTGTACCCCATTGATTAACCTCTACGATCTTCGTTGGTCACCGATTGCTAATTGAGACTTTCGCCGTCGTCTCTGTCCAGCCTTTAGATCTGAGATTCTAATGGCTCAGCCAACTTATCAGTTTTAGTGGGGAGCCGTCATTTTCGATGGTCACCGATTGCAGATTGAGACTTTCGCTGTCGTCTATGTCCGACCCTTTGTTCTGAGTTCATAATGGGTACGACTCTCCCCGTGGGAACTTTCAACATTCTGTGTTGCTTATTGGTTGACACGTCCGTGGACTAGTTGCCGGCTTTCGTTGTTGGCAGTCGTTGCTTACCAGCTACGATCCGTTTGTTTCAGGTGAAAACTCATTATTGTCCAGCTCCGATTCAAACTCCTTGAACTTCGTAGTTGTTGTTGTCTGTTGTTGGATTGTGAATGTTGGTGAGTAAAGGCGATTCCACCCCTATGTCTCTCACGACCTCGTCTCCCCCCTCCTCCATGTCTCTTAACACTGATCAAATCCTGGGGGATTCGTACCCTCCTCTCCGTCCGTTTGGGGCTTCTAGGCGCCCACTGGGTCCTGGATCTTCAGTTTCCTCGTCGGTTCTTGGCGGTGATCTGGTCGCTGCTGCTTCTCCAGCCAATCGTTTTCTCCCTCGATCGCCGCTATCTCTGGATTCTCTGGTGTATGGTTCTCGTCTTGTTGACGGCAGAGAGGTTAGTGACATTGTTCTTAACCCATCTGGTGACGGTGTTGCCCCTTGCCCGGCGTCGGCTCTTGCCCGGCGGTGTCCGGATGCTACTTCCACTGGTTCGGTAGCACTTGTCGGTTCGGTTGGCCATGTGGAGGTTGCTGGCGTCGGCGCGAGGGCGGGTCTGGATCCGTCTCCAATTGTGTTGGGTTCGCCCAGTGTCGGAGTGGGCCTTCCCTCGGCTGCTATTGATAGGGGCGCCAGTGGTGATCTGGGCTGTCTTGTGGTGCAGGAGGATGGGTGTAAACCTGCTGGTGGCTCCAGGAGTCCGTATTGCAATGTGGTGAAGGGCCCAACTTTAATTCGTGGTGTGTCTTGTCTCCCGTTTTGCAAGCCGCGTGGTTGATGGGAGAAAGTTGTCTGCCCTCCCTTGTAAGCTGCCTTGGTTGCTGTTAAGGAATGGGAGAACTGTCTGGTTGGTTATTTTGTGGATCGTCAGCTACCTTATTCTGCGGTCAATATCCTGGCCAAGAAACTTTGGTCCAACCGTGGGCTGATGGAGGTTCTAGGCAATGACAGGGGCTTCTTCTTTTTCAAATTCCAGGATGGGGCTGCCTGTACTAAGGTTCTTGAGGAAGGCCCGTGGTCTCTCTCTGGGCGCTGGATATTTCTTTCTCGATGGTGTCCTGGAATGGTGTTGTCGAAGGTCGCCCATGCCCGGGTTCCTGTTTGGATTAAACTCTACAATGTGCCCCTTGAACACTGGAACACTGAGGGTTTCGGCTATGTTGCTAGTGCTGTGGGCAAGCCACTCTATGTTGACTCTTTAAAGGAATCGAGGAAGCGCATTGCGTTCATGCGGATTTGTGTTGAGATTGATGCTTCCGAGCCACTGGTTGATTCTTTCGACCTCTTGTTACCGTCAGAGGAGGAGGGCGAAATCCCTCGGATGGTTGAGGTCCGTGTGGAGTATCAGGGGCGACCACGGATTTGTTCGTATTGTAAGGCCTTTGGCCACCTGGAGTCTAGTTGCACGCTCCATCCTATACCTGTTTCCACGAATTTTCTCAAGAGCCCTCGAACCCCTAAATCTGTTGCTGGTTCAGGGGAGGCTGGCCCTTCTCGTCCTCAAAGTACTGTAGCGCATGGGCCTTCTAGCCGTGGGCCTGTTGACTCTTCCCGATGTGTTATTGGTGACTTGAACGAGCAGGAGATTATACAAAAGATTGCTGGGGGGAGCCGTAGTGTGTGTTTTGACACTGGGGTAGCCAAGACCGTCTCTTATGTTCCCATTGCCCCAGTTTGCGAGCAGGCTGATTTGGGAGAGCCGTGGTGTGAGCCCGCGACTTCTTCGCTTGGGTTCGTGCAGGCGATTGATCCTCCGCCTAGGCCGTCTGGGGTCCTTTGCGCCGAGGTGAGCTCTCGGATTCCGTTTGGTGTTGATGAAGGCTTACTTCCTGTGTCTAATTCTTTCCAGGCTCTCCATTGTGTAAGTGTTTTGGAGGAGTCGGTGAGGGGCCATGTTGAGGACTCTATTGGTGTGCAAGATGGGGCGCAAGACACTGGTTGTGCTCGACCAGGGATGGAGGCTGATCCAACTATTGCTGTTTTGGCTGCGGGTAGAGCGCCAAGAAGAAGGAAGGGGAAGAAGAAGAGAGTTCCTAAACAGATCGAGGGTTCCAAAACTCGTGGGTTTAAGCCTATTATTTCGGATGATGATGATTAGTCTCGCTTGCTAGAATATTCGAGGGGGAAATGTTTTGGCTCGTCAGCTGGAGGTTAGTAAATTTATTTCTGCTAATCAGCTTTCAATTTTGGGACTGGTTGAAACCAGAGTTCGTTCTTGCAATGCTACTAGGGTTAGAAATGTTATTAATAATCAATGGTCTTGGGTTGATAATTATGAGGAGCACTTGAATGGTAGGATTTGGATTGGCTGGGATTGTTCGTGTGTTCACCTGCAGGTTTTGAAGGTCCACGAGCAGTTTATCCACACATCGGTGGAGGTTATTGAGTCTGGGGCTAAGTTCCTTGCTACATTTACTTATGGGTCAAATGTTGAAAGAAAATGGTCTGAATTATGGGCTGAGTTGGCTGTTTTGGAGTCCTCTTGTAATTCGGGCCAGTGGACCATTTTAGGGGACTTGAATGAGGTGGCTGGGCTGTCTGAGCAGAGGAGTGGTTGTGATCTTTGGGACAGTGGCATGAGGGCGCTTGCTTCTTGCATGCAGAGGTGTAAGTTGGTTGATTTGCGGTTCACAAGCGAGTTATTCACTTGGTCTAATCGACAGTTTTCTGGTCGTTTAACTCAGCATAAGCTGGACCGTATCTTGGTCAATGAAGAGTGGTTGTCCAGGTTCCCGAATTCGGCTGCTATGTTTTTGAATCCTGGCTCCTCTGACCATTCTCCTTGTCTTTATCCCTGGGTAACCCTTGTCGTATACGGAGGACTCCGTTCAAGTTCTTTAATTTGATGGCTGAGCGTGAGGAATTCCTGCCTATTATTGAGCAAGCTTTTAATTCTCCTTGTGATGGCTCTGCTCAATTTCGGTTTGCTTATCGGCTTAAGCGTGTTAAGGCTGCTCTTAAAAGGTTGAACAAGGCCCCTCTGGCTGATGTGTCTGAAGCAGTTGTTGCTGCTAAAGCTGATCTGGATTTGTGTCAAGGTGCGTTGGGTGGGAACCCTTCTGATGTGCACTTGGTGGAGCGTGAAAGATGTTTGTTAAGGAAGTATGCAGGCTGTCTGTTGGCTGAAGCCAGTCTGTTTAGACAAAAAACCCGTATTCATTGGTTGGACGAGGGGGATAAGAATACTGCTTTCTTTCATCAAGTTATCAAAAAACATGCCAACCGTAATGGCCTTAGTTATATTGTTCGGGCTGATGGGTTTATTGCTTCTGAGGAGGCGGATATAAAGGATGAGGTCGTTTCATTTTTTAACAGGTTATTGGGTACTACTTGTCCGGTTGTAGGGATGAACTTTCCGGAGCTAATGTCTACCACTGTCTCTACGGAGCAGGCTATGGTTATGGGTGCTCCTGTTAGTGATAGTGAAATCAGGGAGACTTGTTTCAAGCTTAAGCCAAATAAGGCCCCTGGTCCGGATGGGTTCAGTGCTCACTTTTACCATCGTGTCTGGCCTATTATTGGCCCTCATGTGATTAGTGTTGTTAAGGAGGTTTTCTCCAACTCTCGTCTTCTGGGTGAAACAAATTCCACCATTGTTACTTTGGTGCCCAAGATTGCCAATCCTTCCTCTTTGGGAGACTTTCGCCCTATCTCTTGCTGCAATCCGATTTATAAGATTGTGGCTAAGATTATTGCTAATAGAATTAAGCCGGTGCTCGGGTCTATCATCTCCCCTAATCAGTCAGCTTTTGTTTCGGGTAGAAGAATTGGGGACAATATTCTCCTGGTTCAAGAATTGTTTAAGGGTTACCACCTCAACTCTGGTACTCCTCGATGTGCTGTGAAGGTGGATATTCTCAAGGCATATGACTCCCTGTCTTGGGATTTTATGATTGATGCTCTCAAGGCTTTTCAATTTCCCCCTATTGTTGTGGGTTGGATAAGAATGTGTATTTCGAGCCCTCGTTACTCTATTGCTATTAATGGGGAGTTGGCGGGGTTCTTTCCTGGGAAGCGGGGCCTTAGGCAAGGTGATCCCTTATCTCCTTATCTTTTCGTGATTGCTATGGAGATCTTTTCGTTGATTTTGGCTAGGAGCATTGGTAGTAATCCGGAGTTCAGATTCCACTGGAGATGTGACAAGGTAACCCTCTCCCACCTTGCCTTTGCTGATGATCTCTTCGTATTATCCTATGGTAATACTAGATCTTTGTCTGTCGTCAAAGATGCCTTAGAGTGCTTCTCTAGTGTTTCTGGGTTATTGCCAAATCTAGGTAAAAGTCATTTGTATGCTGCTGGGGTTACTCCGGGAGTGAAAAGACAACTTCTGCAGTGTTTTGGTGTCCAGGAAGGTTCTTTACCCGTTCGTTATCTTGGGATCCTAATTATCACCACAAAATTAAGTTACACAAATTGTACCCCCCTTTTGGAGCGAATTCAGAATCAAGTCAGAGCCTGGGAGCATCGCTTTCTCTCTTTCGCTGGAAGGCTTTTACTTATTCAAGCGGTGCTAAGTAGCATTATGGTGTTCTGGGGTTCTCACCTGTTTCGACCGAAGCGGATCACATCAGACATTGAGCAGATCCTCCGGTGTTTTCTGTGGTCGGTTCATAGTTCTGGGTCGTATTATGCTAAGGTTGCTTGGACGTCAGTGTGTAAACCTAAAAAGGAAGGTGGCCTTGGTTTATGAAAGTTACATCCTTGGAATATCTCAATGATGGGGAGGTATATTTGGTACCTTTTCGAGGGAGGTTCCTCTAATTTGTGGGCTAACTGGGCCAAGGCGTATTATGTCCGGGATCGCTGCCTCTGGAATTTGAGGATTATTACCAATTGCTCCTGGAATTGGAGGAAGCTTATGAAGTCGCGTGAGCGCATTCGGCCTTTTATCCTAGCCACTGTGGGTAATGGGGAGCGCATATTTCTTTGGCATGATCTTTGGAATCCCCTGGGGCAGTTGGGGGACTTGGCGAGTCCTGAAGAGAGGGCTAGGTTGAGGAGCCACTCTGATGCTTTGGTTTCTTCTGTCTTGGTTAATGGTAACTGGCATTGGTCGTGGTCTTCTTGCCCTACTGCTTCTTTAATACGTAACGCTTGCTATTCCATGGTTACAAACCCTGCTCGAGAAGATAGGTTTACTTGGGCTCTTACTTCTAATGAGAGGTTTTCTTCCAATTCGTTGTGGAAGGAGTTCACTGCTAGTGGGAGTGAGGTTCCCTGGGCTCATCTGGTTTGGTCTCGGGCAGCGATTCCTAAGACTTCCTTTATTCTTTGGTTAGCAATCATGGGGTGTCTTACAACTTTGGATCGGATTTCCAGGTACTCTACTCGCCCTACGGGCCTCTGTTGTTTATGTGATAGGGCCCCTGAGTCCCATGAGCATTTATTCTTCGACTGCCGAGTTAGTGGTTCTATCTAGAGGCATGTCCTTAGCCTTTGTGAAGAACCTTGGTTGAGTCCTCCGTGGCCGGATTTTGTGGACTCCATTGCCTCTCGGTGGCGGGGTAATTCTTTGGATGTTTCTATCAAGAAATTGGCTTTGGTTGTCACGGTCCATATGCTATGAAAAGAGCGGAACGATCGGATTTTCTCCAACACTCGTTGTCTTCCCAATGTTATCCTTATTCGTATTATTGAGCTGATTAGGCTAAAATTGTGTAATTTTAATTTTAGAAGGAGTGTAGGTAATATCCGTCTAGCTAATGTGTGAGGTATCCTTATTGATTAGTTTGTAGCTCAGATTGTTTGTGGCGTGTTGCCTAGGTTTGTTGTTGCCTAGAGTGGGTGGTGCCGGTTGACTTGTTTCCTCTTTGTAGGTGGTGTTTGACAGGACCCGTCCCAATCCCACTGGGACCACCCGGGGACGTGCCCCGCTCCCGTCTGACAATGACTCTAAACATACCAAAATTACCCTTAAATAAAAACCGATTATTCAAATCACTAGATAACGTACATTAACAGTGTTTAAAGCGATACTGTCAGACAAGGGAAAGTAAAATACAACACGTGAGCACAATAGTCAGAGTACATTTATTCGGTGCTCAACCTACCCACAAGTGGGTGTACAGGTGCACAACTAAACAACTAAGTCTCTTCCTCCTCCTCCGGGTCCTCCTCCTCTATTTCCGTGTCAGGGTCTGGAGGGGTCAGTAAAACAAGAGTGAGTGGGCCAAAAATAACAGTTTATAAATCAATTTAATAATAAAATAATCATAAGGTTTTACCCCTCCGTTTTCCAAATCTTGCATGCAGTGAAAACATAATGTGATAATGAAATCATAACCATAGAATCACAATAATAATCCAAAGGAGAAACCAACATGTCAGTGCACTGTAAAACCCAACCCAAATGATGTCACGGTTCTAAGGCTACGCGTTGCCACTCAGGGTCTTACACCCAAGACTCTCTAGGTACATCAGCTCCCGGTATCCCAGTCACTGCCCGAGGTATATGAACATGCCTTCCTGAGGGAAAGCCGCCCAACGGGGGTCAACTCCACTCAGTCAGGGCCCCGTGACTACTCAAGGGTCCACCCAGGCCAACGACCTTCCCTGGAGGAGACAATATATACAGGTAGGAAAGTACAGCACAACAACAGTATAGTTTACCCTATGTCCCCCCCCCCCCCCGGCGGACATCCCAGATAAAATCCACATATAATCCAGACGGGTCTCATGCCCAAAACAGTGTAATCAGAGATATAAACAGTTTATATAAGACTCATCGAAATCATAAGTGGAAACAGTAAAACAGTTTATGCATGCAAGCCTTTTATAAATCAAACAGCCCACTCACACTCGGTCCTTGCTGCTCAACGATCTCTAAAAACCTATATTATTATACCTGAGTGTTACTTAAGGACCCTATAACATCAATACCTAGACCCTAGAACAGATCCGCCTCAAAATCGCATCCCGGACACTATTCTCGGTGCTTCAAACCCCATTTTAACTAACTTAACAATCTCCAATCGACACGAAACCACCTCCATTGGATCCGTATCATCGAAACCTTGAAAATGGTACCGGTGCCACCAAAATCACTGTTCACACGCGCCCCCATGCACCTGGTTAACACGTGGGTCAACGCTACTACAGTACTGCTGACGTCAGCAGTGACGTCCTGCTGACGTCAGCATTACGTCATCACTGACACTTGTCAGGTGACACGTGGCATGTTCTGATTGGTCCCTGGTCTGACAACATCTGACAGGATGACGTCATCATGATGTTAGAGGTGTCGTCAGCATGATGACGTCATCACTGCTACAGTACCGGGTCGACTCGTTTTACTGGAATCGGGTCGCCGTCGACCCACGGCTTGACCCGATTCCACCGTACGATTCCGGCCACCATTTTCGACGGGGTTCATCCCTATAGGGTCTCTAGGTCTGCTCTATGGTTCTGTAACCTCAAAATAGGAAGAAAACGGGAAGAAACTTACCAGAGCGTCGCTAAAACTCACGGTCAAAATCCGATCGTCGTCTCCGGCGATCCACGCCGTCTCCGTCGTCCAAACCGGTCCCAATCAACTCGTCTCTAACCCTAGGACATGTCTATAACCCATTAATCGATTTCTAAGCATCAAAACAGGTTGGTTCGAAATAGGGAAGAAAAACGGGGTTCTCGGGTTTTGCTTCTTACCGCCGCCGTGTCGCCGCCGCAGCCTTCGCCGTCGTCCAGTTATGCTCCTGGGGTCCTCACGGTGTAGACTGGAGCTTCCCTTGCGTCGAGGTGGTGTGGATGTCGAGTTTTGCTTCTTGGATCCGATTCCTCTGTGTTTCGGGTCTGAGTTTGCATGGCAGTTCAGGGCAGGGGAAATGGGGTGGTGGTCGCCGGTGATGCACGGTGATGATCAGTGGGTGAGGGTGGTGCTGTTGGTGGTCGGCTGGTGGTGTGAGGGCTGCTGGTTCGATCGTTTGGGTTGAGAGAAAATGGAAGGAAAATGGGTTGCACGGTTTAGGGGGAATGGATGTGTGTGTTTGTGTTTTCTCCCCAGAGAACATGAACATGCAGGAATAGAGAAAAAAAACAAAGGAAATGGAGGGCTGGGATTCATTTGGGCAGAGATCCAAGGGTTAGGAATTATGGAGGGAAAATTAAATTATTATAAAATGAGGAAATAGTGGTAAGGTTACTTTATTGGAATAGTTTTGGCTTGGATGAGTGACAAGTGTCACTCATCCACTGGTTTGATTTAAATATTAGTTTGGCACGTATTCCCATAATAAATTAATATTTTATTCCGTTGTTCTCGGTTCGTAAACTCCGCTAAACGCTTCCTTGACCATAACTTCTTCATACGAACTCCGATTTCGGCGTGCCGCCTGTCTACAGATTCGTGACGTTCCGATCTACGTCATAGTCATGGTTCAAAGTCCAAATTATTTATCGGGTCAAAAGTCAAAGTTTTTCCCCTCAAGGGCAAAATAATCTTTTTACATTAAAATATTATTATTTTTGGTTCGGGTCGTTACAGTGTTGTTCCCTTTTTGGGCTCTTTTGGGCTTACTTTTAATTCATTTTGGCTTATCAAAAAAAAAAAATTCCAAGTTTAAATTCCATATAAAAATGTATCATTTTTAAAATTTCATCTACATGACTACCATATATATATATATATGAATATTAAATTATATATTTACACTTCATTTTTACTTTAATATTATCTAAACAGGAAACTTCACAAATTTTAGAAAATTAATTCTCATTAATAAATTTCTTCATTTTATAAATTCTTAATAATCTTAAAGTCTTCATCTAAATGGCAAATTGGTGATAAAGTCGTCTTCAAAACAAGATGATTCTCAGATGAAATAAAAACTGCATTCATGTAAGTTTGTTGATGGCTATATTCTTCCCTATCCCAATAAGTCATTATCGAATTGTAGCAATTGATGTTTGATACTTTGATCCCATCGAGAGGTAAGAGATCTTTGTAAATTATTTATTTTTCAAATCATAATATCTTCATAAAGAAAATGATATCATATTCATCAAATGATACATGAGTGTACATTTTAATTATAGCGATTGGCCTCATTTTATTAAAGCTGAACCATTCTAATATGAAAGAATAAATTAGTTAAGTTGTTTACAACAAAAAAAAAATATCATTGGGCTGAAGCTAATGGTTCAAAAGAATTAAAGGCCCAAAACATATAGACCCAACCCAAGCGACTACTTGGAACGTGAAGAAAAATAAAGTATGGAAGGTTTTGACACGAAAAGAAAATGAAGATAAATGAGAGGTTTCCAATGGAAAAAAAAGGGCAGCGTGAGATCCACTAGAGGCTCAACTTGGCAACTTGATCAGCTTTTTCACCGTCTATAAAAGAGAAAAAACCTAGCTTCTCAAAGGACCGATAATTAACCAATCAAACTCAATAAATTGATCTCCATCAATTTTTGAACCTATGAACACCTGGCCAAGGTTTCGTGGTTTAACAAAGGTTGGCCCTTGTGGCAAAACATGCTTCTTTCGACCTATGAAATCAAGATGCAGCTTCTTTTCTCACATCCTCGATGTATTTATGCAAACTCCTAACTATCTTTTTAACTGCTCCAGTATTGATGTCATAATGGTCCGCTCAAGGAAAGTCATCCCGTCTACCGGCTTACAGAAGGTCATCCCGACTACCGATTCACGAAAAGTCATCCCGACTGCCAATTCATGGCCGATCACTGAGGAACTCAAACCTCATTTTCAACGTCTTGCTGGCGCATTTGAGTGCTCTGTCATCTCATGACATGATTTCCGACTAATATTCGTTTCAGTTGATGATTTCTGAAATTTATTACTTGATATGGGCTTGAATTTGCAAAAAATAATTTCCGTTTATGTACTTATAATTTCAGTTTTTATTCAGTTCAATTCTAGTATTTTTACATTCCAGTATTTGTACTTCAATTTCTATTTCAATACAAACCAAATTTTCTTAAGTAACAATTAGTATTGGGGATACACCAGCCAAGTGTGGTTCACGACTTTTCAAGTCGGGATATCATCTTTGAGTATTGGTCTGAATACTTTTATTCTGATTTGAGGGAACTTGGAACCTCTTAACTCGAGTTGATGCACGACAAGTGCGGGACTAATGATCTCATCCTCCACATTTATAGCGTAGGTTTTGCTGGTTTTAATTTTGGTGGTGACAGGCCGGACCAGGGGTTCCTCTCATTTTAAGCTTTTTGGGCTGAAAAAGCGCGGTTCCTATCACATGGACCCCGACAACGATTACTTTGGCCATGTGGGGCATGGTGACCTTGATCTCAGTCATTGAGGTGTCTATTGCGTCTAGGACGGTTACGTCATGCGCCTCTACTATGACCCCGATTTCTCCACTCGTGATTTGAATCACGATGGGCAACAACATTTGCTTCAAGAAAAAGGTATTTCTCTAGTACCAACAGGTTAGGATTGATAGTTTTTCATCAGTAGACTGTTGTTCTTTCAGCGAGCAACATAGTAGTGATCAACTCCACCAACTTAGTGAATTTCCTCTCTCTGTATTGTTGATGCAGGGCAATACATAACGCATGAAATATGGAGAAAGTCTTCTCTAGGAGGTCATTTTCAGTAAACTTCTCCCCACAATATTTGAGAAGAGACCGAATACGACATACTTCAGAGTTGTATTTGTTCACGGATTTGAAATCCTGAAAACAAAAGTTATGCCACTCATGTCTTGCTACATGCAAGAATATATCCTTATGGTGATCGAATCTATCTGCCAGCAAAACCTATAGTACTCTCGGATCTTCTTGACCAAGATATTCATACTGTAATGCCCGATCCATGTGCCTCCAGATAAGGATCATAGCAACAGCCTTTTGATGTTAAGAAGTCACATTGTCTTCTTGGACGATGGAGCAGATTCTCTTCGTAGTGAGATGAAACTTCACATCATCAATCCACTAGTAGTAGTTTCGTACAATAACTTCCAATGCATCGAAGTCAAGGTTATTAAGATGTGCCATTCTTTACAAGGAGTAAATAACAATATTAGTGCTTTGGGATAAACCCATCTATGAGCAACTAATGAGAATTTTAGTTTCTATAACATGGTATGATTAATTTGGAATAAGCATGTAATGGTGAATCTATGAAGGAAACTTTGGGTTCATTTTATTTACTATTAGTCTATATATATAAACGTCTGGTTCATTTGAATACATAAATTTCCTAAATAACATTTAAACAATTAAATGAAACATGTGAACAATTGAACAATTAAGCAATACAACACTATATAGCATGAATGGATGTGTGAAATAAATGCTATTGACATTTGATTTAAATAAATAGTGTGATGCTTCAGGCATGCACGTCCATGTTTTAAGACCAAAAGGATAAAAAGGAAATGCAATTGTTTTTTGGGAAAAAAATTAGTCGTTGTTGAAGCCAAGCCGCCACCGCTATCGAGCCGTGTCGGTGAGCCGAGACAATTAGATCAGAGCCAAGCCTGAGTCGAGCTGACAAGCTGGGCTAACTGGCCGAGCCTGATAGGACTAGCCCTTAAATATTTTGACAATTGTGCCAGTCGTGCTCCTATTTGACAAATAATCCCAAAGTGACCAGGATTACCCTCAATTCTTACCAAACAAGGGATATTCCCAATTTTATTTGTATTCATATTTCGGTAGGTCAACCAAATTATAGTCCATCCTCACGGGGTCACCACCCATGTCCAATCCGCTGACCCCGTCAAGTATTGGAATCTACTAGTTCGATTTTGTTCGAGTCTTAACACCACTATTATAATTATCATTTTTTACAATGCCAATCACATAATAAAATTATTTAAATAATAGTAAATATATATTTTAATTTATAGGCCATTCCCCTGCACCGTATCTAATCAAATCCTTAGTTGCATGCTTTTTACAATTTACGTAATCTTTTTTTTATTCATCGACATCTATTATTAAGGTTATTTGATATCCAAATTAACCTTATATTTAAATTCCTTAATTTCCGAGATTAAAATATGAATTAAAAACTACACATAATACTTCAAATTTTGAACAATCAAAACTACCCTAAGAAGATATCTAATCGTCTCGAAAACTGTACCGTTGGATTCGCAACATCGAAAATGACAGGTTCCTCCCCGTAATCCTCTCTCGATTAGCGTGGGAGGACCTGCTCCCATCTTACACGTCCATGAGAGAATGGCCCAATTACCCTTAAGTACCAAATCACCATGCTAACCACATGTTAGACAAGGGATAAAACCACATAATAATCAGAATAATCAGAGTACGCATTTATCGTGATGCCTCAGCCTTCACACAGCCCGCGTCCGGGATCAACCTGTAAGGTGCCAAAACTAATAAAAAATGTGAGTGGACAAAAAGAAATAAAGCTTTGGATAGAACATTTTCCGACATATATATTTATACCCTCCGTTTTATAAAACATGCATGCATAGTCAAATAAACCATTGTTCTTAAAAACTGCAATCAATATATATAAATTATAAACCGTAGGTCCAACTTGAAATCACATAAAAACACAAAGCCCCCTGGCCCACATTTTACTGAAATCACCGGTCTTAGACGTTTTGAAAATATTTGTACAAATCACAATTATTAAATGTCAAACTTGATCTCACTGGTCCAACCAGCCTAATGTCAAACCTCGTTATGCTGGTCCAACCAGCTGCTAATCCAACTAGCATCCCATGTGCACAACCGGTAGGAGAGTACATGGCATACATGGTCCAACCCCGTCGGTGCGTGTGGAGTCCAACTCCGATTACGTCTGAGCCTGTCTTTGGGAATCTATGGAGTCCAACTCCAGATATAGCGATCCAATTGCCTTAGGTTAACTAATCTAGCAAATAATATCCAAATGGACATATAGTTTATCACACGAGCACCATCCCAAAACAGTCATCACACGGGCACCAACCCAAAACAATTGACTCTAGCGCACCATGCCCAAATCCCGGTTTTCCAAAACCATGATAAAATGAATAACCAAAAATCATAGCTATAATATACTCAAACTATTCATTAACCAATATGCATAACCATAATCATAATCAGGCCATACCATGCCATAAAATCAGTATAAAATATATATTTAAGCATGCATCAGAGTTATGAAGGAAAATGTCCACTCACAATAACGTCGCTCGCTCAAATCACGAGCCGTAAGCCAATATAAAGCCTCCGGGATGTCCGAGCCTATCCAAATCACACACAAGAGTCACTATCAATCTATAAAAGTCCATATTAGAAATCCCAAAAAACCCCGAAATAGAATGTAACGACCCGTCCCGGGAGTCAGGTTTAAGGAAGTGATTAGTGCCGGATTAGCTGAGTTAATTGGTGGTTAATTGATTACTTTTTGGACTTTGGGAGTAGAATGACGATTTTGCCCCTGGTTTGGGCAAATTGTTGACTTTTAGTTCGGGTAGTCAATTGGGCATTGACCGATGACTGTGACGTAGTTTGGGACATCACGAGTCCGTAGACAAGTGGCATGCCCGATTCCCACATCTGAGGAGGAATTTATGATGTTCGGAACGTTGAGGGCATTACCGTAATTTAGGTAAATAAAGGGGAAAAGTTGATTTTTCGCACGAAAAAGTTTTTACACGTAGATCGAGGACCGTTAGGTAGATCTCGTCGTCCAGAGTACAATAACAGGTGGCATGCCTTCATCGGACGTCGGACGAGCGAGATATGGGTCTAGAACGGTTAAGGGTAGAATGGTAATTTGGACATTAGGGGTATTTCGGTCTTTTTTGTGCCTTGGGAATTGGGCCAATCTGATAAGGCCAAGTACACAGGAGTAATTGGATATTTTGGAATTGGGACCACAGGAGTTGGACACGTGGGGGTGGTCTAGTAGGTTCTAGGATTTTTGCACGGTTCAATTAAAAGGGGTTGCTGTTTGTTTTGAGTCGTGCTAGAGAGGGGAAAACAGAGAATGGGATTTAGAGGAAAATTGATCGATTTCAGTGTGTGTTTGTGTTCTGGTGATCTAGTGAGTGAGTAGAGACTAAGTGAGAGTTAGAGAGTGAGTTGTGAGGAAGATTGTGTGAGGAAAACTTGTGGGTGTGAGGGGTGAGTTCTTAGGAAAACAGAGAGGTGTCGAGGGAGTTTGGTGGTGGTGCTGCCGTGCTTTGTTTACTCGTGGCTGCTGGTGGTGTTCAGTGACCGTAGTGGAGCCTTAGGGACCCAGTGGACACGGCGGAGCTCACGGTGGAGAGCAGGACGCAGGTAATTCCTTAGTTCCCTTCGTATGCTCTGTTTTGCCGTAAATTTCAAAGTTAAAGTCGTGAAGTTAGGGGCTGAGTTGACGTGTTCTGTAGGTTCTATTGAGTTTAGTAGGTCCCTAGGAACCTGCTGGTTATGAAGCCGTGATGGGGGATTGCACGGGTGTCCGGATTTAGAAACAGGGGTTTTCGGGTGGTTTCTGTTTCTAGTTTGGGAGACAAGTTAGAGGTCGTGTTGTGGTGTTTTGTTTAGGGGAATAGATTACTTAGGCTAGGACGAAGCTTCTGGGCTTGGAAGGAACATAAATGACAGGACCACGTCCCAACTGGACGTCAAAAACTGTACCCGGTCCTGCTCCCGTCTGACAAGTCAACTAAATGCCCGAAACTACCCTTCAGTGCTTGCCAGACAAGGGATATTTGCACTGATTTCTGCTGCTACCTCTGCCTCTCGATCAGCCCCGAACGTCGTACCACGGCCTGGAGGGTCAATAAAACAGAAAAGGTGTGAGTGGACAAAAATGACCTTCATAAAAACATTTGCCAAAATATATTCTTACCCTCCAGTTTTCACAAACGTGCATGCATATCGTAAAACATGAGTAATAGTATGGAATCATTCAAGTATGAACAGTGGACCGATAAAATCAAAATATGTTTTCCCATGGTCCGTAAAACTCATGTTCACCAAATCAGTTCATGCTATAAAGCATCAAAACCCGGCTCTCAGGCCAAAACATGTGAAAACATAATCACCTGGCCTCAAAGACCAAAAACCCGTACTCAATACCGGTACGTCATCACAAACAACATCAATCAGCACTATTTACAAGTGCACAGTTAATCAATCAATCCGCACTACTCACAAGTGCACAAACTATCACACAATCACATCTTCACTACTCACAAGTGTTGCACTACGCGTAGGCCAATATCCAGCCACATTCTCGGGATCAGACGCCTCTGGGCTCAACCCTCGGGCTCAGTCACATCTGGGCGAACACATCCCCAGGCTCAGACACATCCGAGTGGTACATCCAGGCTCAGTCACTTCCGAGAAGCTGGCTTACCATAGGATCAACTCACGATCCTATAATCATATCCCCCAAGCTCCGGTCGTCTGGGTAATCCCCTCCCAAGCTCCGACCGTCTAGGCATTTCACAATCACAATGAAAACCATCTCGGGAATTACATCCCAAAACATTTCAATCAAATCTTGACTTCATATAAAGTTAAGATCATTCCTTGACTTCAAACCAAGTAAAGAGCATTCCCGACTGGGTCTCAAGCCCCAAATACCATTTACACATAATTCTTTAAAATCACATTTTAAAACAATAAAATAATCCAGAAATCATCGTTGACTCACAACTAAGTCAAAATATCATTTTAGAAATCCTTTTGACTCCGGGCCTAGCCCAAAACATCATTTGCACGTTCCTCAGAAAACGTGCCCGAAAGGCTGATTAAAATAATTATAAAATCACAAGAAATCATCAATTTCATCAAATTCACAAGTGAATCCAATCCGAGTCAAAATCATTATCCAGTTGGGTTCTCAAGCCCAAAATATCATTTTCACGCAAATCCATGCGTTCGCAACCTCAGTTGCCATTTTCACGTAAATCCATGAAATCGATCCTTGACTCATATCCGAGTCAATACATCATTTTTCAATCCATGACTCATAATCCAAGTCCAAACATTATTTTCAATCAATTTCAATCCCAGACTCATAACCCGAGTCCAAACATCAATTTCAACCAATTTCATAATTTCTCGAAAATTGTGCCAAAAAATAATATAATAATCCATAAAATCGAGAAATCACCGGATTGAAATATCAATCATGCCAAAGCATATAAAATCATATAATAAAGTATTTAAAACATATATGCATGCATCACGGTTAGAAAACAAAGTCCACTCATACACACCGTCCGAACGGCCCGCTTTCCAAGCTGCACGTTTTTTCGTAAATTCTGGAAATCACAATTCCTGTCCAAAATCATGATAGAGGGTCACTAACATCTCAAAATACTTCATATAATTTTCTCCAATTTTTCTGGAATTTAAATACGTATTTAACACGTAAATCAAAACTTCGGATACGGGGAACATTATCGAAACGATATCCGATTTCCTCGAAACCAGTGTCAAAATGTTCGTTACACTGAGAGGATTCAATGTCATGTTGACCTCACCTTGAAACAAGGCCGTACGCGCCCTCACGCGCCGCCGTGTGACCACCACGCGCTTACTACAGTAGTTGTCTTCCTCACCCGTTTCACTGCAATACGGATCCTGCAACCCGCAAGATGACCCGGTTCAATGTCCGTCAATTCAACCTTAATTACTTCAATTGAACATTCAATTAGCTTCGATTTAAGTCTAATTAGAGGTCTGTAAACTCAATTACACGATTGCTTACCTAAATCCTTCAAATCGAAGATGAACTTTCGAAGAACACCAGACACTGTTCATCCTTCAAAATCCTTCAATGTCAATCGATTTTTTTCAATTGATCCACCCAGTAGCATCAGTGGACTAAGAGAAACTGTTTCCCCAACTCAATTTCATCGTTTGATCACTCAATGATCACGACTCAAGCTCGAACTTTGCTCACTGCTACCAGACCCATTCAGTGTCAATTGGGCCTCGATTTCCTTCGTTCTTTCGATGGAACTGATCGTGGCAATCCCAGAAGACTCAAATCGAACTCAATTTTAAGCATCAAGGCCCAAAGCTTCAATTTCAAATTTTCCCTCCAAACTTTCTAAAATCTAAAATCCAGTTTCCATCTCTCCCTCACTTCCCGTGTTTCCCCGGTTAATTCAATCTCACTATTCTCTTAGTTTCTCACTCTCGAGCTCAGTAATGGAAGAGAAATGGTGGACAAATTCAGACTCACTTCTCTGCCTTTTTCTTTGTTCACGGGTTCAGAAGACAGAGAAGATTAATGGAGGATTAAATGATTAATGGAGATTAGAAAATAATAAAACAGAATGATGATGTTTTCCCCAAAACAGGGAGCTGATATTAGGCCTTAAATCAAGGGATGGGTGACACTTGTCACTCATCCAGTTGTGCTCAATCATCAGTTACTATTCATAATAAAATAATATTTTAATCGAAATCTCGGTTCGTTCGGTTAATCGATTTCGTTCCCGTGACCACAACTTCGTCGTCGAATCTCCGATTTCGGCATGTCATATGTCATTAGATTCGTATCGACTCGACCTACGTAACGGTCCTTGGCCCTCGTCCATTGGACTTCCCGGGTCAAAAGTCAACATTTGGCCCCTTTTCAACCAAATTACCAAAATACCCCTCAACTTCCGAACGTCAAAACTTCTTCCTTGAACGTCGGAATCGAACATGCCACCTGTCTATGAACTCGTGACGTCCCGAACTACGTCACAGTCATCGGTCAAAGTCCGTTTGACCGCCCGAACTAAAAGTCAACATTTTGCCCACGCCCAGGAGCAAAACGGTCATTTTGCACATTTCGTTCGATTTCACTCCACTAATCCCAGATTAGTCATTCTAGACCTAATTAATTAATATTTAATTCCGATATTCGGGACAGGTCATTACAAAAAATGGGTGACGGACGGCGGAGAACCGGCCACGCCGGTCCAACACAGTGCCCGGTCTCGAGGAAGACGATGAACAGTGACCTGTGCAGGCGCGTGAGGCCCACGCGCAGCCACTTTGGGTGGCGCGTGGGGGCTGTTCTGGGGAACCTTCCAATTAGGTTTTTAGTCTACTCGTTGTAACGAATCTTTTGGGACAAGTTTCGGGATAATCGGACAACGTCTCGGGTTAGTTTTAGGTGGTCGAAGGTTTAGTGTCCCGTTTACGTGCGTTTAGAAGTTCGGGAAAATTAGGGAAATTAGGATAAGCTTACGTGAGTTGTTTGTGACCCGTTTTGGTGACTGTGGACAGGTCGGGATTTGCCTGAGGCGGCTAAGGATTGCACGGGACGCGATTGACGCGCGCGAAAGTTGTGAGTGGACTGTTTGTTTTCTAACCGAGCATGCATAACTGTTTTACTTATTTAATTATGTTTCGATCATGCTTTTGTGCTTTTGATATATGATTTCATGAATTATGTTTCTATATTCTTGCTTTACTTAATTATGCTTTATATACCTGTTTTACTTATCGAATTTGCATGTACTTCGAGAATAATGGTTTCTGTGATGCTTTTGAGTATGGTTTCGGATGAATGATTGGGGATTTGATTTGAGATTGGAAATGAAATTCGGGAGGAAGTCCCCTTTTAAGCAAATGTGATTTCGGTTTTTGAAGTTTTCCGGTTGGGTTTTGATTTTCGGATTTTGATGGATTTTCTTATATGTGAGAAATGGTTTTGAGTTTAAAGACTCGGAAAACCCACTGGATCTGGTTTTGAGTTTAAAGACTCGGATTGATTTACGGGGGGAGGGCCCTGGACTGATGGTTTTGAGTTTAAAGACTCGGTATAGCTTTGAGTTTAAAGACTCGGTGATAATGATACCCCCAGATGTGTAACACCCCGGAAATTCGAGGATTATAATAATGTAATTTAATGTATGAATTGACGTTTTTACCCTTGTGATTGGTATGACCAAATTGTTGACTTTTTGATTTGAGGGTCAAATGGACTTTGACCAATGACCATGACGTAGTTTGGGACGTCACGAGTCCATAGACAGGTGGCACGTCCATTTCGGACGATCAGGGTAAAAGTTATGACTATCGGAAGTTCAGGGGCGTTACTGTAATTTGGACGATAGGGGCGAAAATGTTGACTTTTCGTTTGACAACTAATTTTCACATGACTCAAGGACCGTTAGGTAGGTCTCGATGCCTTGAGTACGTAGACAGGCGGCACGCCGAAATCAGACTTCGTATGGCTGAGTTACGGGTCTAGGTAGTGAGGGGCATTTTGGTAATTATTTGAACCAGGGGCATTTTGGTCATTTTACCCCTGGTTACTGTAGCAAACCGCGGGGAACATGGGCGGCACCACCATGTGCGGTGGTTCTGTGTCCCAATTGATTAATCAGTGTGTGAGTTGGAAAGCTGGGATTTGTTTAAGCCCTTTGGACATCAGCACATGGCTGGATACATCCAGCCAAGCCAATATTTTTAATTTCAAAGATTCGAAGCTTTGCAGGAAACTTTCTAAGTGGCCAGGCTGGGTTTCCACGAGCCGTTGGGTGGCACTGATAGTTTAAACTGAGTGGAAATTGGGTAAGCTTCATTCTGCTGTTGAAGAAATTGAGAATTGGAGAGAAAAACCAGAGAAACCATTTCGGGGAAAATTGGAGGGAAAATCGGGGAAAATTGGAGGGAAAATCGGGAGTGTTAGAACACCTCCATATCGAAATCGAGGGCAACCAGCCACGGTTGAGCTGGGACGGAGGTTGCCGTTTTCAGAGAAATTACAGAGCTTGGGACGACAACCTTCAGGTACTTTTAGGCACAATTGAGCGTTTATTTTAGTTCGTTTTAGTCCTTTGATGCTTCTTGGAAGGTTAATTTGTTTATGGTTTGGAAACCAGTGAGTTGGGATGATCAACCCGTTTGGTTTATCACGGTTCGAATGGCCAGTTAAAGGAGGCAAATTAATGTCACAGAACTTAAATTGGAAGAATAATAAACATGTTAGGATCAAATTGGATTGAAATCGAGTAGGAATTGATGGGTAATCAACCGGTTCAAGCCGCGGGTGGCAGGCCCGTATTAGAGACAAACGGGTGAAGGTGGTGACACTGTAGCTACAGTGTCAGGCGCGTGACTTTCACGCGCATCCACTTTGGGCGGCGCGTGAGGGCGCGTTGGACCTTATCTCTGATCACGATCAACATGACTTTTGTTCCTCTCATCATTCTGAACATTTTTGATGAATTAACCATGTTGATCTGAGATAGTTTGGGAGGGTCAGTTTAGGGCCGGTTGTCTCGGGAAACATGTTGGACGGCTTCCCCGAGCCGGTTTCTGTTTCGGACTTTTTGGATAAATGCTTAAGACTTGTAGTGACCCTTACATGTGATTTGGACTGACAGGAATTGTACGATAATCCCGGTACAAGTTCGTACGCGCAGGTTCACTGCGGGATCGTACTGTGAGTGGGCCCGATTTCATTAAATCCTTGCATGCTTAAATGTTTTCCGATTTACTTATATGTTCACATGCTGGAATCAAGAAACGGTTTTGATGATATTGAAATTATGATTATGGCACGTTTCACGGTATTTGGGTTTGAGACCCGTTTTGGTGAAACTTAAAGATTGGTTTGGATTTTATCTATGTAAATATGTTTTGCATGTGGATATCAATAAAATGTATTTGGTACTACACTGTATAGATCCATTCTTGTGATACTGTCTCCTCCGGATGTGGTACCCAGGAGTGGTCACGGCGCATTGCCTGCGAGGGGTCATTCTACGGAGGAACCAGACCGTAAAATAACTCAGGAGCAGGATTTCTTAATTGACGTCAGGGACGTCGAGCGTCTAGGACGCTAGGCATTTGAGATGCCATACCCGGACAGGGTTCGGGGATTGGATTCGGGATTGAGACCCCGAGTGGCACGCGTAGCCTTGAGACTGTGACCTTATCGGACGTCAGGGACGTCAGACATCGGGGTGTCTGGATCGGAGTGTATAGTGCAGTGGCTAAAATTTATCTTATGATTTTATTACATACCTTATGGTTCATACTATATGATTTATGGTTTTAAATTCTAATGCATGCATGTTTGGAAAACGGAGGGGTAAATTATATGATTTACTGATTAAACGATTTTATAAACTTGAGTTTCGGCCCACTCACCCTTAATGTTTTGGTAACCCCTCCAGGTCGTGCTACTGAGGTAGAGGAGGAACCTGAGGCTGAGGCATAAATCTACTTCTGCGTACCTGATCCCCTGTTACCCGCAGGTTTATTTTAGAGTCGTGCTCGTAACTTGTAATTTTGGATTTCATCCCTTGTCTGACATCTGTTTAATTCGGATTTGATGTATAACTTTAATTTGGTTATTTATGCATTTGATGTTTTGAGGTTAAAATTGGTATGAATTTTGGGTGTCAGACGGGAGCAGGGCACGTCCCCTTTGTGGTCCCTGTGGGATCGGGGCGGGTCCTGTCAGCTTGGTATCAGAGCACTAGGTTGTGGTCAGCATGCTAGACTAGCGATTAGGACTAGTTACTTTTCGATTTAAGGATAATGTTAACTGATCTATGCCTCTTGACAGTTGGTTATACCTCCAAGGAGGATTCCTCATACACGAACTGACGAGGATCTGGAAAGGGAAATGGAATGCGCAAGCATTGAGCGGGCTCAACGTCTGGGAGCCACTCCTTTCAATAAGGGATCAAACCCCGATGATGCTCATGATTGGATCACCAAATGGGAAAGGATCTTCACGGTGATGCACTGCCCTCCGAGCGAACGGGTGACCTTGGCGGCCTTCTTACTGGAAGGAGGAGCCTACCAATGGTGGCACGGCCTTGAATTGTCTGGATGGTCTGTACATACCACTACTTGGGAAGTTTTCCGTTCCCGATTTCTGGACCAGTACTACCCGCGATCGTTTCGCGCGGCACGGGAGGCAGAGTTCCTGCGGCTGGAGCAGGGGGATATGTCCGTTGCGGACTACGAGCAGGCTTTCAGAAAACTATCCCGGTTCGCTGCATCATTCGTGAGCACGGAGGAGGACAAATGCCAAAGGTTTGAGCTTGGACTCCGAGGGGAGATCCGGGCAAGTATGACTGCTGCTACTCATGCTTCTCTGAGCGATATGGTCGACGATGCGGTGCGTGTCGAGGCCAGTCTGGCGGCACACCAGACACGACAGCCTACGGGCGAGGGGCGACGTCAGGATCGCCCACACCGTGGGCCATCAGGCCAGAAGAACAATAAGGGAGAGGGCTACAGGGGAGCACCCTCATCCTTTAAAGGTCGTGGCTGGTCAGGTCGACGTGGGGGCTCTCAGGGCAGAGGAT
Organism: Prinsepia uniflora; assembly: GCA_032719365.1. Classification (NCBI taxonomy): domain Eukaryota; kingdom Viridiplantae; phylum Streptophyta; class Magnoliopsida; order Rosales; family Rosaceae; genus Prinsepia; species Prinsepia uniflora. The sequence goes on along the minus strand of CM064865.1, from coordinate 74,725,618 downwards.
CAGGATTCAACTCTGGGCAGTGTTCATCTTGGAGCGGTGCTTCTGGTGGGCATTCGGACAGGCCAAGGCCAGTAACCTGTTTTTCTTGAGGAGAGGAGGCCACTATGCTTGCGATTAACCGCTGTTGTCCAAGAGCAACGACGCTGGGGGCTCTAGTGTAGTGCAGAGCACGGCTTCCCACACTAACGGAGGTCGAGGTCAGAGAGGTGACCGTGGTGCTGGGCGTGACGCGCCCGGGCGCGGACGGAATGGAAGGCCTAGGGCCCAAGTGTTTGCTATGATCCAGCAGCAGGCAAGGACTGCCCCAGGCGTGGTTACAGGTACACTATATATCTTAAACTTCTTGTACGTGTGTTGATGGATGCGGGGGCTACACATTCTTTTATTTCGAGGAGTTGTGCTGGTATGCTTGATTGTGTGGTATCTGCCTTAGATTGCGAAATGGGCGTTGGCACCCCGATGGGCATTGTGTACCTTGTGAATCAGGTGATTCGGAGGTGCCCGGTGAGAATTGAGGATGTGGATTTTCCAGCGGACTTGATTATTCTGGATATCCACGACTTCGATGTAATTTTGGGGATGGATTGGCTATCGGAGCATGGGACTCTCATCGATTGCTGTAGTAGGCAAGTGATTCTGCGGAGCCCGGGTTTGCCGGAGGTTATCTTTCAGGGGGAGCGTGACGGTTCGCCTCCTGAAGTGATTTCTTCACTTACTGCTTCCAAACTTCTACGGAAGGGATGCCAGGGTTATCTGGGTTCATGTCGTGTCGGATCAGGTTGATACTCCGGGTATCGACGAGATACCGGTGGTACGTGAGTTTCCAGATGTGTTCCCGGAAGACTTACCTGGATTACCACCATCGCGGGAGATCGAGTTTACGATTGAACTACTCCCTGGTACACGACCTATATCCCAGGCACCATACCAGATGGCGCCGGCCGAGTTACGGGAACTCAAAACTCAATTGCAGGAGTTGGTGGATTTGGGATACGTCCGACCGAGTACTTCACCATGGGGAGCACCGGTGTTGTTCGTAAAGAAGAAGGAGGGGAGTTGACTACGCCCAAACTACGCATCAAATTAAACACGTAATTCGAGTGTTGTGCAATTTAAACCGTTTTTGTGTAGATGTGGTATTGGTAAATAGGGATCGTTCTTAACCGGGGAAATTAGGGAACATTAATAATGTGTTAGTGGGAGATGAATAAAAGAATAATGAATTAAATAATTAAATAATCAAAGAATTAACAAATTAAAGAATTAATTAATTAAAGAATAAAAGAATTAATTAATCAAAGAATAATAAACTAAAAGTATGAAAGAAGAATAAAAGAATAAAAGAATTAAAAGAATCAAAGAATAAAAGAATTAAAAGAATAAAAGAATAAAAGAATAAAAGAATAAAGAATAAAAGGAATCAAAGGAATAAAGAGTAAAAGAATAAAAGAATGAAGAATGAAAAGGAATCAAAGAATTAAAGAATTAAAAGAGTAAAAGAATAAAAAAATAAAAGAATAAAGAATGAAAATGGGGGTTTTGAAAAGGTTTGTAATCATGCAAATAAGTAAAAGCATAAATAAACTAATTTTACTTCTACTCTAATTTATGTACAAGTGACCTTCTTAAAACACAAATCTTACCAACACTCTAATAATTGCAAATATTAAATCAATCACGAAATTTTACCTTAATCATCTTAATTACCTTCATACATTTTTCAATACTATAAATGCGCCGACAGCGGACAACACTTACAATATGATTCACCTTTTGTTTTTGGCTGAATGCGTCGACAGCGATCAACATTAAGTCTCTTTAATTCTACTTTAAATGCACCGACAGCGGATAAAACACTTAACATTGAATTGAAGTATGAAGCACTAAAATGTATAAAATAACTGAAATTCATAAAGTAAGACACATGGAGATTGCATTTAACACTTGCAAATATTAGTAAGAAAAACCTCACATATATTGAACTATAATCAAAACCAATAACAAAAATAAGAGTTTAAGTAGAAAAACATGATTTTTCACAAGGAACCCTGACAGCAGGCAGAACCGTGTGAAGATGGAGGAAATAAACTCGGGAAATATGGACTCAAACTCTAAACTTTGTATTGGAGATACTTTGCCAAAGTTTCTCTCAAAGAAGGCTCAAATGTGTGCCTCAAAGAAGGTGTGTTTCAACAAGTGAATTGAAACTCTATTTATAGGTGGAGAAAGCTACCAAAAATAATAATAAAAAATACAATAAAAAATGTTAAATAATGGAATGATGAGTAATAAAGATTTGTGATGATGTTTAGAAGTGGTTTGAGTTGTAAAGTTGTAAAATTGGGTTGGAAAGTTGTTGGAAAGTGGCTGGAAATTGAGTGGAAGTCTGCTGGAAAATAGGGCAGAAAATTCGGCTGATGGCTGCTGAAAAGAGGGCCTGGAGCTCGGCAGGAGGCTGCTGAAATGAAGAGCTGCAGTTCAGCAGGCGCGCGCCGAGGGGGAATATTACTGTTCGGTACACGCGCGCCGAAGGGAATGAAGGCGTTTCGGTCTGGGCTGCTGCTGGGCTGTGCGTTGGGCTGGAGCTCTGGGCCGCGCGGACTGGGCTGGGTGGTTGGCTGGGCCGGGACTTGGGCTTGCGACGCCTGGGCCGGTTGGCTGTGCGGGCTTGGATTTTTTAGAAATGGGTTGGGCTGCACAGGATCAATTAATTAATTAATTTAAAACTAAATTAATTATTTCTCCGAAATTCGTCCATAATTTATTCGTTATAATTCCGATCGGGACGATTCTTTCGCCAAAATACTCCAAATTACAAACTTTATTTATTTAAACAAAATTAACACAAAATAAATTATTTTATCTATTTATTTAATATTTTAATATTGAAAGTCAAGTATAAAGGGTATAAAATAATATAAAATAATGCTTATTTGAGGACCTATCAGGAGTCTCCGTTTGTGTATTGATTATCGACAACTCAACAAGGTGACACTAAGGAACCAGTATCCTCTACCCAGGATCGATGACCTTTTTGGCCATTTGCGGGGAGTACAGTGCTTTTCGAAGATTGATTTGCGGTCTTGGTATCACCAATTGAGGATTTCGGAGGAGGATATTCCAAAAACTGCTTTTCGAACCCGTTACGGACACTACGAGTTCCTAGTGATGCCTTTCGGCTTGACGAATGCTCCAGCAGCATTCATGGATCTGATGAACCGGGTCTATCGACCCTACTTGGATAAGTTCGTGATTGTGTTCATCGATGATATCTTAGTGTACTCGAGGAGTGACCGAGCACATGAGGAACATCTACGGTTGGTGTTGGAGAAGCTGAGACAAGAACAGTTGTACGCCAAGCTGAGCAAGTGTCAGTCTTGGCTGAGCAGTATTGGTTTTCTGGGACATGTGATATCAACGGATAGGATTAGCGTGGATCCCCAGAAAACGGAAGCAGTGACCAACTGGGCTAGACCGACAACAGTAACGGAGGTGCGGAGTTTTGTCGGGTTAGTAGGTTACTACCGGAGATTCGTGGAGGGTTTCTCCTAAATTGCTGCACCGTTGACTCGATTGAGTCGGAAGGGAGTGAAGTTTATTTGGGACGAGCAGTGTGATCGGAGTTTTCAAGAATTGAAGGACCGATTGACCACTGCACCTGTCCTTGCTTTGCCGGATGACAGTGGAGAATTCGTGGTCTTTAGTGACGCATCACTACAAGGTCTGGGCTGCGTGTTGATGCAGACTGGAAAGGTTATCGCCTACGCATCCCGGCAGCTAAAGACTCATGAGTTGAACTACCCTACCCATGATTTGGAGTTGGCAGCGGTGGTTCATGCCCTAAAAATCTGGAGACATTACCTATTAGGCGCAACGTGCCGGATATACACCGACCACTAGAGCCTAAAGTACCTATTCACTCAGAAGGAGCTTAACATGAGACAATGGAGGTGGTTAAAGCTGCTGAAGGATTATGACTGTACAATTGAGTACCATCCGGGTAAGGCCAATGTGGTGGCAGATGCACTCAGCAGGAAGTCAGCGGGATCGGTTGCACACCTAGGGATGGTGTATCTTCCTTTGCTAATGGAACTCCGGAAGGCGGGAGTTATTTTGGATACAGATGAGCATGGAGCTTTGTTGGCCAGCTTCCATGTACGACCTGTACTGATTGATCGGATCATCGAAGCACAACTTCAGGATCCGATACTCTGTGTTTACAGGATTGAGGTCGATGCGGATAGGTGACAGGATTTTACCATCCGGGATGATGGAGCACTTGTGAAATTGGGCCGTTTGTGTATACCTGCAGTGGCAGAGTTACGGGCCGAGATTCTTGAGGAGGCCCATAGTTCGGCTTATGCTATGCATCCGGGAGGTACAAAGATGTACCGTACCCTCCAGAACCATTATTGGTGGCCAGGAATGAAGAAGGATATTGCTGAGTTCGTGAGCAGATGCTTAACCTGTCAGCTGGTTAAGGCGGAACGGCAGAGACCTTATGGGGCTATGCAGCCACTTCCGATTCCCGAGTGGAAGTGGGATCACATCACCATGGACTTCGTCTTTAAGTTACCAAGGACTCAGAGTGGAGTTGATGGAGTATGGGTGATCGTGGACCGGTTAACCAAGTCAGCCCATTTTCTGCCAGTTTAGGAGACTTATAAACCTAACTGACTTGCTCAATTGTTCGTAAAGGAAATCATACGATTGCATGGTACGCCGGAATCAATCATGTCCGATCGTGATCCGCGTTTCACTTCCAGGTTCTGGCGGAGTTTGCAAGCTACTTTGGGAACAACCCTATGTTTCAGTACTGCGTTCCATCCACAAACCGATGGATAGTCTGAACGGACCATTCAGACCCTGGAGGACATGATGAGGTCCTGTGTGCTACAGTTTCAGGACTCATGGGATACTCATTTGCCATTGATGGAATTCGCTTACAACAACAGCTATCAGACAAGTATCGGGATGGCACCCTATGAGGCACTGTATGGTCAACAGTGCAGGTCACCTATTTGCTGGATGGAGACAGGGGAGCGAGCGGCTGTAGGGCCAGAATTGATGGACTTAACCTTAGAAACTGTTCGTGTTATCAAGGAGAGATTGAAGGCGGCACAGGATCGCCAAAAGAGTTATGCCGATCGACGGATTCGAGACTTGGAATTTGAAGTGGGAGATTTTGTCTTCCTGAAGTTATCTCCGTGGAAAGGGATTATCCGTTTTGGTCGACGGGGGAAACCGAGTCCTCGTTTTATCGGACCGTATGAGATTGTGGAAAGGATTGGCAGGGTTGCTTACAGGTTGGCACTACCTCCAGAACTTTCTAGAGTTCACGATGTTTTCCACATATCGATGTTGCGGAAGTACGTACCTGATGCTGCTCATGTACTGGGGGAACAACCTATCGAACTCCGATAAGATTTAAGCTTTGATGAACGACCAGTTCAGATTTTGGATCGGAAGGACAAGGTACTACGTCGGAAGACTATCCCTCTCGTGAAGATTCTCTGGAGAAACCAGAATGTGGAAGAAGCCACATGGGAGCCCGAGGCTCAGATGCGAGAACAATTTCCTTATTTGTTTCCTTGAAATTTCTGGACGAAATTTCTTAAGGGTGGAAGGTTGTAACACCCCAGAAATTCGAGGATTATAATAATGTAATTTAATGTATGAATTGACGTTTTTACCATTGTGATTGGTATGGCCAAATTGTTGACTTTTTGATTTGAGGGTCAAATGGACTTTGACCAATGACCGTGACGTAGTTTGGGACGTCACGAGTCCATAGACAGGTGGCACGTCCATTTCGGACGATCAGGGTAAAAGTTATGACTATCGGAAGTTCAGGGGCGTTACCGTAATTTGGAAGATAGGGGCGAAAATGTTGACTTTTCGTTTGACAACTAATTTTCACATGACTCAAGGACCGTTAGGTAGGTCTCGATGTCCTGAGTCCGTAGACAGGCGGCACGCCGAAATCGGACTTCGTATGGCTGAGTTACGGGTCTAGGAAGTGAGGGGCATTTTGGTAATTATTTGAACCAGGGGCATTTTGGTCATTTTACCCCTGGTTACTGTAGAAAACTGCGGGGAACATGGGCGGCACCACCATGTACGGTGGTTCTGTGTCCCAATTGATTAATCAGTGTGTGAGTTGGAAAGCTGGGATTTGTTTAAGCCCTTTGGACATCGGCACATGGCTGGATACATCCAGCAAAGCCACTATTTTTAATTTCAAAGATTCGAAGCTTTGCAGGAAACTTTCTCAGTGGCCAGGCTGGGTTTCCACGAGCTGTTGGGTGGCACTGATAGTTTAAACTGAGTGGAAATTGGGTAAGCTTCATTCTGCTGTTGAAGAAACTGAGAATTGGAGAGAAAAACTAGAGAAACCATTTCGGGGAAAATTGGAGGGAAAATCGGGTTTTGATTTCTGGTGACTGTTGGACCAACCTACGCACTGAGTGAGCTTTCTGGGAGTGTTTAGAACACCTCCATATCGAAATCGAGGGCAACCAGCCACATTTGAGCTGGGACGGAGGCTGCCGTTTTCAGAGAAATTACAGAGCTTGGGACGACAACCTTCAGGTACTTTCAGGCACAATTGAGCGTTTATTTTAGTTCGTTTTAGTCCTTTGATGCTTCCTGGAAGGTTAATTTGTTTATGGTTTGGAAACCAGTGAGTTGGGATGATCAACCCGTTTGGTTGATCACGGGTCGAATGGCCAGTTAAAGGACTTGTCGAGGCAAATTAATGTCACAGAACTTAAATTGGAAGAATAATAAACATGTTAGGATCAAATTGGATTGAAATCGAGTAGGAATTGATGGGTAATCAACCGGGTCAAGCCGCGGGTGGCAGGCCCGTATTACAGAAAAACGGGTGAAGGTGGTGACACTGTAGCTACATTGTCAGGCGCGTGACTTTCACGCGCAGCACTTTGGGCGGCGCGTGAGGGCGCGTTGGACCTTATCTATGATCACGATCAACATGACTTTTGTTCCTCTCATCATTCTGAACATTTTTGATGAATTAACCATGTTGATCTGAGATAGTTTGGGAGGGTCAGTTTAGGGCCGGTTGTCTCGGGAAACGTGTTGGACGGCTTCCCCGAGCCGGTTTCTATTTCGGACTTTTTGGATAAATGCTTAAGACTTGTAGTGACCCTTACATGTGATTTGGACTGACAGGAATTGTACGATAATCCCGGTACAAGTTCGTACGCGCAGGTTCACCGCGGGATCGTACTGTGAGTGGGCCCGATTTCATTAAACCCTTGCATGCTTAAATGTTTTCCGATTTACTTATATGTTCACATGCTGGAATGAAGAAATGGTTTTGATGATATTGAAATTATGATTATGGCACGTTTCACGGTATTTGGGTTTGAGACCCGTTTTGGTGAAACTTAAAGATTGGTTTGGATTTTATCTATGTAAATATGTTTTGCATGTGGATATCAATAAAATGTATTTGGTACTACACTGTATAGATCCATTCTTGTGATACTGTCTCCTTCGGATGTGGTACCCCGGAGTGGTCACGGCGCATTGCCTACGAGGTGTCATTCTACGGAGGAACCGGACCGTAAAATGACTCAGGAGCAGGATTGCTTAATTGACGTCAGGGACGTCGAGCGTCTAGGACGCTAGGCATTTGAGATGCCGTACCCGGACAGGGTTCGGGGATTGGATTCGGGATTGAGACCCCGAGTGGCACGCGTAGCCTTGAGACTGTGACCTTATCGGACGTCAGGGACGTCAGACATCAGGGATGTCTGGATCGGAGTGTATAGTGCAGTGGCTAAAATTTATCTTATGATTTTATTACATGCCTTATGGTTCATACTATATGATTTATGGTTTTAAATTCTAATGCATGCATGTTTGGAAAACAGAGGGGTAAATTATATGATTTACTGATTAAACGATTTTATAAACTTGAGTTTCGGCCCACTCACCCTTAATGTTTTGGTAACCCCTCCAGGTCGTGCTACTGAGGTAGAGGAGGAACCTGAGGCTGAGGCATAGATCTACTTCCGCGTACCTGAACCCCTGTTGGGTGGTTTACCCGCAGGTTTATTTTAGAGTCGTGCTCGCAACTTGTAATTTTGGATTTCATCCCTTGTCTGACATCTGTTTAATTCGGATTTGATGTATAACTTTAATTTGGTTATTTATGCATTTGATGTTTTGAGGTTAAAATTGGTATGAATTTTGGGTGTCAGACGGGAGCAGGGCACGTCCCCTTTGTGGTCCCTGTGGGATCGGGGCGGGTTCTGTCAAAATGCCTGTGATTGTGTTTTGAGTTTAAAGACTCGTTGATATCCCGGGAAGGCCTGGCTATTGCGCATTGTGTTTTGAGTTTAAATACTCGGGCACACTTGAGATCCAGTAAATGTGTATGATTGATGGTTTTCACTGGTTTTCGAATGTTTTGGGCTGTGACCCGAATAACTTGGTTCTATGGCTATAAGGTCGAGTGCCTGAACTTTGGTTTTGATTTCTGATGATTTCTGCATGTTGTTTCCTTTCGTACTACTGTTATATTAAGTTACTTGGTTATGCATGCATGTTTTCAAAACAGAGGGTGTAACCTAGGTTTATTTTCGTAAACGGTTTTATAACTCTTTATTTTTAGTCCACTCACATTTTTAATGTTTTTTACACCCTCCAGGTCGTGGTGCGAGCGTTGGGGCTACCGTTGAGACAGAAGTCTAGGCATAAAGTCATCTGTCGCGCGCTTAGCTTACAATAGGGCTTGCTTTCGTTTTCGTACTGTTACTATGCTCTGTATAACGGTTAACTCGTTGGATTTTAAATTCTCCCTTGTCTGACAATGTAATTTGTGGTTTTAGTGAGGTTGTTTCGGTCTTTCGTGTTGGGTTGTCAGACAGGAGCAGGGTTCACCTCTGTTATTGGGGTGATAATCGGGGTGGGTCCTGACATAGAATACGTGTATCGAACACACTTCTCGGGGAGAAAACCCTTCAAAACACCTACTAAACGATATCCGATCAACTTGAAATCACCACCATTGGATTCTGAACGTCAAAACCTCTTGAACAAGATCAGTTTAACATCAAAATTTGTGCACATGAGCCCACACGCGCCGGTCAAAGATTGGTCAACGTTAGTTAACACTGATGTTAGCTATTGACGTCATTTGCTGACGTTACTCGTTGGCCACATCAGGAACTATTCATGATCACACAAATGACGAGAAGTTGAATTTTGGGATTTGAAATTGGGGCCCAAAATATCTTGGCCTGGACCAATGAATGAGTGACAAGTGTCATCTATCCATTGATGGCCATCACATATACATGCATCTCATCCCATTTCCATCATCTTCTTCATCAAACCTGTACCCACCTCCAAACCATCATCTTCTTCTTCTCTTCTTCAGCTAGAGATAGAGACAGAGTGAGGGAGGGGCAGAGAGATTGTGAGAGAGACGGCAGTGGACAGAGGCCACGACAGAGGTGGTCGGAAACCATGGAAAAAGGTAAGCCGTGGGGAGGTTTGAATTTGGGTTTTGGTTTTGACGTTTTGGATCGAAAATAAGGCCATGGTCGTGTTCTTGGAGCTTATACGAGCCTGTAGGATCAAAAATAAAAGCTATTGGACGACAGGAGTGGCTAGGAGGAGGAATCAAAGTTTGGCCGAAATTTTGGAAGCTCGTATCTTCAAAACCAAGTACTTTCTCTCAATTCTGGGTTCATATTTGGATTCCTTGGCCTGAGAAGATATATTTCCATATAAAGAACATAGGATTTGGTTAAGTATTGAGGGGATATGAAAGTTTGAAAATTGGGCAAAAAATGGTGGTTTTTTGGCTGCTGGCCGCCGAACCAGACAGCGGCACACGGCGACTCCGGTCGCCTTCTCCGGCGAGGGCATGACGTCATATGATAACATTAGTATGCCATGTAAGCATGACACTTGGTAGACAGGTGTCAAGGTGTCAGTGACACGTGGCAGGGTACCACATCAGCAGCTGAAGTCATCATGTTGTCCTCAGCGTTGACCGTTGACTTTGCGTTGATAAAAAATTTGATCAGCACGTGAGGGCACGTGGGCACAAATTTTGAGGTCAAAATAATCTTATTTGAAAGATTTTGAAGTTCTGAATCCAATAATGGTGGTTTCAGGTTGATGAGAGATCGTTTGATAGGTCATTTAGTGATTTTAACCTCGGAAAGCGTGTCCGGGACACATCCACTGTTCCAGAAGTTTTGAGGGTTTATGGTATAGAGTTGTATAGATGGTTAGTGACCCTTGGGTATGATTTGGACAAGTCCGGAAATTTCGGATATTGTGGATTAGCCCCAGAGTGGCTTACGGCGCAGATTATGAGCGTGCAGCATGGACGGTCTGTGAGTGGCCTTTTGATTTATAAATATGATGCATACATAAATATTTTATATGTTTTATGAACATGATTTGAGATGGAATGATTGCATATGATTTAAATATGATATGGGCATCTTCATAGAAAATGTGATATTGCACGCATTTTGAGATTTCTATTTTTATGTGATACTTGAGATTAGGCCAAGTATTCTACGTGCATGTGATTTGAAGGGTTTCACGAAGAGGCGTGAAACTGAGGATTTGACTTTCGATTTTAATGGATTTCAAGGAGATGCATGAAATCAACATATCGGGCTTGAGTCCTAGTTGGCTGTTAACCTTGACTCGGAGACACTCAAAGGTGATTTGGAAAAATGATTTGAGTAAGGAAATGATTTTCGGATTTGAAAATATGTCTCGGGCTTGTGTCCTAGTTAATTTGTGGTTTGACTTAGTGGATAGTCAAACGTGAGATTTCGGGCATGTGACCCTATTATGGATTTACGAAATTGGATTTTGATAGGATTCTAGGAATCCTAGATTTATGAAGTGTTTCTAGACATTGTTTTTAATGATGGTTATGTGGAAAAGGATTTGATGAAACTATATTCTGGGCGTGTACCCTATTGTGATATTTTGAGATGATTTGAAATGTTTGTGAAAGGTTTTACACACGACCATCCTTTATGATGTGATGATAGCCTCCAGACGTCGACTATCTTGTGTGATGTGTGATCTTAGAGAAGTAACTAGTACACTGCTTGGAGGTGAGTAGCTCCGAGGGGAGGCTCAAGCTCAGAAATGTCATAGATGGACATTACTCAGACGTCGAGCCAGGGGTTCCGAGCCTGTGGATACAATCGCTCAGAAGTCAAGCCAGGGGTTTTGAGCCTAAGTTAGAATACCTAGATGTCGAGTCGCGGGCTCCGAGCCTGGTGTATACTCGGATGTGTAATCCCGAGTTATACGCGTAGCGCTAATACGTGACTAGTGGTGAGTCTATGTTCTAGTAGAGAGAATTTATGAGATTGTTTTGGGCTGAGTCCCCACGTGGTTTTGATTTGGGCTGAGACCCTATGTGAGTTGGTTTTGGGCTAAGACCCTACTGAGGAAATGGCTTTGATTGAGAATAATTTTTCACTGTGTATTGATTTGAAAAGCCATATGATTTACTTTTAAGAAAGTACTTGAAATAATTTTTTTCTGATGCATGCATGCATACTTTTACCTGAAAGGTATAAATGTTTTTTCATTAGGGGATTTTATAAACTGATTATTTTTGTCCACTCACAGTTATAATGGTTTTTGATACCCTTCTGATTGGTCGCTGATGCGGGCTGTAGCAGAGACCGAGACATCACATGCCACTACATACTCCACAAGTCACTGCGCCCTCTGATAACCCCGAGTATGTTATGATTTTATCCCTGGTCTGGCACGTGGTGCCAGACGGGAGCAGGGAACATCCCACGATAATCCAAGGGGATTGGGTTGGGTCATAACAACTTGTTATCAGAGCACTAGGTTTCTCTTGTGGTGTTGCACATGTGTCAGATGTGATGACTCTACGATGACGACAACCTGTCATCAACCTGATATTGAGGTAAGAATAGGGAAGTTAAATGGGAATGAACCTATCCGTAGGTCCTGTTAGACATTGGATGCCGTGGTTAGTAGTGTTGGACCTGAGGAAGGCCAAGTTTCTTATGTACCTAGTTGCTGAGAGCCGTAGAGTTACGAGTGAATGGGATCCTCATGTAGTAGTTACTGGTTGAGTGGTTTCCAGTATCGTGATCATCCAATTTCGTGACCGATGATTGGTCAGGATGGATGTGGTCATGGATGACCCTAGTTGAGATTGGTTGAACAAGTTACCAAGAGAGCGGTACTGGTGGATCGAATCTCGGGGTAGGCCGATCAGTGGATCTTACACTTGCGACGGATACCCATTGCCTGTACAATTGCGTGATATTGCTAGCGATGGGTTGCCTCTCGAGTGAGTGATGGGTCACCGCTATGAGCGCTTGGTACAGATAGCAATGAGTTTTTCATGGATTGGTCTGCACAAGGTTCATGGCAGACACTGCTATTGATGGACGTGAATGAGACTATAGAGACTTGGGTGACATTCGAAGAACGTTCTTACGTTATGTTCGCCCCAGTTTTATTGAAATACGAGAAATGTATAGTTTCCTTCGACATGAGCGGGAAGAATTAACGGATGTTCAATATGAGCAGAGGTTTAGGATTTTGTCATGATGTGCTCATGGTTCAGGGATGAGTGAGACAATGAGGATTCGTCGGGTTTGTGTCGGGTCTTGGGAGTAAGGCTTGAGTGACAATGTGATATCTTTGATAGAAATGAGTTGGATGGAATTTTAGCAAAAATCAGATGATTCCAGAGGACGCCAAGTGCGTCAAGAGGATGTGATTACCCTGGAGCTTAGATGAGGGTTGTCTCTAGCTCTGAGTTCGTCAGGTAGCCGTACGGGGTGCAGTGATCGCTGAGCAGAATAGAGAGGATCCCGAGTGGCTCAGTGAGATAGTTCGGTTGGTTTACTCGAGGCATGGGGTATGCCTAAATTGTTGACAGTTACCCTTTGCTATCTTGGGATGGCTTGCATGAGAGTTGTGTGCATCAGGAGTTGATCCCATAGAGTTAGGACATGCGAGCCAGGTGGTTCCATCATCACCTAACTATGGGATAGATGACATATCTTGTTGTGATGTCCCTGAAGGATTGATGGAGAGCATTCAAGGCACCAGTTGTACCTGGTGGTCCTTATTGGTTGATGTCCCCAGTTAGCTTAGTGAGCTTGGAGTGAGTCGGTTGTGCCGAGTTCCTGATGTTTTATCGGAGGGTTTGCATGGGTACGTCACCCAGTTTGCAACCATATTGTTAGAAGGTACCGACAATGTTGAGATCATTGAGAGTCCAGTTACAGGACTTAGTGGATTTGGGGTTAAGTTGACTTGGAATATCACTTTGGGAAGCCCCAGTGTTCTTTATCGAAATTCGATGGAACTTCGAGAGTTAGATTTGATGAGATAATTGGTCAATGTGAACATAAATCCTTATCCTCGAGGTTTTTATTGAACTTCTCATCACTCTTGGATGAATAAGCTTGTAAAAGTTGAGCTAAGTTGAGGAGAAGAATGTGCTTGGTGTCACTTAACGTGATGAGTGAGCATCAGATTTGGTAGACCCATGATGGTGTTATGGGTCATGTTGTGTTGGCCGAGAGAGCTAGTATGGATCCACCGAGGGTCGAGATAGATATGGATCAAGAGGACCGATTTGGATATGGATAAAGAGGATCGAGGATGGCGATGAGTGTGAATCGCAGTGATTGTGGATCGAGATGATCAAGGTAATCCAGATGATATGGATCGAGACGGTTGAGGATTGAGTCGGTTGTGGATCAATAGTGTTGGGATTGGCGTTAGCCAATTATGACGATTGAGATTGGATTCACGCAGACTAGAGGAGTGTCGTTGATTTTCGGGTGAAAGTTATCCCTGTGATTGAAGTCTATTGACAAGATTGACTCGGGAAAAAGTCATATTGATGTGGTTTGAGAGTATTACTGGATTAGAAGTTGTTACAGCACAGCTTCAGGATCTGACCCTTTGCATCATCAGGATGGGGGTCAAGCTTTGGATTGGTACATCTTGATAGACGTGAGTATAGAGTTTGGTTTTTCTAGAGCAGAGATCAGACAGACAGAATCTAGTGTTGGGCTGCCATGCTAATTCGATAGATGAGCCAAATGATGATCGGATTAAATTTTCGATTGACGTGATCTGATAGATGTATTAGATCCGAGCTATGTTCAGAGTGTGGATATTGGTACATGGTCGACGTGCACTACTCACACGTTTGACAGTGAGATTGCTGAGTATAGAGCAATGTGACTGATGTGGTACGATCAGCGGATTGAGTCTGAGATGGACAGAGTATGGTAATCGGACTGGGTCTGATGTTGATTGTATGTTGAGGACGAGGACTGGAAATTGAATACTGTGCGCTAGTGTAGAGTGATTATTAGAGGATTTGGTTGTTGTGTGAGCATGGAGTTCAGGGCCATGATGGGCCAAAGGAACCCTAGTGTTTGTGAATGTGATTATCCCTACTAGAGCAAGTATTCGATGGGGTCTAGATACACTCAGGATGAGCGAAATTTCGGTTGTATATCGAGAGGATGAGTGAGATGACAATTTAAGACTCGAAAGGAGTCAGGATCACAGCATTGGTCGTTGAGTAAGACGGTACGACATGAGGTACCCTGATAGGACTCTAGAGAGAGTAGAGTTTTTCTATAGTGATTCGAGTGGTAATAGTGGAGCCGTGAGTACCGGCTTGTAACGACGGTGCGACATGAGTGTGATTAACGGTTGGAGACCTTTGAGTGTGAGACGAAGGACTTTTGATGCTCAGCAAGAGTAGGATTATTAGATTGGATGCTGAGCCGAATGTCAGCTTGATAGAGCATGCTTGTCAGATCGGATGCTGAGTGGGATGTCAGCTTGATAGAGCAGGATGGTCAGCATGGATTCTGAGTACACATGCATGAGTGACAAGTGAGATCGAAGAGTGTCGATCTCTCGTTTGAGACTTGATATTGAGCATTGGAGGTTTCCAATGACGACATGTCACTCTTAGATACAGTCATAGAGGATGAGCTGAGTTTAGCATTGACCGTTGGATTGTGGTTAACGTCAAGTGACGTTTGATTTCAGTGTAAGTATAGTGGATAAATGTTGGATCTGTACGTATATTCGTGTACCTCGGGCTGGAAGAAGGATTGGATTTTCGTAGCTTGGTGTGGATCAGAGTCGATTGGAATTTCGAGGACGAAATTATTTTAAGGAAGGTAGATTGTAACGACCCATCTCAAATTTCGTAATTAGCGAAAATTAATTAAGGATAAATCGGGACTTAATCGAGGATTATCGGACGGTCGAGATAAAATGACGATTTTACCCCTAAAAGAGTGAAAAAGTTGACTTTTGACTTGAGAAGTCAAATACACGTGGATCGAAGTACATTACGAAGATCGAGATGATATGAGTCCGTAGATAAGCGACCAGTCAAAATCGGACATTGTATGGGAAAGTTACGGGTCAAGGATAATTTCAAGAACTATTCAAAATTGCACGAATTACGAGAAGTTGACTTTTGGGATTTGAAATTGGTGCCCAAAATATATTGGCTTGGACCAATGGATGAGTGACAAGTGTTACCCGTCCATTGGACATCACATATACATGCATTTTATCCCATTTACTTCATCTTTTTCATCAAACCCGTACTCATCCCCAAACCATCATCTTTTTCTTCCCTTCTTCGGCTGGAGAGAGAGACAGAGTGAAGGAGGGGCAAAGAGACAGTGAGAGAGGCACGACGGAGGTGGCCGGAAACCATGGAAAAAGGTAAGACGTAAGGTGGTTTGAATTTGGGTTTTGGTTTTTGACGTTTTGGATCAAAACTAAGGCCATGATTGTGCTCTTGGAGCTCATATGGGAGTGGCTAAGAGGAGGATTCAAAGTTTGGTCAAAACTTTGGAAGCTCATATCTTCAAAATCAGGCACTTTATCTCAATTTTGGGTTCATATTTGGATTCCTTGGCTCGAGTGGATAGATTTCCATATAAAGAACGTAGGATTTGTTTGAGCATTGAGGGGGATATGAAATTTTGAAAATCGGGCCAAAAATGGAGGTTTTCTGGCTGCCAACCAGTGAACCAGACGGTGGTGCACGACAACACCTGTCGTCTTCTCTGACGAGGGCATGCCGTCAGCATGCCACATCATCGTGACACGTAGCAGTGCCATGCCAGCATGCTACATGGTAGACAGGTGTCAGTGACATGTGGCAGGGTGGCACATCAGCAGCTTACGTCAGCATGTTGTCGTTAGCGGTGATCGTTGACTTTACGTTGACAAAAAATTTGACCAGCGATTGAGGGCGCGTGGGCACGAATTTCGAGGTCAAATTGGTCTTGTTCGAAAGTTTTCGACGTTCTGAATCCAATGGTGTTGATTTTAGGTTGATCGGAGATCGTTTGGTAGGTTATATAAAGGTTTTTAATCTCGAGAAGTGTGTCTGGGACACGTTGAATTTTCCAGGATTTTTGAGGGTTTATGGGATAAACTTGTATAAATGGTTAGTGACCCTTGGGGTATGATTTGAAAAGGTCCGGACGTCACAAAGTGTCAGGACCCATCCCAATCCCCCCGGGATTAACGCGAGATGACCCTGATCCCGTCTGACACGGAGTGTCAAACAAGGGAAAATTTAGACATTAGCCCGCTTGGGCCTTCAGAGTACGCCAGGATCCGGAGGAGGTATGTGATGTCTCGGTCTCTGCTACAGCTCGCATCCGCAGTCAACCTGAAAGTCAGTCAAAACATTAAAAGCTGTGAGTGGACAAAGAAAATCATTTAATAAAAACATTTTCATAAAGACATTTGTACCCTTCACTAAAAAGTCTGCATGCATTCAAAAACCATTTATCCAAAAAAACCATATGTGAGAACTAAGCCCAAAATCATAAAGAAACCAACCATACGGACCACTGCCCAAATCCATGTGGGACTCAGCCCAAAACCTGTACACATCACATATCATATAGCATACACATATCATATAGCATACACATATAAATCACATCACATATCATGCCTGAGTTTATCCTTTTAAAATCCAAAACCATTTCATTTAAACCATTGAGAAATACAAACCCATATAGGCACCGTATAAGGCCGAAACCTCGAAATACGTGCCAATATGTAACCATACACAAATGCACTCAAGGCCTCATAAAACAAGTATTAAAACATATAATAAACATTTATGCATGCATCAATTTAGAAAACCAAGGTCCACTCACAGACCGTCCGAGCTACCGCCTCGATACGCGTGCAATACGACTCTCTCAGGCCAATCGTCGTCATCGGGACTCCCAAACCTGTCCAAATCGTAATAGAGGGTTACTAACTACCTTATTAACTTCTCACTAAAGCCTCGTAATTTTCTGGAATTTTTAACTATTTTTAATCTCGATCCTAAACCTTCAGACACCCTGAAACCTATCGAAACGATGTCCGATCATCGAAAGGATGATTTCCTGTGTTGGAAGCATCCCCAAAAGGTGGCCCACGTGCGGCCTGAAGTCCCTGCGTGTGAAGCCCATGCGTTGGGCATTGTGCAGTCGTCTTCAAGCTACAGATCGGTCCGAACCGGCCGGTTCACTGCAATCCGGTTCTCCTGGACCGGCGTGACCGGTCCAGCTCTATTCCTTCATTGTTTTTCGTCCTTTTTCTTCCTAATTGATTCCATTATACCTATTTTGATCCTAAGAATCTAAATATGTAAACAAAACAACCTAAAACCTACAAAAATCCATCAACCCGATTTCCCCCCCACAGCTCGACCTTCCCAGATTTCTCCCCAGGGTTCCTCAGCCCATAACCACCACCAAAATCACCCTAATACCCTCCTAGAAACCTAATACACCTATTCAAATAAACCAAAATGGTCCATAATATCAAAAATCGAAAATAAAGGAAAATGGACCCAAACCGATTACCTTGTTGGGTTTTCCTCCATGCCGCCGTCCACGGTGGTTCAGGCCAGCCTGAAGCCACCTCTCAGTCCTCAGCCACTCTCTGCCTCATCCTCAGATTGAACCAAGTGAATGGGGAAGGATTGAGGTGTGGTCATGGTCGATGGGCATTTGGTGAGATTAGGGAAAATGTATGAAAAGGGGAAATGGGGATATGCATGTATGTAACATACTGGGCAATGGATGGGTGACACTTGTCACTCATCCATTGGGCCAATTTAAAATATTTGGGGCCCACCTAATTCCAAAAGGCATTCGTTTCGTAAAACGCGCAATAGTGCCCCAAAACTTCCGTGAATCGTAACTTCTTCGTCGAACGTCCTAATTCGACGTGCCACCTATCTATGGATTCGTATCGACCTGATCTACGTAACGGTCCTCGGCTCTCGACCATCGGACCTCCTGGTCAAAAAGTCAACATTTTGCCCACGACTAGTGGCAAAATGGTCATTTTGTACCGTCCGTCCGAAAGTACCCCACTAATCACCGATTAATCTCACTAATCCTTTATTAGTCACTAATATAATCCCCGGAATTCAGGATGGGTCGTTACACAAAGATTGTGGATTAGCCGTTGAGTGGCTTATAGTGCGGATTGTGAGCGCGCAAGACGGACAATCTGTGAGTGGACTTTTGATTTATAAATATGATACATGCATAAATGTTTTATATGTTTTATTAACATGATTTGAGATGCAATGATTACATATGATTTGGGCATTTTCGTAGAAAATGTGATATTGCCCGCATTTCGAGATTTCTGTTTTTATGTGCTACTTGGGTTTAGGCTGAGTATTCTATGTGCATGTGATTTATGTGATTTGAAGGGTTTCACGAAGAGATGTGAAACCTAGGATTTGACTATCGATTTTTAAGGATTTCACGGAGATGTGTGAAATCAACATAACGGGCTTGAGTCTCAGTTGGCTGTTGACCTTGACTAACAGTCAAAGGTGATTTGGAAAAATGATTTGAATAATGAAATTGTTTTCGGATTTGGAAATATGTCTCTGGCTTGTGTTCGAGTTGATTTGTAGTTTAACTTAGAGGATAGTCAAACATGAGATTTCGTACATGTGGCCCTATTATGGATTTACGAAATTGGATTTGATAGGATTATAAGAATCCTGGATTTATGTAGTGTTTATAGACACTGTTTTTAATGATGGTTTTGTGGAAAAGGATTTGATGAAACTATATTCCGGGCGTCGACCTTATTGAGATATTTTGAGATGATTTGAAATGTTTGTGAAAAGTTTTCCACATGACCATCATTTATGATGTGATGATAGCCTCCAGACGTCGACCATCTTGTGTGATGTGTGATCCTGGAGAGGTCATGAGTACACTGCCTGGAAGGGAGTAGCTCCGAGGGGAGGCTTAGGCTTAGGAATGTCATAGATGGACATTACTCAGACGTTGAGCCAAGGGTTTCGAGCCTGTGAATGTCATAACTCAGACGTCGAGCTAGGGGTTCCGAGCCTGAGTTAGAACACATAGACGTTGAGCTGCGGGCTACGAGCTTAGTGTATACTCAGATGTGTAATCCCGAGTCGCACGCATAGTGCTGATACGAGACTAGTGGTGATATGAGATGATAAGATTATGTGTTACTTATGTTTACATACAACTACAGAGGTGAGTCTATGTTCGGGTAGAGGCCTTATTAAGATGATTTACGAATTGTTTTGGGCGATGTCCCTACGTGGTTTTGATTTGGGCTGAGACCCTATGTGAGATGGTTTTAGGCTGAAACCCTACTGAGGAAATGAATTTGATTGAGAATCATTTTTCACTGTGTATTGATTTGAAAAGCCATATGATTTGCTTTTAAGAAAGTATTTGAAACATTTGTTTTCTGATGCATGCATGTTTTTACCTGAAGGGTATAAATGTCTTTTCATTAATGGGTTTTATAAACTGATTATTTTTGTCCACTCACAATTTTAATGGTTTTTGATACCCTTTAGGTTGGTCGTGGATGCAGATTGTAGCAAAGACCAAGACATCACATGCCGTCGCGTACTCCACAAGTCACTGCGCACTCTGGTAACCCTGAACAGGTTATGGTTTTATCCTTGTTCTGGCACGTGGTGTCAGACGGGAGCGGGGCACATCCCACGATAATCCAGGGGGATTGGGATGGGTTCTGTCATTAAACTTCAAGAATCATACCTGAAATTGCTTGGCCAAGCTTCAATCCTCACGGCCAAAGTTCGAACTACTCACAGGGCCAGTCCAGTCGTCCATTTTCCTCCATTTTTGTCCTTACCAGCTCACATGAACTCAGAGAAGATGAAGGTGGTTAGAAACCAGAGTTTCAACCGTTAAAACCCAAGACCCGAAATTCAAGATATATGGGTTCTCGGTTTTAACCTTTTTCCTGTAGCATGTGTTCTCTTTCCTTCATCATTCTCAGTCTCAAAATCACTCACAACCTCTCCCCTATGCTCTGTGTCCCTCACACCATAACCACAATGAAGAAGACAATGAGAAATGGTGAGATGGGGTGTGTGTGTGTGTGTGTGTGTTTATCCAAAAGGGAAAGAAATGCATGAATAATGGATAAGGACCAATGGGATGAGTGACACTTGTCACTCATCCTATGGTCCCCCACTAGATATTTTGAGGCCCACTTTTAATAATTCCAAGTCAACTCTTTTTGGAGAACGTGCACTGTAAATCTTGTACAATCGTTTTAGACCCGTAAAAGACCTGTCTAATGTCCAAATTCGATGTGTCGCATTTCTACACAATTGAAATTCCTCGATCCACGTAATGAGCCTCGGTCAAAGTTCAAATAACTATTCGGGTCAAAAGTTAACATTTTTCCCTCACAGGGACAACATCGTCATTTCACCTCGACTAATCCCAATTAACTCCTTGATTAATTCCAATAAGCACGTAATTAAGGGTCAGATCATTATAGAAAACATGAAGTTTAATGTTGGCTAGACGAAGAGCCGCCGCACGCTCCCTTACGCACCACCAAGGCCCTTTGCGCGTGGTGGCCACGCGCTTGCACATGTATCCTTCAACCTCTAGACATATCCAATTATCTGCAAATCGGGTCGTCCGACCCGCGATGGTGACCCGACTTGAACTCCCTTATTTTCACACCATTTTACATGCTTTAAACGTCCAGATTTATAGAATCGATTCCATGACAAGATCTTTGGACTCAGAATGTAGGAAAACGTACCTGAAAGCTTGACCTGATCTCACCATTTTTCGACCATGGTTCAAACTTTGTCCCATGCCGTTTCCCACGTCCACAAGTCCTAGTTTCTCCCCCCTAATTGACCACATGGTCTCTAAAAAGGTGCTAGAGCACCAATCATAAGCAAACACCCCGAAGTAAGGCACAAGACTTCCTTGATTCACCATCACTATTTATCCTTCACTTTCTCATGATTTCCTCTTCTTTTCTCTTATCTTTTCTACTTCTTCTTTCTTTCCTTACTCTTTGCCTTTCTAGTTAATTCTTTTCTCCCTTGTTCTTTTTTTCTCATTTTTCTTCTTTCTCGGCCACCATCCACCGAACACCAAATACACACACATATATATAGGAGAACTAAATCAGTGGAAGAAATAAGGGAGGGAAAATTAAAGAAAATTCTAGAATATCCTAGTTCCTTCTTGCAAAATTACCAGAATACCCTTATGCCCAAAATTACCAAAATGTTCCTAGTCACTTTTGACCAATAATGAACTTATTCGATCTTCGATTTCGGCATGACACTTGTTTATGGACTCAAGAGTCCGAGATCTTCGTAACGACCCTCGCATAATGTCCAAAAAGTGTTCAGATCAAAAAGTCGACATTTGACCTTATAAGGGCAAAATTATCATTTCTATTTAATTTTTCTAACTTTTATTTTCTTAAATATTCGGACCATTACAAAAGCAATCTGATCCAACCGTGTGGGCTAAGCTGAAGGCCCAACCGTGGGCTTCTAGCCTTCCGCCTTTTTTTGGCTTGTTTTTTTTTTTTTTTTTTGTTTGGCTTTCTTAGCCTTTTTTCTTTCTTTTTCGAGCTTTTTGTGCAGTGGCTTTTTTTGTGTGTGTGCAGTTGCATCTGCAGATGCCCTATCATCTAAATTAAAGGAACTGTTTTGTTTATGTCAACTGCCGCCAGCCGTCATAAAATAAAAACCATGCCGCAAGTACCATATATCATAAACCATGAATTACATTTTATGTGCATCATCATCATACACAGAAGCATTCTGAGCTTAAAA
Source organism: Prinsepia uniflora (assembly GCA_032719365.1). Classification (NCBI taxonomy): domain Eukaryota; kingdom Viridiplantae; phylum Streptophyta; class Magnoliopsida; order Rosales; family Rosaceae; genus Prinsepia; species Prinsepia uniflora. Next base: position 74,703,390 of record CM064865.1, on the reverse strand, counting down.
AAAAATTGGATTTTTGGCTGCTGGCCTCATGGGTAGTTCACACCCAGATATTATCCTCACTCATCATCAATTATTGATGTAAACAAAAAAAGTGTGGTTCCAATTCAATTCAAATATCAAATATCGAAGGCAGCCAACATCAACAAAAATCAATATAAATCAATATAGGACGCTTTGAGGATGAAATAGTTATGAACCAACGTTTTCCTTGGACCGCCGAAATGTCAGGACCGACCCTGCCTACTAGATTTGAATGCAATTAATTCTCACTAAAAAAAAATTACCCAGGGTTATACATATTCATGGCTCTACCATTGGCTAAAAGATTAGCATATATTTCGTCTCCTTCCATTTTGTTGTTCTTTCTTTTGACTTGAAAACGATGCGTCATTAATGCAGCAAAACATCATTTCAAAGTGAGAAATGAGCAAACAACCATAACCACACAACGCAACACAAATCTTTCAAGTGGTCCTTTCTACGTTGAAGAGAAATAATTCTATCAATGCAGTCAAATCGAAGACCTCACTGGATGGGAAGACCAGACCTCGATCTTTCAAAATCTACAACGTGTCCGAGTACTTTTGCCCAATATGAAGGCAACCACATTGAGAGAGTTGGAAGAACGTCATAGGTTGAACAAAACCTTCTCTATGCGGTAATTGTTATGGTCCTCTCCGTCCTTACATGCCTATCTAGTGTCGTATACGGCATGCCAAGCGTGGCTTGGCAGTAGCTAGTTAGTGACAATATATAGTGCCAGGATGTGAAGGTAAATATCCCTCTCTCAGAGAAGTACTCATAAATCTTTGCCACGAGATTATAATTAATAACTTAATAAGGACTTCTGTCTGTTAAACTCCTTGCCAACTTCGGGTTTTGTGGCGGAACTTGAACCTTTTTCATGACAACTTTTTTCAGGGTATCATAGGCTCATAGCAAGTTAGATCATACGTACTTCATGTCATTTATATTTTTTTCTAAATAATATGCATAAAAGAGTGGGAAGACTTTTGGAGGCGGAGATAGAATAATCTTATTAATCATTCATAATTTCTCAAAAAAAAAAATCCAGCCAATTGCTATCATAATTACTATGCATGTGCAGTATAAAAGTAACCAAACAACAAACAAAACCTATGGCTCACACGCACCTTCTTCCTCATCATCTTATGGGGAGCTTAATGGCTTATACAAAGAATAGTTGAGATAAAGATTCATCCATAATCGAAACGTGAACAACAAAATAAAAGTTAAATTAATAAAAAGATTCGTTGAAATACACACATATAGCTACTTCATGGAATACTTAACTAGGAAAGCCCACTGAAATAAAGCCACTTGAAGTGAAAAGAGAGCAGGCTGCTAGAAAAAATAGTAGAGTGCATGAAGACAAAATTGAAATGCGGAAATTGGCTCCTTAATATGTGATGTTGACATCGATCAAAAAAATAATGTGATACGAGAGGCTTGGCGCCATTGGTCTTTGGTCTCCTCTGTAATATTTCATCCTGCCAATAAATGATTGAGATAAAATATCAGCTAATGTATTATCATTGCCTTTTATGTGCACAAAGATTGGTTTAAAATCGCTTCCCTTCAAAAAAAAAAAAAAACATTTCCTATAGAATCTACAAAATCAATCCATCTTCGAGCCGCCCTTCTATTTTTATTGATTTTATAGTAATGAGAAATTATATTCTGACAATCTATTTTAATAGTGAACACTGCATTATATAAATACAAAAGAAATGTTTTTATGGAGTTAATTATACCAAGTATTTATTGTGGAATCATAAATTACCGGAAAATTATGCAGTTGTCACATGTCCATAACTCTCATAATATCGATATTACCATTGGTATAGACGACGATGGCATCACACGATCTTCGCATTAATTTGATATATTTACTAATTAAATATATGAAATGATAAGATCAATGCAGACAATAAATAACTTCCCAGCAAATTATTTATTTATTAATAAATAAATGATTACGTCCGGTACAATCACTTATTTAATACTTTCTCATTCAACCAATCTGATGCTACGGTGACTCTCAAGACTTCACTATAAATATAGGGTCTCACTCACCTCTAAAGGTAATTCAAAAACTCATACAGAAACTCTGCCGGTTTATTCTCTCGATTAAACTGACTTTGGCATTGGAGTGTTCTTAGTTGAACCACTCCCCAAGCTTCAACCTTAACCCTGTTTATTTCTTGTTCTTGTGTGTAGGGATCAAAAAGGAATTTTATAAGTTCGGACGATTTCTGCATCAACAATTGGTGCTTTAAGGGTAATTCAAAAACTCATACTGAAACTCTGTCGGTTTATTCTCTCGATTAAACTGACTTTGGCATCAGAGTGTTCTTGGTTGAACCACCCCCCGGGCTTCAACCTTAATCCCGTTTGTTGTGCTTCGTGTGGCGAAAGCTTCGAGTGCTTCGTGTGGCGAAGGCCTCGGGTGCTTCGCGTGGCAAAGGCTTCGAGTGCTTAACATGGGGAAGGCTTCGAGTGCTTCACGTGGCGAAGACTTCGTGTGCTTCGCAGGGCGAAGGCTTGGAGTGTTGTGAATGCTTCGAGTGATTCGCATGGCGAAGGCTTCGAGTGATTCGCATGGCGAAGGCTTCGAGTGCTTCGCATGGAGAAGGATTCGAGTGCTTCGCATGGCGAAGGTTTCAATTGCTTCACAAGGCTAAGGCTTGGAGCGTTGCGAAGGCTTTGAATGCTTCGTGTGACAAAGGCTTTCAGTGTTTCGCTTGGCGAAGGCTTCGAGTGCTTCACGTGGTGAAGGCTTCGAGTGCTTCGCGGGGAGAAGGCTTGGAGTGTTTCGCAAGGCGAAGGCTTAGAGTGCTTCCTGTGTCGAAGGCTTAGAGTGCTTCCCGTGGCGAAGGTTTGGAGTGCTTCACGGTGCGAAGGCTTGGAGTGCTTCGCGGGGCGAAGACTGGGAGTGCTTAGCGTGGCTAAGGCTTGAAGTGCTCCGCATGGTGAAGGCTTGGAGTGTTTCGCATGGCGACGGTTTAGAGTGCTTCGGGGGTGAAGGCTTTGTGTGCTTTGCACGATAAAGGCTTGAGTGCTTCGCATGGCGAAGACTTAGAGTGATTCATGTGGCAAAGGCTGAAAGTGCTTCGCGGGGCGAAGGCTTGGAGTGCTTGGAGTGGCGAAGGCTTGATGTGCTCCGCATGGCGAAGGCTTGTAGTGCTCTGCTTGGCGAAGGCTTGGAGTGCTTTGTATGGCGAAGGCTTAGAGTGCTTCGCGGGGTGAAGGATTTGTGTGCTTTTTAGGGAAAAAGCTTAGGTGCTTCGCATGGTGAAGGCTTGGAGTGTTTCGCGTGGCGAAGGCTGAAAGTGCTTCGCATGGCGAAAACCTCGGGTGCTTCGCGGGGCGAAGGCTTAGAGTGCTTCGCATGGCAAATGTCAGGACCCGTCCCAAATATCGCCACGATATCCGGGACGAACCCTGCTCCCGTCTGACAATCACACTACAGTACCAAAAAAAAACCTCACTACTACTATAAGCATAACTATCAGACGAAGGAGTAAATATATACAACAGTCAGTCAGAGCATAGTTCTACACAATGGGCACAAAAATCCTACAAAGCTAGTCCCGCAACGGAAGAACGTCGTAAGCTCTATGCCTCGATATCTGCCTCAACGTTCACCCCAGCGCTATCACCACGACCTGGAGGGAAAATTTAAAAACCAAAAGTGTGAGTGGACTAGAATAACCAAAAGTTTTAAAATCAGTTTATCACTAATTCAAGGTTAAGGAAAAATAAGAATCAGTGTTCCCTCCGTTTTTAAAACAGGCATGCCCAACGAAGTACTAGAAAATCATAATATGAAACATCATAAGAAACAGAAACACTATAAAATCTCATAAGAAACAGATACACTATAAAATACCATAAGAAACAGAAACACTATAAAACGGATATAGAAATCATAGCTTCAGCATCAAATCATCATTTCCGATCAAACCTGCTGGACCTATCCGAGTCTTTAAACTCAATCAGGCCTTAAATGAAATCCGAGTCTTTAAACTCCCGAGTCTTTAAACTCAATAGGCCTATGGGGGTAATATCAACATATCCGAGTCTTTAAACTCCCGAGTCTTTAAACTCAATCCGGGCCCGTCCCCCGTCAATATCAATCCGGGTCTTTAAACCCAATATCCAGATCCAGCAAATCCAATCCATATCCAGTGTAAAACCAATTCAAAATCCATCGCCAAATTCGAATTCGAAATCCCCGGTTCGAAGCCCTCCCAGCGTTCAGAACCGTCATTCCGAACCCAAATCCGAAAATCTACTTTTTAATCAAAACCCACATTTACTCACAACTTACGTTTCACAATCCATTTATCATCATCAGAAAACAGTTATAGTTTGAAATCCCCAAATATGGTATCAAAATCCGAAAACCAGCTTTTTCTCGAAAAACGTGCAAATCCCGAAAATGTCTCGAAAAACGTGCAAACACATCAACCCTATATAAGCATCATTAAGAAGCATAAAAACACCTTTAATAACATAAAACATCAATAAAACAGTTAGGCATGCTCGAAAGAAAAGAAAGAGTCCACTCACAAATCAGAACAAGTCAGTCGCGCTCCGTGCGCTCCTCGACCGTCTCGGGTGCCTCCCGTCCTGTCAAATTGCACCAAATAGGGTCACAAATACATCAAGGATTCTAATCCTAATTTCCCCAATTTTTTGGGAATTAAATAATATTTTAATCCTAAACCCTCAACCGTCTGGATTCCCGAACAACTCCGTAACATCGTCTGATTCACCCGAAAACCACACCAATAAACTCCTTAGGACAATTAGAACCAAACTCATGTTGGAAGCTTGGCCGGATTCTTCTCCACGCGCCGCCCAAAGTGGCTGCGCGTGGGCCTCACGCGCCTGCTACAGTGCTTCTCCTTCCTCGATTGAACCCGGTTCACACCAGGCTGCAACCCGGACCGGCGAGAGCCATTCTCTGTCGTCCGACCACCATTTCACTCCTCTCTTCTCCTGCAGCTTCGTCCAGACACCAGGAATCCATCCCCCTCACTCTCCTGGTTCGATTCACCCCTCAGCTTCACGCCTGAAGCTCGAAAGAAAACACAGACGGCCCCTGTTTTCCTTCCCGACCGTCCTATGATTCCCCCCTCACGGTGGCGATTCTAAACACCTCCCACAACCTCACTGAGTCACACACAACTCACAGAAACCCTCGACTCACTCTCTAAACCCACGATTTCCCGTTTAAAATTCACGGCCAAACAGAGTACAGAGTACTCACCGTCGACTGAGCTCCGCCGTGTACGCCCCCGTCACGGCGACCGTCCTACACCACTCCTAGAACCTCCCTGAACATCACTGCACTCACCAATCCCCTCGATTCTCATCCTACCCTCACGAATTTTGAATTGAAAAATCACGGGAAAACAGAGTAAAGAGGCTTACCTTTCGATTCTGTCTCCGCCATGCGCACCGCCGCGTCTCCCGTTTCTCGTTGGACTCCCTGCAGCCTCCTGGACTTCCCACTGTCGTGGTTTGAGCCACCACACAGCGTAGCCACCACCACGAACTCACAGCCTCCCTGTTTCCTCAAACCTTCGCCGCACCACCACCGTGCCGCCGTGCACGATTTCACCACCAAAACCCGATCACCAGTACAAACACTACTCCCTGTCACTCTCACCAATCACTCTTCACTCACCCTTGCACCAAAATCGATCAATCTCCTTCAATTTCTCACCCTCTGTTTCTCTGTGTTTTTCGAAGGATTGCACGGTTCAAATTGAGCAAAGTGTGGCCGTGCACACTTTAGAACCATTTAGAACAATCCAGTGCCCCCACGTGTCCACAATCCTATGGACAAAGCATAAATATCCTACCCCACTCAGCCACTTGTCCTCATCCAATTGGCTGAAAGAAAATGACCAAAATACCCCTTGTATAAATAATTTCCGTTTTGCCCTCGAACGTTCTAGACCCGTAACTATTTCATCCGACGTCCGATGACAGCGTGCCGCCTGTCGTTGTACTCAGGACGTCGAGACCTATCCAACGGTCCTCGGTCTATGTGAAAATCACAAGTCCTCCAAAAAGTCAACATTTTCCTCGTTTACTCAAAATTACGGTAACGCCCCCAATCTTCCGAACGTCATAACTTTTCCTCCGGTTGTCCGAATCGAACCTGCCACCTGTCTACGGACTCGTGATGTCCTAAACTACGTCACGGTCAAGGGTTAACACTCATCCAATCGGTAATTCAAAAAGTCAACTTTTCGTCTCCTATTCACAAGGGCAAAATCGTCCTTTATATACAAAACTTTATAAAATTGCATTTTTACCCTTCCCGAAGGTACGGGTTGTTACACAAAGGCTTAGAGTTTTTCGTGTCGTGAAACTTCATGTGCTTCGCAGGGTGAAGGCTTGGAGCGCTTCACGTGGCGAAGGCTTCGAGTGCTTCACATGCGAAGGCCTCAAGTGCTTCGTAGGGCAAAATCTTAGAGTGCTTCGCGTGGCAAAGTCTTCGAGTGTTTCGTGTGGCAAAGGCTTTGAGTGTTTCGAGTGGCGAAGGCTTCGAGTGCTTTGTGTGGTGAAGGCTTCGAGTGCTTTGTGTGGTGAAGGCTTCGAGTGCTTTGTGTGGCGAAGACTTCGTGTGCTTCGCAGGACGAAGGCTGAAAGTGCTTCGCGTGGCGAAGTCTTGGAGTTCTTCCCGTGAAAAAGGCTTCGAAGCCTTCACCCTGCGAAGCACACGAAGTCTTCGCCACACAAAGCACTTGAAGCCTTCGCCACGCGAATCACTCCAAGCCTTTGCCCCGCGAAGCACCTGAAGCCTTCGCCACACGAAGTGACAAGACCCGCCCCCAATCCCCCAGGATTAAGGGCTAAGTCATGGTCCCGTCTAACTTACACGTGACACGAAGGCTAAACTGACTCAAAATTACCATTTTGCCCCTCAAGTTCCCATGCATGTAACTGTGTCGTCCGAACTCCAATCGACATGTGCCTCCTGTCGTTGTACTCAGGGCATCGAGACCTTCCTAACGATCCTCAAATTTTGTGAAAACTTCATGTCGTATGCAAAGTCAACAAATGGCCCCCTTTTAACGAAATTACCAAACTACCCTCAAACTTCCGAACGTCATAACTTTTTCCTCAAATGTCAGAATTGGACGTGCCACCTGTTTATGCACTCGTGAAGTCCCAAACTACGTCACAATCATCGGTCAAAGTCCATTTGACCGCCCTAACAAAAATTTAACATTTTTGCCCATTCTAAGGGCAAAATCGTAATTTCACACGGTCCGTCCGAAATTATCCAATAATCACTGACTATCTTCAATAATTTGTCATTAACCACTAATCTAATCTCGGTTTATGGGACGGGTCATTACACGAAGCACCCCAAGCCTTCGCCACACGAAGCACTTTCAGCCTTCGCCAAGCGAAGCACTCGAAGTTTCGCCACGCGAAGCGCTCCAAGCCTTCGCCTAGAGAAGCACACGAAGTCTTCGCCACACGAAATCTTCGCCACACGTAGTACTCGAAGCCTTCGCCATGCGAAGTACTCTAAGCCTTTGCCCCGAGAAGCACCCGAGGCCTTCGCTACGCGAAGCACTCGAAGCCTTCGTCACGCAAAGCACTTTCATCATTTGCCATGCGTAGCTCTCGAAGCCTTTGCCATGCGAAGCACCCAATCCTTTGCCCCGCAAAGCACTTCAAGCCTTCGCCTCGCGAAGCATTCCAAGCCTTCACCCTGCGAAGAACTCTAAGCCTTCACCATGCGAAGCACCCCTAAGCCTTTTCCAATTGAAGCACTCCAAGCCTCTTCCAAGCAAACCACTTTAAGCCTTCGCCAATTGAAGCACTCCAAGCCTTTTCCAAGAAAAGCACTTCAAGCCTTCGCTAGTGAAGCGTTGAAGTCATCACCCAGCGAAGCAGCCAAGACTTTGTCCCATGAAGTGCCAGCACCTTGGCTCGTGAAGCATCGAAGTATTCGACCAAAAGTGTCAACGCCTTCACCCATGATGTAATCCATGCACTCGCCCTGCGAAGTGTCAACGTATTTGTTCGATGAGCGTCAATGCCTTCGCTCGAAACATCAAGTCCTTTGCTCATAAAGCATCAAGCCTTCGGCTCGTGAAGTAGCTAAGCCTTCACACACGAAACAACATATCGCTCACGAAGCATCAAAGCAATCGCCTCGCGATGCGTCAAGGCAATCGCCCCGCGATGCGTCAAGGTAATCTCCCACGACACATCAAGGCAATCGCTCTGCGACGCATCAACATCCTTGTTCGTCAAAGCCATAATGCCTTCAAATCGTAACCTATCAACATTTGTGCTCCGTGAAGCACCAAATCCCAACACTGGAAAAAAGTTCAAAGACTTCACCTACGAAAGACTTGAAGCACCTCTCCAAAGGGAAAACTATAGCCTTCACCTCGAAGAGCGAAGTCATCACCTCAAGGAACTCGACGGCTAAGTTCAATGCGATTAACCAAAAATGAGGAACATAGTACTCAAGAACAATCCCAAGGATGTATAGCTCGTACCCAACAAATGGACTTGCTGGATTTGGAAAAGCTATTAAGGATCGCTTCCCAACTCCACTAAGGGGAGCAACAACCGAGTCATGTCATGACAAATCTTGGACAAATGTCTTAGTTCGCGCGACTACAAATTCCAGCACACAACTTCGAGATTCATTCGAACGTACCAAGCCCAAATTTTACTTCCTGGAAGAGATCTTGATGGCATCAAAAAGGTACGAAATTCAGTTTTCCAACGCCACCAACGACACTCAATTCGAAACCAAAACGAAGTCAAAAAGACCAAATTTACTGTATAAAGGTCAAATCTGCCGAAAATCACAAAACAGTAAAAAAAAATGGAAGGCTTCTATTAATCAAAATTAAAGAAGTTGGAAATTCACAAGTTGAATGCTCAAACATATATTCAACCCTAAGATCAAGCTACAAGCCAAGAAAAAGCATGAAGCTCATCATCAGGACCGGCACGACCTCAGAGTCTCTCCATCAATCTATGAGCAAGCCTTGGAGGCCTTTGATCATTCCATCATGGACTTCCAGTGACGCATCGTCCGTGGCCCTTCCTTTTACAATGGCAATAACCTTATTGGCATCGCTTACTTGGTACAGTTGGCTTCGCGAAAGAAAGATCAGTGTAGCTTGACTCCGTGAAAGAAATTCAGCCGCTGGGTGACTATGCGGAAGCAACTTCAACTTTGGGATGGAACGAAGCTATGGTGCACTTTGTGCCTTCACGCTACTTGCCTCGAGATCAATGGCGACTTTCACCAAGTGAAGCTTCAGAAGGATAATTCCAACAGTATCTGAAATGACGATTATAGCTCCAACAATCCATTTTAGCATCGCTTGACTTCACGGAAGTAGTGGTAGGTAGCATCATCCATACCATGACAACCTTTGCAGTACGTGTCTTCATGTCACTCTCCTTCAGCAACGAGATGACGACACCTCCAACATTTCTTCCTTCAAATACGTAATGGTGTGCAATATCTGGGGCACCACGCGGGGCATGATCGATCCTCCATTCTATGTTCCGCCTTACTACACCCCATTTTGAACTCAACAAGGCCTTGAAGATCAAGTCTCTAGGAGGTCATCCATCATCCAAAGCAACTCCTTGGAAAGCTACAATTACTTCATGGCACCACATGCATTTCGCCTCGCGTCATGGGAAATCTTACTTTGAAGATGAAGTACATCTCGTCTTGTAGCTGCAACACACATCGTCTTACAACTGGAACAAGCCTCATATTGGGTTGTGACACGTCACACTCCAAGTGATGGGACTGCTCGCCTCCCTTGTTGAAAGCTTCAATGTTGGCTCCACCCGCACTTGAAGATGACGAGTTCGTCCATGCGCCTAACTCGTCTACCTATCAAGCACCAGGTGCATGGTCACTAGAAAGAGCGCCTCTTCTCGTCGGGCGCATCATCTCCTGCTCTAACCTTGCCTTGTCTTAGTTGTGGCACGCCAAGCCTTGGATGTGGAATACCTCGCTTCGCACTTGCAGCATGCCTAGTCTTGTAGTTGTACCATGTCTCGACTTGCAGTTGTAACACCCCCGCCTTGGATTCTGCTGCACCTTGCCTTGCTGCGCCTCACCTTACACCATGGCATGACCCTCATTGCAGTGTAGCGCACCTTGCCCCGAAGTTGAAACACGCCTCGCCTTGTGACACGTCTCACTTCAAGTCATGGAACTTCGCACCTCCCCTATTGAAGGCCTTGATCTTGGATCCACCCGTACTTGAAGATGATAAGTCCGTCAATGCACCAAGCTCTTCTATCCACAAAGCACCACAAGCATGTCAATTGGAGGAGCGTCTTGATGTCAAGTCTGTCATCTCTTGAAGTCAAAAGCTCCAACAAGTCCCGGATATGCCACCAGGTTTTCTTACGACGGTTGCTCCATAAAAATGAGTTTTTCGAGACCCCATCAAAAGTATGCCTTCATGCATCTTAAAATGATCGTCTTGAAGAGTAGAGCGCACTACCGCTTGAATCGTTGTAATCAGATATCCACAGCTCTCAAAATCTATAAAAGATGAAAGTTGAACAAAAGAAAAATAATATATATAATTGGTACATGCTAAAAGGCTGCCAACGGCATCAAGAAAAAAAAAACAAAAAGCAAAAGCAAGTATGTGCAAGCGGGCAAAAGAAAAAAAAATGAACTTTGCAATACATGCAAAAGAAAGTGAAGGGAGGCGGCAACAATTGATACAAAACCAAAGACAAAAGCTGCAGCCAAAGAAAAAAAAAGAAGAAGGGTAAAAAGTCATCAAACTGTCAATCGATAGTAGGAAAAGCAAAAATGCAAAGAAGAAGAAGTCCATGCGTCTTCCAATCCAATTGATGCCATTTGTTCACACACAGGCTGCAAGCCACACATCACTCCTTCCACCTGCTAACAACACTTACTACCGCATGGGGCCCTCCTACTTTGCCTCTGCTGCAAAACTGTAACAACCCGTTCCGAGAGCCGGAATTAGTAGTGTGATGAAGGTGGGATTAGTGAGGCTAATCGGTGGTTAGGTGGTTCTGATAGGTCCGTAAGCTTAGAATGACGATTTTGCCCTTGGTTTGGGCAAAAAGTTGACTTTTAGTTTGGATGGTCCAATGGACTTTGACCGGTGACTAGGACGTAGTTTAGGATGTCATGAATCCGTAGACAGGTGGCACGCCCGATTCCGACATCCGAGGAGGAAGTTATGATGTTCGGAAGGTTGAGGGCATAATCGTAATTTGGCTAAATTAAGAGGGAAAAGTTGACTTTTTGTACGAACGGGTTTTGGTATGTTGACCTAGGACTGTTAGATAGACCTCATCGTCTTGAGTTCGATGACAGGCGGCATGTGTTCGTCGGACTTACGAGGTGTGAGTTACGGGTCTAAAACAGTAAGGGTAAAACCGTAATTTTGACAAAAAAGAGGGGTATTTTGGTCTTTTGGTTGTCTGGGGATTTGTGCACAGAGAGAGACAGATGGATGGCTGGGATTGGGCCAGATAGTGAAGGCATGGGCAGATTGGTGACATGTGGCAATTGTGTAGTGGGTTCTGGGTGGTTCTCGTGTGTGCACGGTCCAATTATTTGGGGTGCACCCGTGTCTGTGTGTTGTGGTTGTGTTCGACGAACAGAAAACAGAGGGAGGAATTGAGAGGAATTGAGAAGGTAATCGTGTAGGTTGGTGAGTCTGGTGAGTTGTGAGGGTGAAATGAAGAAGAGAGGAGGTTGATGATCGAGTTTGGGATCGAGATCGTGCACGGAGACACGGTGGTTGGTGAGGCTGAGTTTTCTGAGAAAACAGAGAGACGGTGAGACAGAGACGGTGGTTGTATTGTGTGGTGGCTCAATTCAAGCCAAGAGGAGGCTGGGACGAGTGCAGAGGACCTGTTGGACACCGTGGTACACGGCGGTACAGACGGCGGAGGAAGAATCAAAGGTATACCCGATTCCCCTGTTTTTCTCATTTGTTTCAATTCAAAAGTCGTGGACCTAGGGCTAGAGTAGAGGGATTTTGAGGTTAGGGTGAGACTCCTGGAGGTCCTAGGAATCGTCTGAGTGTGTTGCCGTGACGGGGAGTGCACGGTGGAGGCTGGTACGACGGAGAGTACCTGTGTACTCTGTTTTGCCGTCGAGCTTCAAATGTAAAGTCGCGAAGTTTGGGGTAGAGTCAACCGTTTTGGTGAGTTGGATGAGGTGTATGACTGTCCTAGGAAGAGTTTGGGCTAGCCACCGTGACGGGGGGTGACCTGGGTGGCCGGAGTAGAAAACAGAGGATGGTACGGGTTTTCTTTCGAGTTTCAGTCGACAAGTATGGGGCTGTGTCGAGGTGATTGGAGTACGGGAATGGATAGGGTAGGTCTGGACGATGAGAATGGTGAAGAAAGGGAGGGAAATAGTGCAGGCACGGCGGTGAACCGCTCTCGCCGGTTCAGATTGCAGGCCACTGGTGCGAACCGGGTCGACGTGAGGTTGAAGGTGTATTGTAGCTGGCGCGTGAGGGCCACGCGCAGCCACGTTGGGCGGCGCGTGGAGGCGCGTGCGGCGGTTCTGGGGAAAATGGTCAACATGGTTTTTGGTCTAAGAGTTATAACGAGTCTAATGGAAGTGGTTTCGGGTTAATCGGACGCCAAATCGAAGTAGGTTTGCGAGGGTGAAAACTTAGGGTCCCGGTTTCTTACGTTTAGGATTCGGGGATTTTTGAGGGAAATTAGGTGAACCTTCGTAAGTGTGTTAGTGACGTAATTTGGTGGTTGTTGACAGGATCGGGATTGCCCGAGGAAGCCGAGGAACGTGTTGGACGTTCAGGACGCGATTGAGGGCGCGGTACTGTGAGTGGACCCTTTCCTTAAACTCAAACATGCATAACTGTTTTCTATACTTATCTTATGGTTTTAATCATGATGCTATACTTATCAAATATGTTTTGTTGGTTTTACATTGTTGCACGGTTTTTGAGAAATAACGTATTTTGCACGTTTTACGAGAAAAGGGTGATATTGAATATAAAGCTATGGTTTTGGGGGTTTTAACGTTAAATGATTTCCAATGATTATAAAAGGATTTTGGAACACGATTTGATGATCAATGATATCGAGATTTGGTTTTAAGATTGGAAAGTAGATTTCCGAATTTGGGTTCGGAATGACGGTTCGGGATGCCCGAAGGGTATCAGACCGGTGATTTCGGATTCGGGTTTGGATGTGAATTCGGAAATGGTTTTCAAAGGGTTTTGATTGGATTTGCTGGATCTGGATATTTGGTTTTAAGACCCGGATATTGATTGATGGGGGACGGGCCCGGATTGGGTTTAAAGACCCGGATTGAGTTTAAAGACTCGGGAGTTTAAAGACTCAGATATTATTGAGGCCTGGATTGAGTTTAAAGACTCGGGAGTTTAAAGACTCGGATAGGTCCAGCAGGTTTGATCGGAAAAGAACGGTTTGATATTCACGGTTTATGATACGGTTTTATGATGCTCATGATATGACTTTTATACCCGTTTTATAGTGTTTCTGTTTCTTATGATGTTTTATGGTGATTGATTTATAACTATTTTAATAACAGAGTTATGCATGTGTGATTTCAAAACGGAGGGCTAAACTCGGTTTTCTTATAAATGATTTTGGAAACTTTTCTTTTATTATGGTCCACTCACACCTTCTGTTTTTACTGCCCTCTAGGTTATGGGGCTAGCGTGGGGTTCCAGCGTCTGAGGCATAGAAGTCACGAGAGGGATCCCGGAGTATTTCAAATTTTTCCGCGTGCGTGTATGTTAGTTTATCGGTTTGTCGTTTCTGTGTATTTTGTACTATGCTCTGTAAACTGTTGACTTTGGGATTTATTGAGTGTTTTCTCCTGCGTCTGACTGTTTTTGTGTCGGGGTGTCAGACGGGAGCAGGATTTACCTCAGGTTTCGGGGTGAAACCGAGGTGGGTCCTGACAAAAACTCCCTCAGTGAACGTGTAGCATACACCAGCCCATCCTCTCCAACAACAACATCGGCTAGAGTTTGACTTTTTCTTAATGAAAATAAGGGTTGCATACCCTCATTCAAATAAAGAAAAATAAACAAACCCTAACTACCTGTTGGGCTCTGAAGATCAACTCAAAGTTGGACTATAAGCACAAAGAATTCCAATTGGGACAAGGTCAAGGTCAATCAAAATTTAAACTGCTCAAGGCAAAGCAGAGTCCTACTCCTCAAAAAATGGTTTATTGGGACCACAATAAAAATTATATATCTTAGAATTCTCTGTATTCCTAAGCGATGTGGGGGAATTTTTGGAACCATAAGTCACCGGAAAATTATGCAACTGCCACGTGGCCCATAGCTTTCATAATGTCGATATTACCCTTAGTATAGACGACGATGGCATCACACGATCTTTGCATTAATTTGATATATTTACCAGCTAAATATATGAAATGATCAGATCAATGCAGACAATAAATAACTTCTCAGCGAATTATTTATTTATTAATAAATAAGTGATTATACTTTGTACAATCACTTATTTAATATTTTCTCCTTCAACCAATCAGATACTCTGGTGACTCTCAAGGCTTCACTATAAATATAGGGTCTCACTCACCTCTAAGAGTAATTCAAAAACTCATACTGAAACTCTGCTGGTTTATTCTCTCAATTAAACTAACTTTGGCATCGGAGTGTTCTTGGTTGAACTACCCCCCGAGTTTTAACCTTAACCTCACTTGTTTCTTATTATTGTGTATAGGGATCAAGAAGGAATTCTACAAGTCCGGACGATTTTTGTATCAACATTTATAAATCTATTGTTGGTAATCTAGAATATTATACTTCACTAAATTTTCTTGATGCATATCTGCAAATTTGTTCATCCGATTTGGAGCGTCTCTATTTCTTTTCTGATATAAAATTTATGCCCAACCTTTCTCGCTAGTGCATCCGTTTCTACTATCTTGTAGCTATTTTCTAATGGCAAGGCTAATGGTTTCAATAGAGTTACTTCGTCTTTAATTTGTTGTACTAATTTTATATCTTCACTATTAAAATATTTCTTACATGTTTTATTAGTCTTACTATCAAGGATGAAAATGTCGATATCGACGGATATATCGCTAGTCAAATTTACAGATATCTTGCCTCAATTATCGATATCGATATCGTTTACGATCAACAAAAATGACGGAAATTCGGTCTGAAAGTTGGAAATTTGGAATGAAACTTTGGGAAAAACTTAAGTACCCAATAATGGTTATATATGACTAATAAAAATTATAAAATGACTTTGATATAATAAATATATAATGAATAATATAATTCTGACGATGACTAATAATATAAAATCTTAAATATAAACATAAATTGAAGTGAGTTACTATAATTAAATTTAAAATAGTTAAAAATATAACAATAAACATACAAAAAATCAATGTAAGAAAAATGATAAAAAAAAAAAGTTTAAATATATTTAAAACTGGAAAAAAAAAAGATGAAAAAATAGGGCCAAATTTTGTTACAAAATTGGAGGTAATGGATATATTTAAAATTGGACAAAAAATTTAAAAAAAAGGCCAACATTTATTGAAAATGAATAAAAAAGGAAAAAAAAATAAAGAAAAACATAGTGTTGTAGTCAAGGAGGGTCGAACCCGAGACCCCCCAAATGAGAACAAAAAACTCAACCAACTCTGCTAGCCAATGTCTTATTAGTTTAGATAACATCCCATATATAAGTATACATATTCCTCTGCTAGCTAACATTCATCTCCTATCTCCGGCCGGATCTGCAACCCGAGTTTTCCTACCCGGCGGCATGACCAGACTAAATATCTTTCGATTTACGTCCGATTTTCACGAATTAATAATGCATCTTCATCGTTTTGATCTAAGGAAATGATCTGTGGGCTTAAAACAAGACAATTGTTCGATATTTCGGTGAATTTCCTTCACCCTTCTTATGTGCCGCCGGCCCAAAATACCGAAATTTTGATGACATTTACCGATATTTTCATCCATGTTTACGACAGGCATAAGCAAACCGTAATTGAAATATGTTTTTTTGAAAAGGATAGGAGCATTTATAGCTCAAAGCCGTGTGCCATAATGAATATTAACGACGTGCAATTTTTGCCAGCTATGTGCCATAATGAATATTAACGACGTGCAATATGCGCTGTAAAAACCCCAGTTTGGACTACCGTTAATTAAACAACAAATACTTTAACATTAAAAAAGAAAACATACATTTCAACAACGTTACATGCAAAGAAAAAGTTCAGCAAACGAGGCAGTCGAGAAACCCAAATAAACAGAACCTGTAACATAAAAGTAGAATATATGAGGCATCTATCTAAGCCTTCTTTTCATCCTGGACATCATCACATAGAGCCTATGTCTATAAATATCATGGATATTGTCAAGGAACCGAAAATATGCATCTCTCCACGTCTTCTTAACAATTAAAGAGCCACAGACTGCCCCAAAACCTACAATGAACCCTAGCACAATAGAAACATAAAACCACAGCACCTGGTGCCCATTGTCATCGTCTTGGTTATTGTTAATGTCTGAAGTAATCCCCCCCTTAATAGGTCGGCACTCAATGGGAAGTGGGGCTCCACAGAGTTTTGGATTTCTCCCAAATGCAGAAGCATTGAAGCTTTGGAGCTGAGTGCTTTTTGGTATTTCCCCTTCAAAGTTATTGTTTGACACATTAAGAAACTTCAAGAAGTTGAGTCTTGCCATTGCTGATGGGATGGTGCCTGACAAACCATTTTTGGAGACATCGAGGCTCTCTAAGTTTTTGAGGTTGGATAATTCATTTGGAATGCTGCCTGAGAAGTTGTTGTTGCTGAGATCCAATTTGTGGAGTGACTGCAATTGCCCAATCTCAGTTGGAATATTTCCGTTCAAGTTATTTCCTGATAGGACTATTGCCGGTGGAAAATAAACGGTAAACTGGGGGTAAGCAATTGGGGATTTTACGAGGATGTCGTAGAGGGGCAATTCAAATCGGTAAGAGCCAACTTGAGTTCTAGTAGGTTCATGTACCAACCTTGGTAGTTCACAAATTTGTTTAGGAAATTCACCAGAAAGTGAATTGTTTGCTAATCTTAGACAAAACAGCTTTGGGAGGGCTCCCAACCAACTAGGAATTGGCCCTGTGATTCTACTACCAGCCAGAACCAAGATCTCTAGATTCTTGAGCTTTCCTAACCACTGAGGAAATTGACCAGTGAACTCACAATCATATAATACCAAGAATCGAAGATTTTGAAAGCCATCAAAATCAACCATACCGTCATCAATATCAGCTGGCATTTGCTCTCCTTTGAAGGAACCTTGAAGAATGAGTGAGTGAAGGCTTTTGCAACCCATTAACAACTTCATTGCACCTGTGATATTGCTTAAGCCACCAATCGAGAGGAAAGACAACGACTTCAATGAAAGGATTTCAGGTTCTATTTGTCCCTCTAGGCCATTTGCATTCAACCGAAGGGCCTCTAGGGACCTGCAAGAGTAAAGGCTTTTTGGAAATGTACCAGTGATTTGATTACTAAGTAGGTCAAGCTTACTAAGGTGAGTAAGTTTCGAGAAATTAAGCATGGAGATATCTCCTCCCAAGTTGAGGCCTGGCATATGTATTTCTCTGAGGTTTGAGCAGTTCATCAAAGATGGGGGAAAAGAGCCTTCGAGATTGTTGAAAGAAAGAGACAAGAATTTCAAATTGGAGAGCTTCCCAAAATGGAGAGGGATCATACCAATCAATTGATTAAAGGAGAGGTCAAGGATTTCAAGGTTGGTGAGGTTGACGATCCTATCACTAACGCCTCCGTAGAGTGAATTAGAAGGCAATGAAATTTCTTCAAGTTTGGTAATATCGTACATTTCTTTTGGAAGTAAGCCTGAAAGGTTATTGTTTCCAGCATGGAAAATCTCAAGTTTTGAGCACTCCCCGATCCCCGGAGAAATGTTGCCACTGAAATCGTTAAGAGAAAAATCCAATAGCTTAATCAAGGGAGAAGAATTTGGGAGGCAAATAGAGGATGGGATCGACCCTGAGAAGGTATTGTTGCTGATATTGAAACCAGTCAAATTCCAAACTCCTTGGAAGAACGAGGATGGAATTTCTCCGCGAAAGTGATTGCTTGACAAATCCATGGTCTGGATACTGCGGGATGGTAGGGACAATGGTAGCTCTCCAGAAAGAAGGTTATAGCTCAAATCAAGGATTTTAAGATGATTCAGAGACAAAAAGAACTGAGTTTCAAGTGATCCGTAGAGTGAATTGTGAGAGAGATTCAAGTGGGTGAGATGTGTGAGATTTGTAAGTGATGGGGGAAACATATCTCCCTTGAGCCCTTCGGAGGGTAAGAGCAAATGGGCGACAAAACCATCCTGATTACAAGTGATGCCCTTCCAAGCACAACAATTTGTGGAAGTCCAGTTGAGATGAGGAGGGGAAGAGAGAGTTTGGGCAAAGGATAGGAGAGAGTTGCGTTCAATTTGGCTGCAAGCCTGAATTTTGGTTATCGAAAAGAATAAGAGGATGCGAAGGAAGGCATGAACCATTGGGTTTGAAGGTTGTACTTCCATGGTTGTTATTGTTAGAGTCTAGATTTCTCAAGGTCTCTCTCTCTCTCTCTCTCTCTCTCTCTCTCTCTCTATATATAGGTGCAACTCAAGGCCTGTATGCATAATTCGTTTTTCCTCCTTCCATTCGTTTGTTTACTTTTAACTAGCTCGGAAAACGACCATACGTACCTACACATCAGAAATGATCTTCAAACCTCTCTGTACGTCGAATGGCGATTTTCGTCTAGTGCGGCTGAATATTAATTGTCATGATATATATTAACTAGTCAGGAGATTGAACAAGAGCATTGTCCGGAGTGGATTAAATCATGTCATCCATGTATTGGTTTTTGCCTTAATTTGTTTCTTTCTGGTATACTTTTTGTCCAAAATGTTTAGATGAAGATTTTAAATCTACGTCGGGCGTTCCAAACATCTTCTGTTAAAGGCTAATGTAGGTTACGTTGTAAGGACATCCACATCCTCTCTATCGCAAAACTAGTTGAACATCTTGACAATCTTAGTTGAAGTGTATCAAAATGTTGTGCTTAAATGATCTATATATGTAAGATACTATTCTTGTATATATATATCTATATATATATATATATGTGTGTGTGTGTGCTGCAGCTAGAAAAGGCTCATTTTAAAAAAATTGGAAAGAATTATGCCTACGTACTACACTAGTACTAGTCAAAAGGCTCAAAGTCGGCTGCTTTTTGGCTTTGATCGTTCCTTTGTTGCTATTTGCTTTGCCAAACTAGAGCTTTGTGTAGGCCTCTTTTATGTACAATAACATGAAATCTAATTAAGCACAATTAAACCACAATCGATCAGATGCATAACATTAAACACACAATTCGGACCTTGCTGATCAAACAGTTAAACCACATTTGTATCTTTAATCCATTTAATTGAAAGAAAATCAATGCACATATTCTAAGATCAATGTACATATTCTAAGATCAATGCACATATTTTAACATGTGTTCGACATAGCTTCTTTCTCTAGCAAAACAATTTTACAGAGATTCAGTAGTACTGAGATGAACTTCACAATTGCAAAATCTTCTGGTCTCTATTTCTAAAGTACCAAACGCTCTCAATAGGACCAGCACTTAAAATTGGCGTGTGAATGAGAGCAGAGACTATTCCATCTATATTGAAACATTTGACACTTGTTTCTCCCCATAAGAAAGTAATTGTCAATCAAAATGGAGAATTATTAATTGTCCTAAGTTCTTATCCTAAATAAGAAGCCAACAATATCTTGTTTATTAATATTACTCCATTTATTATTTATTTGATATACAAAGATTGATGACTTTGCAAACTCATAATAACTTGTGGAAAAACTACAATCTCCCACTCCAGCTAATTCATCAACAAAATGTATCAAATGAATAATCAATAGTGATCACTGAGATATAAAATAACATATGACTTTGGCAATTGATCTATAGCAATATATCAACTGAATATACTAGAAAATTTGACTCAATATATATTGCCACAGCACTCTAAAATCACAAGCAGATCACATTGTTATGTAAATGTTGCAGACATGGGATATTAAGTGAGAGTTTCGATACCTTGAAACTCCCACATTTCTTTGGTCTTATGGTGTCATGAACATCATCAACATTAAAACCGTAACTTCGCAACTAGTCTTGCCTTTAATCATTCAACTTTGCCGTTAAAATCCATCTTGGTTTTGTAAATTCACTTACAATCTATAGTTTTAACTTCTGCAGTGGGTTCAACCAATGTCCAAACACCATTTTGGTTCATAAAGGCTAGCTCTTCTTCCTTGGATGATTGCCAAAGGGCTGATTGTGGACTCCCCATGGCCATCTTATATGACATAGGATCATTATGGCCTCTAATATCAAATTCCACTTCTTGACGATTGACTATGTAATCTCCATAAATTTCAAATTTTCTTGGTCTCTGAGATCTTCTCACTGCACTTGGGGATCAGCAAATGAAACTTGTATCTTGTTCATAATCAGGTGGATTTTTATCCTCCTGAACTGGTTTCTCAATAACAAGTGGTTGTGGGGCATCAACAGTAGATAAATTTGGCATGGTACTTGATACTGGAATTGGAATGCTAATGGTGTTACTTGATGATCGTGCTGATTCTTCATCAATTTCTTCAAACACATAGGAGTTTCTTGAATGTGAGTGAGATGAATGAAAATCCTCTATGAACTTGGCATTATATGTCTCAGCAATTCAAGTGAATGAAGTAGACAGTAAAATCTGAATTCCTTGGAACCTTTAAGAATGACTAATGAAGTAACAAGTGGTCCTCATGTCAAGCTTCTTTTCATTTGGATTGTACAAGTCTTGCCTTGGACTTACAACCCCGTGTGTGAAAATGATTGAAGCTCGGCTTTCTTCTAGTCTAAAGCTCAAATGGTGTGGAGGAAACTGATTTGCTTGGTACTCTATTGAGTATGTAATTAGCTGTCTTTACGGCTTTTCCCCGAAGAAAGTCAGGTAGTTGAGAATATGAGAGCATATTTTGAATCATATCTTTCAATGTTGTATTTTTTCTTTCTGACACTCCATTTTGATGCGAAGTATCTGGTGTTGTATGTTGAGCAATGATGCCTTGTTCTTGGAGAAACAAAGCAAAAGGACCCTTTTGTTGCCCAGTTTCTGTGCATCTACTCTACGATCTGATCTTACTATCTTAGTGTTCTTGTTCAATTGCTTTTCAACCTCTAATCTATAAACCTTAAAACAATTAAGCTTGTAATTTCTCATAAATTAAGTATAAATAAGTGTATCTATAGAAATCATGTATGAAGAGTACAAAAAATAAATTTCCACATATAGTTTTTTGGTTGAAAACAGATCACACACATATGTATGTATAATTTCTAATAACTCGCTACTTCTACTTGAACCAGTCTTTTTGGAGTTTTTGGTTTTTCCCTTAAAACATCGATACAATTTCCAAAATCATCAAAATCTAAGTTGGGCAAAATTTCCATTTTTATTAATCTCTTAATTTTGTCCTTTGAGTTGTGGCCTAATCTTCTACGCCAAAGCATGAAATATTTGTCATCATTAAGCATTCTCTTAGGAGTAGCATTATCAATATTTAAACACTCATGAAATAATTGCATTGCAATTGCAAGCCACAAATCACCATTAAGAAAAGTATAACCAAGCAAGTTATCAAATTGATTTTTAGAGAAAATGCGAATGCTTTATTATCACATAAAGAAGAAAACCCATCTTTTACAAGTTTAGAAACTGAAAGTAGATTTCTTTTCATGGAAGGTACATCTTTTAGAACTAGAATAAAGCCAGAATACAATTGTGATCTAACATTTCCTATAGATCCAACTTCTACTTTTGACTCGTTTCCAACAAACACTTTGTAGATATCTCTATTTCGCATCTTCTGGTTTTTGAATTCCTACAAAGAGTTAGTGTTATGTGCATAGTACAACCAGTGTCAAACCACCACCCATGAATTTTGTGAATTCGATTCAACAACAACAAAAACATTGGCAATTTTCGTACCTTTTTTTATGAGCCATGCTTTGAAACCAGACAATCTTTTTGCAAGCCTCAGCAGATTGGCAAAGGAAGCATTATTTTGCAATTGTTTTTGATAATTTTCAGACCAGCAGAATCGGAAGCAGAAGCATTTTTCGTAGGTGCAGCAAAATTATTATTAATTTTCTTTGAGTTCGAGCCAGAACTTGATTTTGATCCGTTAAGTTTCTTGAACTGATTTCCAGCCTTGTTAGGAGCATCAGGTTTCTTTCCTTTTCCAGCCTTGAGCTTGTTTACAACCTTCACAAGCTTCAGCAAATGTTCTCTCATACTTCCAGTCCCTTCATACTTGGTTGGTATCAGCTTGTTGAGATTACTACCAATTTCCACTTTGTCAGACCTATTAAACTTTTCTTCCACAGCAGCCATGTAGTCCTTAGCATGATCACAATCAGTAAGGTCTCCCTTGATGTGCTCCTCCATTGAACTTTGAATAATGAGCAGTGACTTCTCATTAGCCCTTTCCCATATTTCCAAGGCATCCTTCTCTTCCTTGGTACTACCATCAGCAATTTTAGGTTTTCCTTGCTTCATAGCTATGTTGAAACCAAGCAGGCACAAGTTCATGTCTATTTGTTGCCTCCAAGATTTGAAATTAGTTCCATTCAATTTCTCAATGTTATTGAGATTCAACATATTGCATCCTATCACTGAATGGGCAAAGCAAGTTAAGGTTTGATAGTTCATATATAGTAAATCTGACTAAAACCATAAATTATCTTATATCAACCTTAAACTATAAGAATTGGTCTCACTTTGAGCAAGATATCACTTTTGATAGTTCATCAGTACAAATTCAACACCTTTAAGCTAGAGGAAAAAAATATCAACCATGTTTCCATGTCTCACTATATATTAATTAGTTTACAGCTAAACCCAGTAGAAAAATCCTTTGGAGTCAGACCTACTTATTAATGCTTATAAACTACAATCTAGATATCAAAATTGATATTCAAGAGCAAAAGTCAAGTAGATTATTTTGATAGAGTATTCCGTTATGCTTCAAGAATCGGCTAGAAAGGTAATCTTGTAGGCAAATATACTAAAAAAATTCTGCAGTAGGCCATTACACAAATCAATCAATCAATATTTGATTTCTAATAATGTTTTCTAATCAACCTAGAAAATTTTACTATGAACATTATAATTGAGTAGAACTCATAAAAATTATTACAATGGTAATTTGAACAAAACAATAGAATTTAATCCAATTCAATCAGATTAGAAATAATGAAATTATAAACCTTTTTTCAGATTCTAGGGTTCATGCCTTTAAACTTGAATCGATCAAAACAGAGTATAGGAAATAACATCACGTGTGGGAAAGAAGGAAGCTTTCAATAATTTCAGCATAATGGACTAATTCGCAGAAGACTATATATCAATTTCTATTAAAAGAGGAAGAAGAAACTGAAAGAAGAAAATGAGTAGTTTTTATAATAGCAAATCAGGTCAAAAATAATAAGTGAGCTGGAGGAGCTTGCCAAGATGGCTTGCTAAGCAAGCAAGCAGTATTGTAGGCGCTAACCCAAGTTCTTTCTCTTTTTGTTTTATTATTTTTTTTTCTTTTTTGGGTTTCTTTTTTTTTTCTTTTTTTTTTTTGCATGAAATAAGCCAATTTCCAAGTCATAGATCTCCCCATGGTTTAGCATATTTTGTACTTTTTCGTGGACATCACATGAAGTGAAGTCGACGACGTACGAATTATGACTTTCTTATTTTGAATGATTGAGTTCAAGGTTTAATCATTAGGCTCTAATACAACACGTATGCCACTTTTATATACATTTACATGAAATCCAACCGTACACAACCAACCAAATACAGAACATGAACACACAATTTGGACATTGCAGATCAAACAAGGAAACCACATTTGTATCATACAATTAATCCATATTTAATTGACTAAGAAGATGAATGCACATATTCTAACCTGTGTTCGACATATCTCTCTTCTCTAGCAAAGGCAATTTCACAGAAATACTAGAGTTACGAGCTGAACTTCACAATGGCAATAATCTTCTGCTCTCTATGTGCAAAATATTAAAGGCTCTCAATACAATAAGCACTTAAAATTGATTTGGAATAAAAGTAGAACTCGTTCCATTTATACTAAAATATTTGACAACTGCATTCCCCTATTAAAAAGTAACTGACAGTTAAAATGGAGAGAGTGAATAAAAAAAATCACTTTCATTAACTGCCCTTAATCCTTATCCTAAATAAAAGTCTAATAATATCTTATTTATTAATAGAACTCCAATTATCATCATCTATTTGCTACCAAGATTGCTGAGTTGGCAGACTCACACCGGCTTGTGGAAAAACTGAGACTTTGTTCTAGAATGCCCGTGAATTTTCTTAATTTAAAATGTATCGTATAATATACTTGTGATTTTTAATTGTTTATAACATCACTGACAATGATGGCCTTTTAGGTCATTTGAAACCAACTTACAATTGGATGTCTTGTTAATAAGTGACATTATGCAATGCTGTTTTGCCACATTGTTGCAGGTGTCACGCACAAGGTTTTAGGGTGGGCTCCAGTCCATTTTAAATGTGAAAAAATATGAAAAAATCAAAGAATTTTTTTACTAAATTTTTAGTAAATATTATTTTACTAAGTTAATTGACTATAAATCAAGTATTTTCTATTTTTAATTGTGAATTTAATCTACTTCTATTTTTAATCCTGAATTTATGCCTGGTCGGTATCATGTCACTATCAATCGATATTGTTATTGTTGAGTGATCACAAAAGCTTCCTTTCTCTTAAGCAGGTTACTTTGGAATCCAATGTTTTTTTTATATTAATTAATTAACAGGATAATTTATTCCCTATCAATAATCATATTAAATCATGGAATACTAATATTTTGGCAAAACCCAAGACTACTAACATTAATTTTCACACGTTATATATACCTGACAACTCGCAAGTATGAATTAAGAAACACATTGACAAGAATCTCCGTGAAGATTTTAAATGCCTTCTGGGGATTTTAAAATTCAGAAGTATTCAATTAAGATTTTATATGTACTTATCAATCTCGTTTTTGATAGTGATTTAAAATCATTTAAAATATAGATGTATTTAATTAAGATTTTAAAATACAACCTAAAATTATAGATGTTTTAAAAAAAAAAAAATTTACATGATTTCATAAATGGATGGATTCTGAAGGTGGGAGGAGGCAAGATGAGTGAAAGTTGGTGACGATATATGGTTTCATAAATGGATAGGAGATGAATAAATAAGGCCCGGTCCTTTCTAAAAAAAAAGGGGCGAAGCCCCCGTTTGAAGTGGCCGGGTTTTCGAGTGTGAGGCCCCTGAAGAGGTAATGAGTTGGGTAAGACAAAAGAAAAGCCGGAGGAAAGGATTGAAATGCAGCGGCACACCTGCTTTATTTAAAAATTTAGGTAAATGATGTGAACAATTATCAGCCTTTAGATTTATTTAAAGGGTCAAGATTGAAACTCTTGTAGAATAAGTCTGACAACACTTCAGAATTCTTCAAAATTTTATTAAAAAATTTATTAAAATATGACATGAATTGAATGGAATCATATAAAACCATCGGAAATCAATTAAAACACATTGAAATCTCAATCGAATACCCCCCTCCCCCTCATATTTAGTAATGAAATATTTTTCTTGTAATATAATGTGATTAATATAAATAAATGAGACAATGCTTGCATCCTACCTTTATGATACATTCTCATACTATCATTTGATTAATTGAATTTTTCTTGTACATATATTATAATCGGAACAATTCATTCGAAATCTTCATTTCAAGATCATCTCCTCAAAAAATCAATAAGATTGAAATCACTTAATCATTTATATGTATCAAATAAATCAACGGCATCACTAACAATTAAATGAAAAAAAAGAGTGAATATAGATGTGCATAATATAATAGTATCATGTAGCATGCGATATACTACCAAAAATTTCTTTAGCCGTGCCATAACGAGTAAATCCTTTCACAAAATAAGCTTATGCAAGTTTTTGTGGACTAGGATCCTCCGGTGATCTAAAAAGATCTCCACTATGAGGATTATTGTATCATGCCCGTTCAATTAGATCAGCGGTCAGAAAATTGATTTGAATAGTTCTCTCATTTTTAAAGTGGTCAATGTATCCAATCAAAATACAGTGTACATATATTGATTCTCATAAATGAGATTTTATCAGATCCCTAGAGGATCCTTACTCTGTCTTTATGGTGCTTTATAGTAGTTGATTGACTTTCATAATTGGCTTTGCGTTTGCAATTATGTCCCAATCCTAATCCATTTTTTAGAACGAAGTACAGAGTTGTTCTCAACCAAAAAGATCGAAGTTTATTTTTTATCAACACTTTCGAATCAATGTTTCATGTTAAGAATCTAATTAATTATATAGTATGTTAGATTGTTCGACAAAATTAAGAGGTGTAACATACTAGCATGTATGTTTTGGCCACAGTTGAATCAATAGGATGACAATATTTGCATTTCACATTTAAAAGATTTCCCAATTCTTCTATTTCTATTGATTGAATTATCTTTATACAATAAAAATCATAATCGAAACAGATCAATTTCTAAGTCATTATTTTAAGATCGTCTAGGAAAAAAATCAACTAAATTAAAGTTCGTTAGTTATTTGCGTGTATCAACTAAATAACTTATTCATTATGAACATCTTAGTTATTACCAATATTATTGGTTTGTTTGATTTATTACATGACCTCTAATCTATCTTTTTTATTTTTACGGAGATGACTTTATAATAATGATTTAAAAAATAAATTGTTCTGATTATAACGTTTTTTTTTAATTTTCTAAATTAAAAATGTAGAATAAAAGAAATGTTCAAGTACTATAATCCATCCTATTAACGAAACGTTTTTACAGTAATTTTTAAACCGACTATTGGTTAAAAACGTAACAGCATATTTATCGAAATGAATAAAGAAGATTATAGCCGTACAGTACACTTAGATAGTATTCCACATACGAGCTAGTCACTAGAACATTTCTAATTTATACCATAGTCAAAGATATGTAGTTAATTATTTCATTAAACAAGCAACGCGTGTCTTTTTGTGATTGCACGGTAGTCGGCTGTTGTAATTATATATATAATTGACGATTGGCTTTATGTTGATTATGTCCTAATCAATTATTTATTTAGAAGAAAGTACAAATTTGTTCTCACTCAAAAACAAACGTTATATATTTTGATGTGTAGAGGTTGAGTGCGACTAAGCGTTTCATCATGTCATCATCTTTTAATTTAACTTCTCAATTCAGTCCCTTAGTACTATAGTTTGTGTTTACATCCGAAAAAATACCATCTAGGCCCAAGACATCAATTGACAGAATTAAAGGCCCAAAGACACACAAGCCCAATCCAGCGAACTCGAATGTGGAGAAGAAGTAAACTTGGGCAATACTTACAGAGAAAACGAAGAAAAATGAAGTAAGGGGAAGTATTCCAACAAGATAAACGACAACGTGGGACCTAGCAACTCAGTTTCTCAAAGGACAACCAATTAACCAATCAACCTCAGTAAATTGATCTCCATCAATTTCTAAACCTATGAAAACCTTTACTGACTACGCCCAAACTACGCATTAAATTAAACACGTAATTTGAGTATTGTGCAATTTAAACCCTTTTTGTGTAGATGTAGTATTGGTAAATAGGAATCGTTCTTAACCGGAGAAATTAGGGAACATTAATAATGTGTTAGTGGGAGATGAATAAAAGAATAATGAATTAAATAATTAAATAATCAAAGAATTAACAAATTAATGAATTAATGAATTAAAGAATTAAAGAATTAATTAATCAAAGAATAATAAACTAAAAGTATGAAAGAAGAATAAAAGAATAAAAGAATAAAGAATAAAAAGGGGGTTTTAAAAAGATTTGTAATCTAAATTAAAGAAAACACTAATTAAGAATTAAAATGCAAATGCTCATGCTAATTAGAACTTACAAACCATAGAGTGGTTTCATAGACAAAACCCACACTTTTACGTAAGTAATTTCAAATTAACAATCACATTAATTAAACTACTCCTAAAAATAGACTTCCTTCAAGTACAAAGTTTACCAACATTCTAATATTTTGCTCATAATAAACCAATCACGAAATCCTACCTTTATTATCTCAAATACTTACATATATCTTTCAATATTATAAATGCATCAACCATTAATGTGCGTCAAACATCAATATGCTTCAAACATTTACAACATGATTTACCTTAAGTTTATAATTAAATGCGCCGACAGCGATCAACATTTAATCTCTTCAATTCTACTCTAAGTGCACCGACAACGGATAAAACACTTAACATCAAATTGAAGTTTAAGCACTAAAACATATGAAGTAAAAGAAATTCAAAAAGTAAAACACATGGAGATTGCATTCTTACTTACAAATGTTAGAAAGAAAATACCAAGAGCAAAGTAAAGAAGAAATGAAAATAACATAAAAATAACATAAATTAAGAATAAGAATTAAAAGGAAACTAATTAATAAGAAAATCTACAAGAAGTTAAAATGGTCCCCAAAAATGTCTCTCAAAAGAGAGAAACAAAAGAACTACCAAGAATTAAGAACTAAGAACTAAGAACAAAGAAAGAAATGGAAGAATGAAATTAATTGGGGACTCCCCAAAATACAAGAATTGAAGCCCTATTTATAGGTGGAAAAAGCTATCAAAAATAATATAAAAATACAATAAAAAATGTGGAATAATGGAATGATGAGTAATAAAGATTAGTGATGATGTTTAGAGGTGGTTTGAGTTGTAAAGTTGCAAAATTGGGTTGGAAAGTGGAAGGAAAGTGGCTGGAAATTGGGTGGAAGTTTGCTGGAAAAGAAGGCGGGAATTTCGGTGGGTGGCTGCTGAATAGAAGGCTTGCAGATCGGCGAGCAGGCGCGCGCGTGCCGAAGGGAATAGAGCCGCTGGGACGCCGGCTGACGCGATGGGCTTCACCTGGGCTGGAGAACTGGGCCGCGCGGATTGGAGCGGATTGGGCCGGGAAGCACGGGCCTGGTGGGCTGGACTGATGGATGGCGGGCAGGAGAGTTGGGCTGAACGGGCTGGGTTTGCTGGATTTCTTTTTTTCTTTTTCTTTTTTTCTATTGGGATGGGCTGCAAAATAAAAATTAATTAATTTAGTAATATTTCACCGAAATTCGTCCATAATATTTTCGTTAAAATTCCGATCGAGACGATTCTTTCGCCAAAATACTCCAAATTACAAACTTTATTTATTTAAATAAAAATAACACAAAATAAATTATTTTATCTATTTATTTAATATTTTAATATTAAAAGCTAAGTATAAAGGGTATAAAATAATATAAAATAATGCTTATTTGAGGACCTATCAAATACCCCCACACTTAAACTTTGCTAGTCCCTAGCAAATACTAAAATCAAACTACGAATTCAAAACAAGTAACCTTTAACCATTTGTCTCAATATTTCATTATTACAATCATGGCATAAAAGATTTTCATTTAAATCATTTAGGCATATGGAATTCAAGAGTTAATAGAAGGTGACAAAATGTTTCAACAACTAAGATAATGAGTAAATATGGTGAAATGGATCTCTGCATGATTAAGACAAGTATGAATCAACTCACAATGATATGCACTCATAAGTTCACTCAATTTGTGAGGGTTTGTGTTTGCACTCAAAGTATGTGAGAAATACTCACATAATCGAAATGAAGTACTTTTGCAAAATCTCAAACAAACACTTTAAGATAAAAACAAAACATACTTGCGCCAATGAACCAAAACCATAAGCTTACTCAAGTGATTGACTCCACTAATCAAAATTTATCATCTTAAGGATCATAAGGTCTTTACGAAGGTTGTAATGGGGCTAAGTTTCGAGGCAAGGAAAATATAGGACAAGTGGTGCTCAATTCGTTCCAAGACTCAATAGACTCCCAAAATGTATCATAGCTTCCCAACCTTAGTGCAATGATGTCAGTAATCCATCCCTTCGAACATAGGCCTAATTCCATCATGTTGGGCCTTGAATTCATTTTTTGTGTCGGATTTACAAATATAAAGGACTTAACTCAAACATTACATAACCAAACCTTATTACCTTGATCGAGACTCAATTTTTTTTTTTGATATTTTTTTTATATATCAAGGTAATAACATGTGTCAACAATACAACAAAGCTTGAGTCGGTAAATCCAAATAATTCACATAAAAGTCTTTTCAACATCATCATTTTCTCCTTACACAATGTTTATATCTTTAACCGAGTTCTTGGAACAAGGGTAAAGGATGTCTATACTAAGCTCAAGTGTTTAGATAATCATGGTGATGAAAGAAAGGCTTAATGTGGGCTCAAAAGGGTTAAAACTAAGGGGGTCGTAACTTGTGCGCACAAAATAGGGAACATGGATGTTTGAATTTGTGGTGTTAACCCTAATGCCTTAATCATATCCAAAATCAGAGAGTTTCTTGACTTAAAAGCTTTGAAAATCACATAGAATAAGTTCTAGTACTCTAGAGTTCATAAAAATCTATTGCAAGTAGTTATGAGGTATATGTATATCAATTTAAACAAAGAACTTATGAATCACTCATCAAAGATGTATATAAAGTTCTAAAGCTCACATAAGGTTCATATGATTCATACTTATCTTATCATGCTCGTTTATGTGCCAATTTACATGCATTATCTTCAAGTTATAACACTTAATCACAAAATATTAACAAACAAATTCAAGTTGTAGAGATTATCTTTATGGCCATAACATATTCATTTCTGTTCATTTATATCATTGACAAGTTAAATGACAACTTAAGACTCATAAAAACACTAAGTTAAAACAAAAAGATTCAAGAAAACAATATATTTTTTTAATTATATATATTTTTCAATTTTTTTTTGTTTTTTTTTGAACAATTAAAATTGTAAACCATTCCCCCACACTTAAATTCTACATTGTCCTCAATGTAGGAAAATACGAAGTAATTGAACATAGAATCAAAGTAAGGAAGATAATTTACGAAAATAATAGGAAAACATTAAATAAATAAAATAAAAGATAGTGAAGGGTAGAAAGATAGCAAATCTGTATTGATGACTCCTTCACATCCCGGTAACACATTGGGTTGCCTCCCAACAAGCGCTTGAAGTTTAACGTCCATCCAGCCTAGACAGAGATGCAAGTTAGTTAGTCAGAGATGTACGTTAATCAAGAATGCAAGTTAGATATGCAAATTGAAGTTAAGGATGCAATTTGAGTTAAAGATGTAAGTTAGAGGAAGTGTGCAATGCAAGTTAAACTAAATATGCAATTTAAGTGAACACCTTTACCAAGGTTCCATGGTTTAAAAACAGCTCGTGCTTGTGGCAAAAACTGCTCATTCGAACTAGGAAATCAGGATGCAGTTTCTCTTCTCATCCTTTTGAGGCATTTATGCACTTGCCTAACCGTCTTTCTGACCAAACAACGTCATAATAGCGGGCATCTCATCCCTGCATAGACTTTTTTTCTGACCGCTCTAGTGTCATAAGGGTCGCCATTTTCCCGACTGACCAGTTATTGGACTTTCGACTGAGGTTCGCGGAAGATCAATCTTCTTTATGACTACTCAATGTCATAAGGGTTGATATTATTAACTATCGGCTCATAGAGAGCATTCCAACTACCAACTCACAGACAGTCTTCGCCCACCGTCACACAGATAGCCACCCCGACTACCGATACATGGACAGTCATCCCGACCACCAGTTCACGGACAGTCATTCCTACTACCGGTTCACAGTCCTACCGACATACGGAAGGTCACCGAGGAACTCAAACCTCTATTTTCGACGTCTCACCGTCGCATTTGAGTGCTTTGTCATCCCATGACATGATTTCCAACTGATGTTGATCTAAGTTGAAGATTTCCCAAATTTCCCGCTCCTTACGGGCTTGAAATGTTAAGGAAATAGTTTATTATTTCTACACTTATAATTTCAGTTGTTATTTAATTCCAGTACTTTTACATTCATATACTCATACTTCCATTTCCATTTTAATACAACCAGATCTACTTAAGTAGTGATTGGTGCTTGGAATATACCATCCAAGTGTGGTTCACAACTCACCAAATCTGGACACCATCTTTGTGCATTGGTCTGAATATTTTGATCCCGACTTGAGGGAACCTGAGACCATCTCCCACTTAATTGCTGAAATAACGTCATCATATTTGAATATCATGGCGGATTAACTTCTGATTTAGGCATCGCTGGAAAGAAGATATTTTTAGATCCTTGAAAAAGGCAGAGAAAAGAACAGCGCGGGGATTTCATGTTCGTTCACCTCACAATCGCATTGATCAGGAGGAAAGTTTTCAGGCTGAAAACAAAACTCAATTATACTGTCTAGTAGCAGTTTCTCTATGGGTGACACGCATGCACCTGAGTTAAAGTGCTCATTTGCTTTCTGGTCCGCCCATCTAAGGATCGACCATGGCTTAAGGCCTTTTACGCTCGACCCATTTAGCAACTCTATACTGCATTTGAAACAAAAGAGATCCCACGAACGATCCGCCTCCCTCGCTCCGCATAAAAAGGTTCCACGCGGAGATCCATCTAGGGTTGCCTCGGGACGTCTCGGCTCCTAAAGCGAGCAAAAGATTTCGGGAAAGAATAGTTTGATAATATCTTTTTCTACACATTATATCAAAAATTTCATATTAAATTCTAGTAAATACTAAATAGTAAAGTCGTTATCCAATATGTCAATATGTACACTGTAATCTTCAATCCTTATATTGTATGAAGAAAAAAAAAATCCAATTCAAAACACCTTTATATTTATGTTAAATAATAATGGAGAGTGAGAATAAATATTAATGATTATTCTAAATTAAGACTCATAATACTCAGAATGTAAACTAACATTTTTATTATAATCGCATCGTATTAGAATATTTAAAAATTTAAATATGTTTACCCATCAGGGCTGGTCTAATAAATTGAATGTCTAGGGTGAAAATTATAAAAGTGCACTTATAATCTATATTTACACAAAAAATTATAAAAAAAAAAATTTCACTCTCCTAGCAATATACCAAAAAATTTAAGAATTTAAACACATCAATCATACATAGAAAATATCGTCATTTTGCAATATTATATTTTTAAGAAATGGTTAAATTTTATCAAAAAAATTTAGAGTTAGAGTTTTAATGACTTTATAAGACAAGCTAGATAACTATAAATTAATCAGAATAACTCTTATAATATTTCAAGAATATGAGCTCAATTTTTTAATAAAATATTTCTTCAAATTCAATTTAGATATTTTTCAAAAATTTAAACATTCTTTTAGTTTTTTTTCCCACAAAAATAAGATAAATCTAAAAAATTTGGGTCTTTCTTATTCATAGGCCCAAGATAGTCGCCCTTGTGACGCTAGGTCATGGCGACCCCTATTACTCATGTGGAAATATTGAGATGTACTATTGAAAATGTTAATATGGATCTTTAGATATATAATTTAACACACTTCCACCTAGATAATTTATGTGGACAGAAATTGAGATATGCTAACCTTTTAATTTAGCTCATATGAGTCAATATACATGCTTCGATTTTGATGTCCATGTAGACCATTCAAGCCAAGGTGTGCCAAAGTCATTGACTTTCAATGCACCATGATTTCTGTACAAGGATTTTACTTTAGTTTGGACAATTTAATGAGATGAAAAACAAGATGTAAATTGGTGATTTACGTTACTATTTGTAAACCTCAAGAAAACTTGGTAATCATACACCACAATGCCCTAATTTGATCGTAGATAGATTAAAACTTTGACTTGTTAAATTAATACAAACGCAAAGAACTATACAAAAATACACGATTCTTTCTATTTATCTTAACTTCGACTTGTTAAATTAATACAAACACAAAGAACTATACAAAAATACACGATTCTTTCTATTTATCTTAACTTCGACTTGTTAAATTAATACAAACGCAAAGAACTATACAAAAATACACGATTCTTTCTATTTATCTTAACATTGTAGTTACCAACGAAATCCATGTACATCATAGAAATAGCACCTAAGATATATATAATACAAAATATTTATGTTTAATTTTCATTATAAAATGCTATGAACATTTTTCAGTAGCTAACAAAACATGTTCAAACTTCAAATCACTCAATATTCAAATTTGATATAAAAACTTATAACCTTATCACTACTCTTTTTATCGTCCAATGAGAGACTGAATTGTTTTTGTTCTTTCCCAAATTCGAAAGATCCTACATCATTATTACATATTTGCATAATACATAGAAAATTATTTAGAAGAAAAATAAAATAGAACAATTTAACCGGTGCGAACGACATCGTTCTGAAAATTTAAAATCCTCAGAAAAATCGTCTTTTAGCCCAAAGTACTTTACAAATGTACCCTTTCCTAACATAAGTATCCCCTCATAAAAAAATCTGATAATCGGTGAACCTCACCTCACAGGATAAGGCCGAAATTGATGTAAACATCATGGGTATTTACGTAAATAAGTCGCTATATAAATATAACTCGCTCTTTCGTTTCCAGAGTCCATTAAGCACAAAGGCGAGCGGAGCAGAGGAGGAGCAGAGGAGTTTACGAGTTTCCGTTATCCAATTTCTCTCGAAGATTTTCTTACCTCTACTCGATAATTTTAGGGTTTTTGTGGAAATCTCGAAATTTGAATCCGTGTGTGAGAAACGATGGTTTCCGATTCGATCACCAACGCTTCCATTCATGCAGCCCCAAACAACAACCAAACCGCCAGGGATTTGGGCAAGAAGAAGAGGGTGAGATTTTAATTCTCCTTTCCCGATTTCGAAATCTCTTACAATAACGTCTTCGAAATTTTGTTTCTGGGCTGATCTCTTTTGGTAAATTTCGTGTTTCTTCATTGGGGAATTTTCAGGCCAGGTCTGCGAAATTGAAGCAGTGCAAGCTCGATGCTCGACGCGAGCAATGGCTTTCTCAAGGTATGTTAGAGATCTCGTAATTCCTTCGGTTTGCATGTATATATTTGTGTACTGTCGTTAAATTTTTACAATTTGTTGGGTTCTATTTCTAGTTTTTTTTTTTTTTTTTTTTGACAATTGATATGGATTTGATGGGAATTAGGCGCTGTGAAGAGCAAGGACTGCAAGGAGGACCACAACGGCGTCGTTCAAGCACTCAAAGAGCGGAATAAAAACCCTTCATTTGGTAATCTAGAGATGAGGCCCAGGGATGGAGGGACAGACGGATCCATCCACCACCACCATGATAGCGATTTGGACTC
This sequence comes from Prinsepia uniflora, assembly GCA_032719365.1. NCBI lineage: Eukaryota > Viridiplantae > Streptophyta > Magnoliopsida > Rosales > Rosaceae > Prinsepia > Prinsepia uniflora. The sequence continues at coordinate 74,667,821 of CM064865.1, read as the reverse complement.
GAACAGTCCGTCCAGTTTGACAAGTAGTGTCTTGGGCAGCAATTATTCCGAGACCACCTTCACTGGTTCTAGCAGCAGCAGTAGTAGCAGCGGTGGGTGTTGTTCTGGTAATATCACAGAAGATGAGGAAGGTGGTGGGGATGATGGGTGCTTGGATGATTGGGAAGCTGTGGCTGACGCCTTAGCAGCTGACGAGAAGAGAAAAAACCCATGTTCGGAATCGCCCCCAGAGAATGATCCAAGTACTCAATCAGGTTCTCCTCGGGAGGAAAAGACTATTGGGTCTAATGGGTCGAGTTTTGCCGTTGAGAATTCGAAGCCTCAGTGCCCCAGAACTATCCCTAAAGCTGGCCTTGCTTGGAGGCCTGACGATGCTTTTCGCCCTCAGAGCCTCCCCAATTTGCCTAAGCAGTTTAGCTTGCCAAATCCGAACAGAAAACATTACGGTTGTGGTGGCGTTCCTTGGGCCTATACTGGTGTTGCTGCGCCATCCTCGTGTCCTATATGTTATGAAGATCTGGATCTCACGGACTCGAGCTTTTTACCGTGCTTGTGCGGGTTCAGGCTCTGCCTTTTCTGCCACAAGAGGATTCTAGAGGAGGATGGCCGCTGTCCCGGCTGCAGGAAGCCCTACCAGCATGAGCCTGTTGAGGCAGAGGCAAGTTTGCATGGAGGTAGTCTCACACTTCGGCTGCCTCGTTCATGTAGCATGATCACAGGGTCCTAGGAAGAGCTTCTGTGTTTCGTGAGAATGGTTGCTGGTCTCTGTTTTTTTGTCTTTTATGGGTTTTGCGTGTTCTAAAGACTTAGAATTTGAATTCGCTAGCTAGATGTGGGTATAGGGTTTTGAGCGCCCGGAATTGACCGGCTTCTCTTTTGAGTTGGTTCTTTTCTGTATGGTGCATGTGCTGATGTAGAGAACTCAGTGACTCAGTGTTCTTATGTGAATAGATAAGGTGGTATAGAAATTCAATACATGCAAGAAGTATAAACTGTTATGGTATTTCTTATAACTCTTACATTTTCCTTATATTTCCTACCCTTACATGTTTATGGGCTTGTTATCACCTGATCTTTTATATTTTATGAAGCATTTGATTGTCCTGTTTTAGTTGGGGTTTATTGACGTTGCTAATTCATGGTGTAGAAGGCATCCTTGTTCCTGATGAGTGGTTCCTGGTGGTTTAAACTCTGTAATTTCTTCATATTTGTGTATCCCTAAAGCTGGATTTGGATTCAAATGAGAGGTTCCTTCCATTAATCTTAGCTGTTAAATAATGGTTTATCTAACAATTGCGAATCTTGGTGTGGTCCATCAATAATTTTGTTTTAAGTTCTGAGATTAATGTAATGGACCTCCCCATTTATACTTCTAATGGAGGGGATCTAAGTCTTCATAGGTTATGGTAATATTATCATGAGGAGCATCTTCTGGATAAGATTTCTGCACATGGAACCCAATTTTATAAGGTTAGCATGAATACTGTGAACCCCTAATGTGCAATGATTTTATGCAGGTAACATCTCTCCTATGAGAGAATAGGTACTGTGTTATAGTTGATTGGGACTTTCCATTTGAGGTTAATGTTTGTCTAGTATAGTTGGCAAAGATCTTTATTTTAAGAGGTTTTCATATATAGTATGTTTTTACTTTTGTAGTCTCATACAAGATTTTATATCATTGTTCAATGTCAGATGGTGGAAGGCAATACTGTATGAGTCTTGTGAAGTTCCTTTTTACTTGTATTTTCTTGTTACATCTGTAAGTATTAAGGTTGATTTTAATTTCTGTTTTAGAGTTCATGCTTTTATTTGAGGACATGAATTGTCATTATTTTTGTACTTTATTAAATTTCTTTATGATGTGGTCAGAGTCTTTTTTCTGTTAATTCATTTGAGTCATCTTTGAGCTTTTTTGCTTACATATCACATAGCTCTTGTTGGATTTTTGCCTGCTGGCCATGGCTTATCTCTATCTCCCATTCTCTATTTTCGGATTCATCAGTTAGTGATGGCGTTATGTTGATGTTCTTTCTGAAACTTACCCAATACCACGTTCCTTTCCATTGTTCTGAAACAATGGCTGCTGTGTATCTGTTCCATTAGTTGAATTTAGAAATCATCTTGAAGATTGAACCTAGGAGTGTCTCTTGCTTAGGATGGTATTGGTGCCACCGATTAAGGTTTTTCCTTCTCTTGAGGGCACTTCTGCTTTCAGCTTCGCTTTAGTCAAATGATTCTTTGATGCTGTTTAACTAATAGGATCTAGTGCCAATTTGGTAGCATCTTTTACTCGGATTGATAAGTTTATAGCTTTATTAGTGAGTCACAGTCAAGGCAGTTAAGGCACAAAGGTCTACTTTTCTCGGTTTGGATTTAGTGTTATGCATTCCTTTCCTTGTAAGAACGCTGAGATTAATGACCCAGCAACTTGAAAGCCCCTTAAGCTTTTTCATGGCTTTTATTGTTTCTCTTATAATGGTCTTGTTTGAACTGATCTGTATGTGTGGCTTTTGTGTTCATTCTCAAGCAGCTTTAACCTCAAATGTTTGGGTCTGTGACTCATATAGTGATTAGAGCTTGGTTGCGAACTAAATCCTGTCACTTATTAAGGTATCCTTGACTCCTCGATGTTTTCATTTTTTGCTTTTTTCTCTCTTTAGATCTCACCTTGCTTTATAATGATGTTGTTTGTTGAAAATAAACAAGAAAGAATCAAATCTGCTTTTTAGAACGATATCCGTTCTAGAGGCGGGGTTCCTTCGCATCTGCAGTTAGGGACCTTCCTGATTGCCCTAGGCGTTATTTGTGCTGAAACTGTAATGTTATATCTTGATTTGACGATTCTGTACGTGGGATGCATGATTGTGTTGATTCACTTGGTTGTGGAACAGAAAAAACTTATTAATCTTTAAATTTTCATTGGTTAGATCTTGTGATTTGATCTTGAAAATGATGCTTGGGGATTTATATATATATATATATATATATATATATTTAATTTAAGTGTTACATTTGCATGCTTGCTTGATCATCCACGAACCTTGAAATGCCTTCTGATTTCATCGCCGGAAGCAGCGGTTCCCACCATCTGTAAAAGGTGGGGGACTTCAACACCTCCTTACCGACCACCCCGTCACGAATCCATTTTTCCAGGTCTCTTTGCAGTTTCAAAATTCGTTCTCTTCCATTGTATATTGCTGAATTGTTACCGGTAAATTTGTGCAACTCCTCCAGCTCTGCCCAGAAACAGGACTCTCCGCATGAGCCTGTTTGAAGTCTTTGCTCATGCTCCAGCCATCTCTGTAGGTATCTGTGGCGCTTTGGCCTTCCCTTTCTCATGTACGGTCCGGTGTCTTCGTCCATGGAGTGTCGATAGTAGTTGGCAATGTCGATAGGCTCCACCAGGCGGCGAAACCTAGTTCCTAGCTCCTGCCACTCTTTGATCGCCTCAAACTCGTCGGGAAGTTCGTATCTCTTCAACATTTCGATAATCTCATCCCACATACCCGTGAGCCCGATCCGGCTCACATTTGCATCGAAGTCTCTTCTGTCTTTATGAATCTTGAAAGCATCGTAATATCCTACACCGTGCTCACACAATGCCCGGTACTCTTCTATTTTCTTCATCTGTTTCTTCATATCCTCCACCTTTGCACAAACTTTCTCATAGTTCGCTTGTTTCTGTTTCTCGGATTCTCCCGCCACACGAAGACATAACCTAGGATGTTTTGCACTCTGCTAAATTGCAAGTTCAGAATCAAGATATTATTAAAACATGTTAGGATGTCACAAAAAATTGAAGTGCTTTCTTACTTACCAAGCCAAGGTAATCCAATGAACCATCCAAGTCCAAAGGGAGGCTCTCTAACCTATCAAAATAGGTCACATCTTGCATCTCTAAGCTTCCGTCGAGTTCATTTTCATAACCCAAATGCTGGTTTAAGCATGCACCGGCCACCGCTGCCCCTTCCGATGAGTTACTCAACTGACAAGAGTAGAACAATAGTTGCAACACAGCTTCAGGGTTCTTCAACACCGCCAGTTTCCCATTTCCGGCGCAAAAAATGAATGTCCCGAATGGCCTGTAAGGGCTGAGCTTGACGAATTTTGTGACAGTTTCGAGCAATGGATTTGTGCTTCCCATTAGTTTAGAGGCAGCATAGCTTGTCACAGCCGATGCATTCCTCATCACATTTGTGTACAACTGCATAGCCTCCGGCACAGCCCCAAGCATCACACTTGCATAGTAAGGTGATTTTGGATTGAAGAACTGGAGGATTGGTTCAAATTCGTGTTGAATGGATTCGTGAGGAGCAAGAAAAACCCGAGGGATGATGTCATATCTCATGACGAAATGTATGAAGTATTGAGACCAGTTCTCTCTTCTGAGAGCATGAGAAATGACATGGTTTCCGATAAGGGGAGATCCAAAAGTCACACACAGAAATGTTCCATCGCTTGAATTCTGTTGGTACTTCTGCAAGAACCAGATTGTGGCAAGGACAGCAATTGCACCGCCAGTAGAGTGGCCGGTAAATATTATGCTCCTCTTTTCATTCACAACTTGCTGTACCTGAGAGAATTACAATTGTATGCCTCAAATTTTAGTAGGAATACACTTAACCCAGGCACACATTTTAGGTCTACAAGTAATCGTAAGGTTGTTGCTGCTAAGATGGTACTCGGGCTGGTTGCGAGGTCAACTCAAATCCCAACCCGACCTTCTCCTAACTCAATTTTTAGGATCTTGGTTCGGGTTAACTTGGATTTTTATAAAATCGAGTTCACGCAAGTTTATAAGGGTACAAGTTGGATTCAGGTTGACTCGAGATAAAAAAATCAAAATACACCATTTAGGCGAAAATTTCATCGTTTCATTGTCATTAAAGTAACATTTATTTGGTACCTTCCAATCCAAGGAGCAGGAACTTTCATTCCAACTTATTTTATACAAGGTTTCCATGATTATTATAATTAATGGCATTCCTCAAAACTCCTTTTTCAGCCAACTAGTTACATGAAATTCAAATAAAATCGAGAATAGGCTAGAATCAATCAGCACATGTTAAAAATTATTAAACTTTTATATATATATATATATATATATATATATATATAAATACCTGGAAATGGAATCATATGGAATTAGAATCACATGTGTGTAAATGAATCATGGGTTTAAAATCGGGTTAAAATTCTAGTTAGGTTACATTGCATTTAGGCGAATTAGCACCAGCCCAACCCAACCCAAGAGATGCACAGGTTGAAGTCAGTTTGAATTTGGACAAGCTTCATCCTAATATAAACCGGGACGATTATAGACATAGAAGATTACGATTAGTCCCACTCCCACCCAAGCCCTAGTTAGTAAAACCAATATTTGGTAGCAATTCATGGTCAACTTCCTTGATTGGTAGGTATAAATGAACATGGAAATTTTTGAAAGCAACAAGTCAACAACTACCAGCAAGTAAAGCAATCATTTTTCCGATCAACATACCTGATTTTGAAGCGGGGAAGTATACAAAACATGTTCAAATCTCTTCAAAAAGGCTTGGTTTACAACTCCGATTGCGAATTCGCGCTCTTCTCGTCTAGTAGCAGCTTCATCATAATTCCCAATACTTTTCATGCAAGGAAAGAGTGCAGAGTTGATCTCTGTCTCTCCAAAGGCTGTGTCTCCAGCATACCAATCATCCACACACCATGACCCCGGGAACGCGACAAAAGCATGCGAAGAGTTAGACGATGTCTCGACATGAAAAAGCTTATCCGGGAACTTCTGAATCTGGAGAGAAAGGTTGCAACTTTTTTTTATGACCTCCTTACCGATGCTTAGGATGTCTCCAAGTTTTTCACTACCCATGTCTCTGATTTCATCCATTTTGCTTTGGTGGGTGCTAGTGTTTTGGCTTTAAGATGGTGGGATGGATGAGAAATTATAGTAATGCCCTTGATGGATTGACCAGGCACAAACTGATTTCATCCATTTTGCTTTGGTGGGTGTTTTGGCTTTAAGATGGTGTGATGGATGAGAAATTATAATAATGCCCTTGATGGATTGACCAGGACTTTTGCTTGGTTGAGGTGCGGATGATGGGGTTTATGATCATTGGTGTTGCTTGACTTGGGTTGACCAATGACCAAGACTCCCAAGTCAAGTAATGTTATGCTTCTACGAACTATCCTAAATTGTTTACTAATTTTGCAATTTTATTCGAGTTTGTTGGGTTACTGGAAGTAGCTCCGGGTATGGTTCGGTATATAGGTGATATTAGAATCGTATCAAATAATTTTAATCGGTTCGGTACGATATGATATTTCTAAATATAAAATTGATATCGTACCGTACCGTACCGTATCAATTATATTCGGTACGGTTTCGGTTTTGAAGCCAAATTCATAATTTCATTTATTTATTACTTGATTCAATATCTAAAAGCAACATTTTGATAAAATTCAGAAATTAGGACTCTTGTTGGGTAACAAATATTGTTCAAAATGTATAGAAAATTCATAACCCAATCAATTTCAATACATCAACTAAAATTAACAACATTAACTAAAAAACCTTAACAAACAATTAAATCCATCAACTAAAAAACTCTTAAAATAAAATTAAATCTATAAACTAAATTAATATACAACTAAATCTATCAACTAAATTAATATACAATTAAATCCATTATTAGCTATTAGATTATTAGGGGTTTTTTTATGGTTGAATTTAATTTAATTTTTAATTAATTAAAAAATTAAAACCGGTTCGGTTTCGGTATGGGACGGTATTCCGTAACATCGAAACCGATCCCGTACCGATTTAAACCGGTACGGTACTGATCATTCTTTTATTTTTACTATTCGGTTTTTTTCCGGTTTGATATAATACAGGACGAGATGGTTTCGGTATATCGGGACAATATGCCCACCCCTAACCGGAAGAATATTGTGTTTCAAGTTAAATATATACACCATATCTCAAATAAATGTACACGAAACAAAATTAATCTGAACAAAATTAAATACCATATATGTATAAAATAATATAATTTTTGTTTCAATGTGAATCAACCAAATCAAACTAACAAAACTAAATGAAAGTGAGATGCAGAACTCCTCGTCCTAAACCGCAAATCAAGAAATCGAATATCCCAAAAAGCTGCAACTTTGCATACTACTTTTACTCACAACATTAAATTGACAAGAAAGGATACGGAACGCTCCAACCTTGCATAATTCTTTGCTCACAACATTATTTTGACTCCATATAATAATAAAAAATATATATATTTTGACAACATTTGACACACAAAGCTGCAATCTTTGCATAGCTCACAACACTGGTTTGGCGACATTTGACACAGAAAGTTCTATGTCTGCATCCTTCTTTGCTCATCCATCAATCTGATAATGGGTTGTGTTTTTAACTCGAGAGGAAGTTTATCCCACATTTTCACAAAAGTGGACTGCTCCAACAACACATCCTTACCCACCTTCCCATCTTCGATCCATTTTCCGACTCTCTTCTGCAGCTCCAAAAACTCCTCCTTTTTCGCGTACATTTTTTCTTTGGAACTAGTATGTGCGCTCAGATCCTCCACATCAGCCCAAAACCATGACTCTCCACAGCTTCCTACCGGTACCTTCTGCTCATGCTCGAGCCACCTTTGCGGGTACCTATACCGCTTTGGCCTGATCCCAAATTTCATGTAGCCTGCTCCCTTGGCGTGCCTATAGTAGTTAGCAATGTCAAGGGGCTCAACAAGGTGGCGATGTCGGGTTCCTACTTTGATCCAGTATTTTGTTGCCTCAAACTCATCAGGTAAGTCATAAGTTTTCAGCAATTCAATCACCTCATCCCATGCACCTGCCAATGCAAGCCTGCTCACGTTGGCTTCAAAGTCTTTCTTCTCATTCTGACGCTTGAACGCGTCGTAGTATCCCATGTTGTTCTTGTAAAAGTCTCTGTAGTCCTCAAGGTTCTTCATTTCTCTTTCCAGTTTTTGCACTTTGTTCAAGATTTCCACTTGCTTTCTTTGTTTTCGCATCTCGCATTCTTTGGCTGCAGAAATACACAATCTTGCTCTCACACCCTGCAATTTTACAACCAAGATATCAGACATCATGATAGTCATCGGATTGATACTAATGTTCTAAAACTATGTTAGACGGCAATCGGGCGGAAAGATGGGGCCTACTAGGCATGCATTAGTACTTTTAACTAATTCTAGACTAATGAATATTTCCAAAGAAAATTAAATGTATTGGGAAACACACCCAAAATGAAAAGTTCTGGACTCATACCATACAAAAAAAGAAGCATGAGATGAAGAGGTCGAGAGGTCGAGAACTTAAAAATTCTAATTTTGTTTTGTCCAAAAATATAATAGAAATATCAATAAAATAAAAATATTTTTGCCTAACGGTCCACCCCTCCTAACCTATACTCGGCCGCCTAAGTTGTGTCACAGGCCTGTAGGGGCATTTTCCCAAAATCAGGGAGGCTAGAAGCAGCCTAGCGTGCTTAGGCAGGAACTTTCATAACATTTGAGTAAATCAAAGCAGAATCAATAGACAGAATCAAGTTAACGAGTGAAGAAATAGTACTTACCAAGCCAAGGCCGAAGGCATCAACCGAGGTTAAGGAAACTTTGTCGAGTAGATCAACATCATGCACATTTTTCATGTTCGAGCTCCCTTTATCACCTTGGAATTCATTTCCATACTCCAAATGCTCCATCACGCATTTCCGAGAAACGACACTGAGTTCGGTTTTGTTGCTTAAGCGACAAGAATATGATAAGATCTGCAAGACAACATCAGGGTTTCTCGAAACAACCATCTCCCCATTCCCATTGTAGAAAACAAAAGTCCCAAAGGGTTTGTAAGGACTCAGCTTTATGAACAGTTTAAAATTCTCCAGCAACTGATTTGCGCTTCCCATGAGTTTGGAGGCCACGTGGCTTGTGAGAGTTGATGCATGCCTCATCACATTTTCGTAGAGCTTCTCTGGGGCTGTTCCCAGACGCTCAGATGGGGATTTCGGGTCAAAGAAGCGGAGAATTTGGTGTAATTCTTGCTCAATGGATAAGAGAGGAGCAAGCAAAATCCGAGGGATGATGTCATGTCTCATGACACAATGTATGAAGTGTTGAGACCAGTCTTCTCTCCTGAGAGCATGGGAAATGAGATGGTTGCCGATGAGGGGAGATCCGAAAGTGATACATTTGGTGTTGGCTTTTGGATTGTTTTGCAGGAGCCAGATGGTGGCAAGCACGGCGGTTGCGCCACCAGTAGAGTGGCCCGTAAATACTATAGTCCTCTGTACATCCAGAGCCTCTTGCACCTGAGAGATTTACATAAGAATGACAACACCTAAATTAGACACGATGGTTATTCCGAATCATTTTATTGTGTGGTGGGTAGTTTTGGATTCAGCACTCGTAAAAAAAACCTACGTGTATAAATCCCTCCTCAACAAATTGTAGTCACTGAATAATAGCCTTAATTATCTTTTGGCCTAGAAATAAATTGTTGCTATGATCTGATTATCTTTTGGTCCATGAGCTTCAAAATTAGCAGGTATGATCCTTCAATCAAAGGGTGCGTCACATTTTAGCCATATTATTCATAAACGCGATCAAGATTTCCGTTAAATTAAAAGGTAAATTTGCGAATAAAAAAATTGACAGAGTTAATGTAATAGGACCAAGTGTGCAATACAACACTTGATTGGAGGAATGGTGACTACTATTTCTGAAATTCACCAGCCAAAATGTGATTGGATGGTGATTAGGGTAAGCACGTGCAATTCGATACGAATATTGAAAATATTCAAATTCAAACTGATAAAATTTTAACAGTTTGATACGGTTTGGATTTCCTAAAATTAAAAATGAAACCGTTTTGATCCAAACCGTTAATAACGATTTGATTTGGATTGATAACGATTTGATTTGGATTGATAACGATTTGAAACTATTTAAACACAAATAAACTAAGTATACATCAATATATATTACAGAAAAAATTAGACATTAACACAAGCTAGTATATTGCAGGAAAAAAAAAACATAACACGATTATATATTAATTGATTTAATGAAAGATCACCAAAAAAATCCATCTCAGTAGTAGTAAATAAAAAATAGATTTAACTATATTCCTTGACGATGGTAGATCACTAAAAACTCCATACAGTAGTAACTATAAAAATAGAAATTAAAAATGAACATCAATAATCTTCCTTATTTTATTTTTATTTTGTACTAATAATAGATTTAAAAACTAATATATTTTTTAACAATTCGTTTTGAATTTAACGATATTTTGAAAATTGACATCCAAACCGTTAATAATAGATCAAACAGTTTGATTTTTATTCGGTCAAATTTAAACAGTTGGATAAATAACAATTTAAACTCGATAAATTAACGATTTTAATAGATTTATACCCGCTACTATTTATAACTTGTCTGTATGCTCTATATTAAAGCAATATTCGATAGCAATTGAGAGTACATTTTTTTTATAACATACCTGACTTTGAAAATTGGAATTTTTCAAAACATGGTCAAACTTTTGCAGGAAGGCTTGGTTCACAAAAGCAATGGTCAACTCACGGTCTTCGGGTTTTGCATCTCTATCATAATTCCCTATACTTTTCAGACAAGGAAAGAGTTGAAGATCGATGTTTGTTTCTCCAAAAGGTTTCTCACCAGAATACCAACTCTTCACAGACCAAGATCCTGGGAAGCTGAAGAAAGCATGAGCCGACCCAGCTGGCTTCTCCACAAGGAAAAACTCAACTGGATCGTTCTGGACTTGCAAAGAAAGCTTGCAACTTTTCTCAATAAGCTGCTCACTGATGATATTTTCCATTTCTCTGAATTTTGGTATTTGTTTTCTGGTTTGGGTCTGGTCTGAAGGAAGGGAAGCTTTAAGATGGGGAGATGGATGGGGAAGTTATGAAAATGCCCTTTGAGGATTGACCAAGACTTGTGCTTGGTGAAGGTGGGTATGGTGGGGTTTATGGTCATTACTTAAGTATTGCTTGACCTGGGTCGACGCGGTTTAAATTTTATATGATTCTCTTCCTCCTCTTTTCTGCGAACTACCTATCCTAAAGAAAAAGGTTAAGATTCCACAGGGGTTGAATGGTAATTTTGTTTGTTTCTTTGCCTTTCTCTTTCAATGAATTTTCCTTGGAGACTTTGAAGGGCGTGATGTCTATTTAATTCTCAAGTGTAGGTTTACCATGAAGTTAAGATGGTATGAACTTGTATAGGAATTATAGACCAAAAGTTGGGTTTTTGTTTTTTATTGTTTGTTGGTGACTTTGGATTATTTTAACATTAATATGAACGGTTGATTCGGGCTTAGTTATCTTGTTAGAGTTGATATATTTTTTATATGCATCCGAGTTTGAATTTTATTCTTCACAGTTAAAATAAGGTATCTTTGTACAAAATCATATGTTCTCTTTTATATGTATTCGAGCTTGAATCTCTCAATTATGCTTAATTTAAAGTAAGATATTATTGTATAAAAAACCCGGTGAATAGGTCAACTAAGCCAAGCAAAAGATGAATATCAAAATACTCAAACTTGGCTCGGTTTCTAAGTTCTAACAACCTTTAATAGTTAACTAAGTTGGAAAGAGATAAAAATAAGCTCAATACAAGTCGAACTGCAGATTTTGAGCCCTCTCCATGGTTTTAAGTAGGGGTAGCATAGATTGGGTTGGGTTGATTCTTGCTCAAATCGTAAACTCAAATTCTTCAGATTTCTATTTGCATAAATCAAAACGAACCACCCCAAAATGAAGATATTGGATTGGTAAATGACCGAAAAATTCGTTCGGTCCAATTTATCTAGTTGGCTTGATTTTTACACAAGCTGACTAAAAGAAATCCGAACCAAACTGATCCGCCATAATTAATTTCTAATTTAATTCAATTTTTGGTTTCAGGTGTTCAACCGGTTCAATGGCAAACAGGCCTCGGCCCAAACATTCCACATCATATCTTGCATTCCAAGCCCCATAGAGTAGGCGCTTTTCTCCACTCCACTTGGTTCAGTCAAGTTCAAACATATTTTGGAATTCAAATGTGGCATTTCTCTTCCATTTGGGTTCCTCACGATTTTACACAATCCAGAAATAAATGAAAGGAACTCAAAGACTATTGTTACTTCAACAAACAATCACATTCCACCATCGTCAGAAATCATCGTCTGATTCACTCGAAGATGTCCATGCCATACCCGAAACAAAATGTGACTTAAAATTCTGCAACTTATTCTGTGTTATGGTTGAAGGTGACAGAGGAGGCGATGATGGCGCCGATACAGCGGCGGTTACAGAACTCTTCTTGTGCATCTTTCTTGAAATATCTGCACAGACAATCGCAACCATGTCCACAAAATCTTTCACAATCACAAACAGCTGAAGTGGCGGCGATCCTCTGTCTCTCAAAGCCCCTGCCTGATAATACTCAGTCGTCTTTTTCACGAGCTCCATGACCCTCGTTTGCTCTTCTCTCACAACCCGAAGTTCCTCCTCAGAATTCTCCAAGAACCCTTTCATTTCTCTTCCAATTCACCTCTACCATTGCCAATTTGACTCAAGAGTTTCTTAATTTCAGCTATAGGGGCACTAAGATTCAAGCTCATGTGTATAAAGCTTTCACATTCTATGAAAGCTGCTTTCTTTACATTACACAGTTCACCACTCAATCCTTCCAATTTCGACAACCCTAGCTTTAAATACTCTTTTCTTCTCTCTTCAGATTTTACATTATCTGAGCTTCGGTTTTGATTGATCAACAAGTCTCTACCCTCTGATTGAGCTACTTGCTCGACCACAAAGTGGAGCAAAGTAGTGTTCCGTTGGTGCTTTTGATATCAGACAGCTTCAGAAGAGCACTGAGATTAAACCCTTGAGCATTGCCTCTTGCAGTTCCCGCATTCATTCTATTGCCGGCTTTGAGAATCGCTTCAAGAAGTTTAAGCAGCAGCCCGCGAGCTCTCAGCTCCTTGCACCCGATTTCCAGCGTCTGCAAGGACTGCTTGAGGTGAAGCACTTCAGGATCATAGTTTTCCCTAAACAGCATTGCATTGAAATGCGTGAACGCTGATGGAACAGCTTTTAAAATATGGTAGAAAAAAGATTCAGCAACTGCTAGCCCACTTGGGTTGCCATTGAAATTCATCAGCTTCACTTCTTCTTCTTTGGTTGGGGCAATTTTGGTGAGCTTTTCTAGTGTCTCGGCACTGATTCCTTGCCCTTCAAGCAAAGCATTTACAATTTGTTTTCGAGAAATTGCAAGAGATCTTAGCACAATCGCTGTGTTTTGGGATTTTCGGGGATCCAAGATGAAGACTTGAGATGTTGGGGCAGAATTGGACTTGCTTGAAGCCGATAAATGACTGTTTCTTTCAGTGGACTTGTTCTTTATGTTTGTGTATCCAAATAAATTTGCCATAAGCTCATCATCAAATCTGATCATTTGTAAAATTAAGACATGATCAATGTGCTCTCAAATATGAGATAAGAGTTATAAAATTTTGACTTGATTTAATTACTACCTGAATGATCCATCATTGATTTGATCCCAGACCATTGAATGATCAACATCAGCCATGACCTTGTCCCAATGCAAAGGTTTCAGCTTTGATTGCCCAACACCGCCTGCGGTTGAGCTCTCCCCTGGTGAAGCCTCTGCCCTGCTCTTCTTGCTTGATTTTCCTTTGGGTGCTGGTGGGGGTTTTAGTGTCAAGCCCGAACCGCCTGACCTAGGAGGTGGAGTAGGAGGTAGAGGGTTCTTTTTTGCTAGAATTGGTAGTGGTGGAACAACCGTTGGAGGAGGTGGTGGTGGTGGTGGAGGTGGTGATAGAGGTGGTGGAGGAGGCAGGGGATGTAGAACTTGGCCTTCCACTAACATTTTTGAAGTAGTTTTAAGTAGAGGCCTGGGTGGTTTTTGAGAAACTGGCTTTTCCAAGTTATCAACTTTGATCAAATCAGACGGCTTAGATTCTTCACCAACTTCTTCATCTTCATAGCTAGGATTAAACATCACTTTTGGAAAATTCGAATCAACCTGTCCAATTTCTGATTTCATAAAGTACACAACATCCACTCCATTCTCATCAACAATCAGCCCCTTCACATTCCCACCACATTGCCTGAACTCTTCGCGATTTGCTATGATTTCCTCTCTACGAAAACTCCCAATCGCTTTGCCTTTCACGCCGCGACGCACAATGACAAATCGGTAGAGGAAGAACAGGATTGTTGTTGTGACAAGAGTAGCTGCAGCTGTTGCTGCAATGGTCTCAGCAAGTACTGTTCCATTGGATTGTGGCATTGCTAGGGTCTGGCACCTGAAAAACCAGATAATTATTCGGAAAGCAACTTCTCTAAAAAGCAGTTAGATGACAAATGCTTGGGGAAAAGGGGCATCCAAAAGAACCGAACGAAGGGTTTTCTTGTTGGCTTGCTTTTGTGTTCTTTGGACACTCATGAGTTAACTTCAATTCCATTGTTTTTTGGTGTTGGTTGTTGACACTTTCAATGAAGGTAGCTGTTTTTAGTTGGGAAATTACTACTATGATCTTGTGGGCTAAATGCACGGGGTAGAATTCGGGCAGGTTGGAAGGTCCACTCAACCCTAACACAACTTCCACAGTTCGGATTCCGGTGAGGTTTGGGTTAACTCGAGTTTTTTACAACTTTCACAACCCTAACTCAACCCTAACCCAAATTAAAAATTGGTTACCACAATAAACCTGTGTTTAAAGAGTATTAGAACTACATGTGTTATTATTGAATAAATAAGTGGAGTCCAATAGGAATATAATTACATGCATCTTTAAATGAATGTGCAATCTAAAATCGAGTTGGCTTGTGTTAGCAAGAAATCAAGTTAAACTTGGTTAGATTTGTGCGGATTAGGACTTCAACCGACTCAATCCTAACTGACAAGAGTAATGTTATTTGATTATACTAAATTGATCACATTTAGTGATACAGTACTTGATATACCAATCAATAAATGATGTTATTTTAATAAATTAAACCACTTGGCGTATCCACTTCACCATTCATTGAATGTCATATTAAGAGTGTCACTAAATGTAAACAATTTAAGGTACCCAAATCGTATTACTCATTTGACAAATACTCGGGTTGAAGTCGATTGGCCCAATTCAAATTTCCTAATGCTAAGTGTGGAAGAGAAGAGATGAATGGATTATATTGTCATTTTGAAATAATGCGCAGGGAGAAATAGGCTTGATGATGGTGGTTGTGTAGTTTATTTTTAGCCGTCCTTGAATTTCCAGCATTTTAGGTTTCGTCAAATAAAAGTAAACGAAAATGTTGGTGGCAATATATTAATTCTTAATGATAATTAATTTGAATCATTAGTTTGTTAGACGTAGTAAATTTCATTGGTGAGAAGGATACATGCAGGAGGGTGGCAATTTAGTATGCCACCCAGGCGCGTGTGTATACATGTATAACTATATTCTAATTACCATTGTTTGGTTGCTTAATTAAAATAAAAACATGATTTAAGCTGCACTAATCGTTATTAACAACGTTAAACAGCGTGATAATGAAGAAAAATTCCAAACGGTTGCCTGCAACATGGTGCCAAATGGCTTCACCAACTAATCAAAGAGCTGTGTTTGACCTCAGAGCCGCAGTAGGAAAAAAAGGATCTTGCTAGAAGCAAGTGCCTGCATAATAAGTATATTAGATGTGGGCGACTTAGGGTCGGTGATGCAAAGGGAGATTTACCAATGCAATTGTCAACATATGTGATTTTGATTTTGATTTTCTAAAGGTCAAAAAGCATGATTTTAACTTTTAAATTTGATAATCAAACTCCTAATTACAATCTAAAAAAGAAATTGTGAATGCGTAGTTGATAAGACGATGAATTAGTTGACAAATTCTCATTTTTTGTATCATCTACGTTACAAACTTGTAGATTGGTAAATAAATCGTATCATTTGGTTTCCTTAAAAAAAATCACATCGTTTGGTTTTCGCAAAAAAAAAAAAAAAATCATATCATTATGCAGTAATCATTATATTATTATTTATGTGATTTTGGCACAATCCGATTTAGAAAGATCAATTGTACACAGAAATCGAGGTATAACGATAGATATCTGAACATCAAATGACGAAAGTCAAAAAGTAGAAACGGTGAGTTTAGAAGATTGTGTGAAAAATAGTTAATTGAAGCAATTAACTATTCACCGTGAGTCCGTGACAGCGTAACACAAGGCAGAGTGGTGTTTATAATTATCAAAGTGAATAATTAATTGTTTTTTACTAATTTCTATTCACATGACCTCCTGAAACTCATTGTTTTTACTTTTTGGCTTTGGTCATTTAGACATCGCCATTTATATATATACATATATATATATATATATATGCATGTATGCCAACATATCTCAATTTCAATGTCCATTGGACTTTTCGAGTCGGAATGTGCCAGTTTTTCATTTTTTTTAAATGCATTGCCTTCCGGCAAGACGCTTAGGCCTAAGTCCCTACCCCTGGCCGAATACCGCCAAGCGTTTTTTTAACATAATAATTTTATAATATTTATACGTGAAATATTGAATTTCTAAGCATTATAAAGTGGTGAGATTATCTACTCAATTAGATGATACAATTTAAATTTGGAACATAGTAGATCATACTATCAAAAAAGAATTATACGAAAATAATTAAATTTATAGGCATTATAAAATGTTGAGATTGTTTATCCAAATAGATTATACGACTTAAATTTATTGGTTCAACCCCAAGTAGCGCGAAAGTGAGGTGGATAAAAGAGGAATGGATGCTATAGACAAAAGTTTCTCTGCCTTCTCTCTGGTTTTCTCCTTGCCTTTTGAAATTCTAGCAGTCGCCACCCCCTCTTGGGGTCGGTGGCAGCGCCCACACTCCCCAAATTTTCTTTTCCTTTTTTTCTTCTATCCTACTAGCCATTTCCTCTTTCTCTCTTCCCCTTCCCCCTTTCTTTCCCTGCCTTCGCTATTTTTTATTTTCTGATCCGGTGTTAGTGGGTTGTCTCCCTTCTCGGTTTGGTGGGCTCTACTTGCCCTCTCAGTTGGTGACTAGTGGTTATTGTTGTCGCCATTGATTGAAAAATCACCGGAATCGACGATATATCGCTCGATATATCGTCTTTTCCGGACGGCGAGAGGTAAGGAGGGGGTGAAGGTTTATCTTCCCCCAATATCGGTGATATCGTCGAATATCGAACAAAATCGACGGTTTCGGTCGATATTCGCCGATATCACCGATATTGTTTAGCAGCAAAGGTTCGAAACAGAAAAAAAAAATTGAAAATTGAACAGAGGAGGTTCAATATTGTTCAATCTCGTGAATCAACAGAGGAAAATTGAAAAAGTATTCAAACAAAACGTCAATCAATCAAACACACAAACAAAAATTGAAATAATTCAAAGGGAAATGATTCAAGGATTCACGGATGAACATAATTGAAAGGAAAAACCAAAAATTTCTGTGTAATCACGGATAAAATATCTCACCAAGCATAAATAGGAGCGGGGGGAGGGGAGGGCAACCAAGAAAACCTCCAAGTTCCAACCCATCGCTCGCCGCCGGTCGAAATCGATCGATCCTCGATTATTGTCCCGAACCCAGTTTCAGACTCTCAGTGATCTCAACCACCTCTGCAGCTCTGCTCGAAGTCTCGAACCTCGACACCGGCCGTCTCGTCGCCTCCCTCCCTCCCTCGAAGTCGCTCCTCAGTCACTGGCCTCACGCCGCCTCCCTCCCTCGAAGACCCAAGAGAAGTGCGATTTAGAAACCTCGACGCCGGCCGTCTCGTCGCCTCCTTCCCTCCCTCGAAGTCGCCCCTCAGCAGTCACCAGCCTCACGCCGCCTCCCTCCATCGAACACCTAAGAGAAGTGCGATCGATTTCCCCAAATTGTCTGTGAATGCAAAATGAAATCGATCTGGAATTCTCGATCGAGAAGAAACTAAAAGGAGAGGAACAAAAATGAAACGCTCCGTTTCGTTTTTTTCATTTATTAACCTTTTTTTTATTTACATATATTATTTAATTATTTATCAAATTAAATTATATCATTTATTATTTACTGATATTTATAATAAATATAAAAAATAGATTAAGCCCAAATATATTTTTTATATTTGTATTTTCTTATAAATTAAATTATATCATATATTATTTTATTATTATTATTATTTGTATTGTTATTATTATTATTTACTTTTTTTTTAACCCCAAATATCAAAAATAGATTAAGCCTTATACTTTTTTTTTTTTTCAAAATTCAAAATATATCATATATCATATATTTTTTTATTACTATTTTTATTTTTATTATTACTATTTGTATTTTTCTTATTATTATTTACTTTGTTTTAACCCCAAATATCAAAAATAGATTAAGCCTTAAACTTGTTTTTTCAAAATTCAAAATATATCATATATCATATATCATTTATTATTACTTTTTTATATAAATTAAATTATATCATATATTATTTTTTATTATTATTACTAGTTGTATTTTCATATTATTTACCTAATAATAAAGTTTGAATTTTGAAAAAAAAAGTTTAAGGCTTAATTCATATATTTGGTAATATATTTAGTAAACATTTATTAATAATAAATTTATCATTTATTACTAAAATATATTTTAGTAATGTATGTTTTAATATAAAATATGGGGTAATTCATATATTTGGTAATATTTGTTTTAATTTTTAATTTATGTTTTATTTTAGAATATATATTAAAATTATGAATATATTTGTTTTTGCTCCTTAATTTTTAATTTAGAATATATGTTCTAATTGAAATAATTTTATTATTATTTGTGTTTTTTTTATTATTAATTGTCATTATCAAATTCTAAGTATTTTTCATGCAAATAATATGGCTTAATTCATATATTTGGTAATATATTTGGTAATCATTTATTATTAATAAATTTATCATTTATTACTAAAATATATTTTAGTAATATATGTTTTAATATGAAATATGGGATAATTCATATATTTGGTAATATTTGTTTTAATTTATAATATATTTTTTATTTTAGAATATATATTAAAATTATGAATATATGTGTGTTTGCTCCTTAATTTTTTATCATCATCAAAGTCTAACTTAGAATATATGTTCTAATTGAAATAATTTTATTATTATTTGTATTTTCATTATTATTATTATTTTTCATTATCAAATTCTCATTATTTTTCATGTATCTTAGATTTCATAAAATGGCTAGTGGAAGTGCAAGTGAAAGCCGCCCAAGACCTGGACGAGTTGACCCAGCATGGAAATATGCCATTGCAATTCCTGGAAATAAAAACGGTGCCTTATGTTCGTTTTGTCAACATCAGTTTCAGAGTGGAGGCATAACGCGATTAAAGTTTCATTTAGCAGGTTTTGATCCGAAAAAAAATGTTCAAAAATGTAAAGATGTACCTAAAGCTATTAGGGATGAGGTCGGAGCATGGATCAAAAGTAAAGATACTGCTAAAAAGACTAAGAATATGATTGGGGAGAATATACGAGCTGACTTGAGAGGAGATCCACTGGACACTCAACAAAGCATTCAGATTAACAATAGCGATGATGAAGAGGATGATTATGGATTCGCTTATCCACCAGATGTGCATACATCTGAGAGAGCAGCATATCGCTTTGCTGTAAATGCATCGAGAGATGAGGCACGGCGAAGTGACGACAATTATGAAGTTGGGTCCATGCGTGGTGCTCAAGGAGGCAATAACAGTCGTCAACCACCGCAACAGATGCGTCGATCACAAAGTTTGCGTGATCCATTTTCAATTCCTCCAAAACCAAAACTCTACAAAACCGCACGAAGTCAACAGAAGACTGTAAAATTGATGTGGAAAGGGACGAAAGAGAAGTTGGGTCGATACATAAGCAAATTTTTTATATATGAAGGCGTGGCTCCAAATAAAGCCAACTCTCATAATTTTAAGAATATGATCATTGAAGCCCAACGAGCAGGTATTTAATAAATTTATTTATTTATGATACATTTTTATTTAGCATATGAAATAGCATTAAATGCTAACTTATGTTTTGGTTTGCAGGTGAAGGCGTGTCCACTCCTTCTCCATATGAAGTGAAAAATAAATATCTTCCTATGGAGTATGAAGAAATGACGGCGTATGTGGAGCAACAAAAGCGACACTGGGAAACTTATGGATGTACCATAATGTACGATGGTTGGACCGGTCCAACGAAGTTATCCATAATTAACTTCATGGTATATAGTAAGGGTTCAACTGTATTTCTCAAGTCAGTTGATTCTTCCAAATTTTATAAAGACTATGTGTACATAGGAAATTTGTTGAAGGAAATTGTTCAGGAGGTTGGAGTACAAAATGTTTTACAGATCGTTACTGATAATGGGTCGAACTTTAAAAAGGCTGGAAAAGAACTGATGAAGACGTATCCGCTCTATTGGACTCCTTGTGCAGCCCATTGTATCGACCTAATATTTGAAGATATTGGGAAGAATGAGACAATGGCGCTCATCATAAAAAATGCTAGGCAGGTAACTAACTACATTTATAATCATCTATGGTTACTTGCTCAGATGCATGAATTCTGTCAAGGAGACTTGGTTCGTCCTGGTGCAACTCGGTTCGTAACCAACTATATTTGTATAAATAGTATAATTAAGCATAAAGTTGGCCTTAGAAGGTTGTTTACCAGTGATCAATGACATGGTAGCCCATTGAGTAGGAAAGTGGAAGGTAAGAGGGTTGAGGCTCATATCCTCGACCAAAGATTCTGGGAGTCCTTGGAGATGATGCAATCAATATATGAACCATTATATTGCATCCTCCTAATTGTTGATACAGAGGTAGTCCCAACCATGCCAATCATGTATGCTATGTTCAATCGAATGAAAGAAAAGATAACCCGTCTTAAAGGGAAGAAGTGGGTCGTTAAAATCATACAGGAGCGATGGGAAAAAACATTAGTGCATCCCTTACATGCCGCTGGTGACAGGACCCCGTCCCAACTGGACGTCAAAAACCGTGCCCGGTCCTGCTCCCTTCTGACAAGTCAACCAAAGGCCCGAAACTACCCTTCAGTGCTTGCCAGACAAGGGATGTTTGCGCTGATTTCTGCTGCTATCTCTGTCTCACGATCAGTCCCGAACGTCGTACCACGGCCTGGAGGGTCACAAAACAAAAAAGGTGTGAGTGGACAAAAATGACCTCTTATAAAAACATTTGCCAAAATACATTCTTACCCTCCAGTTTTCACAAACTTACATGCATATCATAAAACATGAGTAATAGTATGAAATCATTCAAGTATGAACAGTGGACCGATAAAATCAAAGCATATTTTCCCATGGTCCATAAAACTCATGTTCACCAAATCAGTTCATGTTATAAAACATCAAATCTCGGCTCTCAGGACAAAACATGTGAAAACATAATCACCTGGCCACAAAGACCAAAAACCTGTACTCAATACCGGTACGTCATCACAATCAACATCAATAAACACTAATCACAAATTCACAGTCAATCAATCAATCCAATCAATCCGCACTACTCACAAGTGCACAAACTATCACCATCACATCTGCACTACTCACAAGTGCACAATCAAACCATCAACTGCACTACTCAAAAGTACTGCACTACGCGTAGGCCAATATCCAGCCACACTCTCGGGATCGGATACCACCGGGCTCAACCCTCGGCCTCAGTCACATCTGGGCGAACACATCCCCAGGCTCAGACCCATCCGAGTGGTACATCCAGGCTCAGTCACATCCGAGAAGCTGGCTTACCATAGGATCAACTCATGATCCTACAATCACATCCCCTAAGCTCCAGTCGTCTGGGCAATCCCCCCAAGCTCCGACCGTCTGGTCATTTCACAATCACAATGAAAACCATCTCGGGAATTCCATCCCAAAACATTTCAATCAAATCTTGACTTCATACAAAGTCAAGATCATTCCCGACTGGGTTTCAAGCCCCAAAATAACATTTACACGTAAATCTTTAAAATCACATTTTAAAACAATAAAATAATCCAGAAATCATCATTGACTCACCAACTAAGTCAAAATACCATTTTAGAAATCATTTAGACTCTGGGCCTCGCCCAAAACATCATTCGCACGTTCCTCGTAAAACGTGCCCGAAAGACTGATTAAAATAATCATAAAATCACAATAAATCATACAAAATCATCAAATTCACAAGTGACTCCAATCCGAGTCAAAATCACTATCCAGTTGGGTTCTCAAGCCCAAAATATCATTTTCACGCAAATCCATGCGTTCGCAACCTCAGTTGCCATTTTCACGTAAATCCAAGAAATCGACCCTTGACTCATTCCCGAGTCAACACATCATTTTCAATCCATGACTCATAACTTGAGTCCAAACATTATTTTCAATCCCGGACTCATAAACCAAGTCCAAACATCATTTTCAACCAATTTGATAATTTCTCGAAAATCGTGCCAAAAAAAATATAATAATCCATAAAATTGAGAAATCACCGGATTGAAACATCAATCATGCCAAAGCATATAAAATCATATAATAAAGCATTTAAGTCATATATGCATGCATCACGGTTAGAAAACAAAGTCCACTCACACACACCGTCCAAAACGGTCCGTTTCCGAGCTGCACGTTTTTCCTTAAATTCTGGAAATCATAACTCTTGTCCAAAATCATTATAGAGGGTTACTAACATCTCAAAATACTTCATATAATTTTCCCCAATTTTTCTGGAATTTAAATACGTATTTTAAACGTAAAACAAAACTTCGGATACGCGGAACATTAACGAAACGATATCTGATTTCCTCGAAACCAGCGTCAAAATGTTCGTTACAATGAGAGGATTCAAAGTCATGTTGACCTCACCTTGAAACTAGGCCGTACGCCCCTCACGCGTGAAACCCACGCGCCAGCTACAGTAGTCGTCGTCCTCGCCCGTTTAACTGATAAACGGATCCTGCAACCCGCGAGACGACCCGGTTCAATTCCTATCAATTCGACACCGTTTTCAACAATTGAACATTCATTCAGCTTCGATTCAAGTCTAATTAGAGTTCTGAAACCTCAATTACACGAAACCTTACCTTAATTCTTCAAATCAAGGTTGAACACTCGAAGAACTCTCGAACACTGTTCATCTTCGAAAGTCGTCAATGTCAAACGATTTCCTTCAATTGATGCATCCAGAAGCTTCAATGGACTAAGTTAAGCTCATTCCCCAACTCAATTGCATCAATCCAAGACTCAAATCCCACGTCTCAAGCTCGAAATTTCAGCAACCACAGTCCTTCTGTTCTACCTCAAATGGACCTCAATTCCCTTCGTTTTTGATCTGAATCAACTCGTCACATCCTCAGGAAGCTAAATGAAGCTTCAATTTCAATCCTCGGGCTCAATTCTCAACATTCGAATTTCCCCCCCCCCCCAAAATTCGAAAATTCGATTCTCAGTCCCCAGCTCTCAATCAATCCCAATGTTTCCTCCAGTTAATTCAGTCTCTGAATTCTCACCAATTTTCATTCTCAAGTTCAGAGAATGGGGAGGAGATTAAGGGTGGAAGAAAATTGCATTTTGGTTGTGCACGGGTCGAAGAACACTGAAGGGATTAATGGAGGAATTAAAAATAATTAAGTATAATTAATAATTAATAAAACATCATAATGATGTTTTCCCCAAAGCATGGATCTGGTTTTAAGCCTCAATTTAAGGGATGAGTGACACTTGTCACTCATCCAGGTGTGTTCAATCGTAGGGTACTGTTCATAATAAAATAATATTTTAATCGAAATCCTAGTTCGTTCGGTTAATCGAGTTCGTTCCCGTGACCATAACTTCATCGTCGAATCTCCGATTTCGGCATGCCGCCTGTCGTTGGATTCGTATCGACGAGACCTACGTAACGGTCCTTGGCCCTCGTCCATTGGACTTCCCGAGTCAAAAGTCAAAATTTGGCCCCCTTTTAGCCAAATTACCAAAATACCCCTCAACTTCCTAACGTCATAACTTTTTCCCCGAACGTCAGAATCGAACGTGCCACCTGTCTATGAACTCGTGACGTCCCGAACTACGTCACAGTCATCAGTCAAAGTCTGTTTGACCACCTGAACTAAAAGTCATCATTTTGCCCATGCTAGGGGCAAAACAGTCATTTTACCCATGCTAGGAGCAAAACGGTCATTTTGCACATTTCGTCCGATTTCACTTAACTAATCCCCAATTAGTCATTCTAAATCATAATTAATTAATATTCAATCCCGATATTCGGGACGGGTCGTTACAGCTGGTATATTTCTATCTTATTGAACTTGTTAATATTTTATTTTATTGTTGTTTACTAAGCAAAGTTCATTCATGATTTGCAGCTTATTACTTGAATCCCCGATATCAATATCAAGAAGGTGTTGGGCACGACTCCTTCCTTGTCCAATCAGTTCAACAAGTATTCCTCAAACTGAATCCAAATGGACAAGTGGGTTTACAAAATTTTGGAGTAGACGTAAGTTCACTACCATATATGAACCTTGATGAGTTATTTTGAATCTTGATGAGTTATTTTGAATTTGTTCATCTATGGCATTATATTAACATCAGCCTTAATGTAGTTGATCAACTTTAGAGATGGTCGGAAAACATTTCGTTCACCTATGGCTGTACAATCACGAACGAAAATGCTGACATGACCCATCCCAATCCCCCCGGGATTAGTGCGGGATGGCACTGCTCCCGTCTGACACGAAGTGTCGGACAAGGGATATTTCCGACCTTTGCCCTCATGGGCTATCAGAGTACGCCAGGATCTGGAGGAGGTATGTGATATCTCGGTCTCTGCTACAGTCCACATCTGATGTCAACCTGAAGGGCAGTCAAAACATTAAAAGCTGTGAATGGACAAAACAAGAGTTTATAAAAACATTTTAACGAGAAGACATTTGTACCCTTCACTAAAAAGCATGCATGCATTCGAAAACTGTTTAACCAAAGAAGCCATATGTGGGAACTAAGCCCAAAACCAAAATTGAAAGAACCATAATGAAAACGACCATACGGGCCACTGCCCAAATCCATAAGGGACTCGGCCCAAATCATAAGAAACCAACCATACGGGCCACTGCCCAAAACCTGTGTAAACACACATCACATATCATATATCATATTTATATCATATACACATATAATTCACACAACCAATCCTGACACGGTTTCCAAAGCTACGCGCGTGCTACCCAAGTCTCAATCCGAGTCTTCTCAAATTCAAGATCAATGTCCGCAGAGCACTGACCCTACCCGAGGTAATAGTAATCATAGCCTTCCTGAGAGTAAGGAACCCAACTGGGGGGTGACTCCACTCAGTCGGTGCTCCGTGACTACTCCGGGGTCCACCCAGGCCAACAACCCTCCCCGGAGGAGATAATAGAAGTAAAGGAAGGTATATGAATACATATATATACATAATATAAACATTCATGCCCGGTTCCCTTGAACCGTCATGATCCATAACATTCACTAACCAGGGTTCATGCTGGTTCCCATAAACCGTCATGTACCATAATGACCTGATAAAGGTTCATGTCGGTTCCCATAAACCGTCATGAACCACAATGACCTTTCCAGAGTTCATGCTGGTTCCCGTAAACCGTCATGAACTTGGAAATCCATCTAGGGTCCCTGACCCGAAATCATCAGTGTAAAACAACTGGGTCTCGTGCCCGAACATAGGACATCAGCTGAGCACCGCGCCCGATATCTGAGGTCATATGCCCGAGACAAAACCAAATGGGTCTCATATCCGAGTTTATCCTTTTGGAAATCCAAAATCTTTTCATTAAAACCAATAAAGAAATACCGACCTGTATAGGCACCGTATAGGGCCGAAACCTCGAAATACGTGCCTATACGTAACCACATACAAATGCACCCATGACATCATCAAACAAGTAATAAAACATATAATAAACATTTATGCATACACCAATTTAGAAAACAAGGTCCACTCACAGACCGTCTGAGCTGCCGCCTCGATTTGCATGCCATACGGCTCCCCGAGTCGATCACCATCACCGGGACTCTCAAACCTGTCCAAATTGTAATAGAAGGTTACTAACTACTTAATTAACCTCCTAACAAAACCCCGTAATTTTCCCGAACTTTTAACTATTTTTAAACCCTTCCTAAACCTTCCGATACCCCGAAACTTATCGAAATGATGTCCGATTGACGCGAGACCAGTCCCAAAATCTTCGTTACATCGAATAGAAGATTTTCTGTGTTGAACACTTTCCCAAATTATGGCCCAAGCTTTTTCACGAGCCCCTAGAAGGTCAAAACATTATTCATCATCACTAACCTCAGAAAACCGGTTTTTCTGGTTTTCCTGGACCGGTCCGCACTGTGCTAAACCGGCGTGACTGGTTCAGCGTTCCTCCATCCTCATTTTCGGTCCGTTTGCTCCCATTTTAATTCCTAAATTCCTATTTCTTCATTTCCTATCTAACCCAATCAATTAAACTAGCTAAACCCACCCGAAACCCCTTGGTTCGAAATGGACCTCACGGTCCTATTTTCCCATTTCCTTCTCCACGGCTTCTCAGCCGTCAACCACCACCAAAACCGTCATAACAACCCCCCAGAAACCTAATGGACTCATTAGAACCATTAAAAATGTACCATAACAATAAAAATGGAAAAATGGATTAAAATGGCATAACCGGGTACCTTGCGGGTTCGTCCTTTCCAGCCGCCGTGCACGGCGGCCCTGGCCATCCAGGCCGGCCACCTTAAATCCCTCAGCCTCCTGGTCCTCTGTCCTGGTCTTGGGTGAAATTTTGATGGGTTTGGGTTGCACGGGAATGAGAGAAATGGTGAGAAAATGAGATCGGGGAAGATGATTTTGAAATGGAGAAACGTTCATGCCCGGTTCCCTTGAACCGTCATGATCCACAACATCCATTAACCAGGGTTCATGTCGGTTCCCATAAACCGTCATGAACCAGAATGACCTGACAAAGGTTCATGCCGGTTCCCATAAACCGTCATGAACCCGGAAATCCATGTAGGGTCCCTGACCCGAAATCATCAGTGTAAAACAACTGGTCTCATGCCCGAACATATGACTCAATTGGGCACCGTGCCCTATATCTAAGGGTCAGTCACGACTCCGATCATAGTGATGCGTGCAACCATCCATCCAGGACCACCCTCAATCCTGGTATGTCGCCGTGAACGTATCAACCGACGCGACCATCACAAGATCATGGTGCACTCATCACCGATCGATATCCTGAACCGTCAGCACTCCGAAGTCGAGCCTCCCCAGGCTGCCCGGCCACGAATTGTTCATCGTGACCTCTCCGGAAGGAACACATCCCAATCCGGAGGCGAGCGTCGTATCGTCGATCGCCGTGCACATAGCACCCGCCGCAACCACGATTTAGACCCGAAGGTCGTAAATAGCGTCATATGCCCGAGACAAAACCAAATGGGTCTCATACCCGAGTTTATCTTTTTAGAAATCCAAAACCATTTCATTAAAACCAATAAAGAAATACTGACCCGTATAGGCACCGTATAGGGCTGAAACCTCGAAATACGTGCCTATACGTAACTACACATCCAAATGCACTCATGGCATCACAAACAAGTATTTAAAACATGTAATAAACATTTATGCATGCACCAATTTAGAAAACAAGGTCCACTCACAGACCGTCCGAGCTGTCGCCTCGATTTGCGTGCCATTCGGCTCCCCGAGCTGATCACCGCCACCGGGACTTCCAAACCTATCCAAATTAATTTGGAGGGTTACTAACTACTTATATAACCCCTCACTAAAGGCCCGTAATTTTCCGGAATTTCTAACTATTTTTAAAACCGAACCTAAACCTTCTGATGCCCCAAAACATATCGAGACGGTGTCCGATCGACTCGAAACCAGTCCCAAAATGTTCCTTACATCGAATAGATGATTTCGTATGTTGGAACGTTCCCCAGATTCCTTGCCACTCGCCCTCACGCGCCGCCTGAAGTGGCTGCGCGTGGGCTTCATGCGCCTGCTACAGTACCCGTCTCCTACTTCGGTTAGACCGGTCCGGTCCGATTTTTCCTGCAACTTGGACCGGCGTAACCGGTCCAGGTCTCCTTCTCCCTCATTTTTGGTCCGTTTTCTTCCATTCCAATTCCTAAATTCCTATTTCTTCATTTCCTATCTAACCCAATTAACCAAAACTCCTAAAACCTTCGAAATCCGACCGGTCCAATTTGAACCTCACGGTTCGATTCTCCGAACTCCTCCCCAGAGGTCTCTCATCGTCCAATCTCCCTCAAAACCGTCCTAATAGCTTCCTAACAACCTTTTTAATTCATTGAAAGCAACCAAAACAACCCATAATACATATATTGAAAAATGGGAAGAATCGGGCTTACCGTGCACCCGCACAGGTTCGCGGCTCCACCGCCCACGGTGGCGCCTTCCTGGGCCGGCCACCGCATCCTACATCCTCCCTCACTCTCTGGTCTCAGTCCTGGTCGAAATGGGGTTGGGTTGGCTGAGTTTGGGTGGATGGTTTGGGTGAGATCGGGTAATGGGTTTGGGTTTGGATGAAGAAATGAAAATGCACGGGAAGGTTGGATGCATGAATGGGAAAATGGTAGCCAGTGGATGGGTGACACTTGTCACTCATCCATTGGTTGCTGAAAAGTAACTGGCCCACTAAATACAATTGGTCCTCGTAAAATGTGTCGTCGTGAATAGTAACTTGGAACTTCCGTGAACCGTAACTTCGTCGTCGAACGTCCGAATTCGACGTACCGCCTGTCTACGGATTCGTATCGTCCTTATCTACGTAACGGTCTTCGTCCCTCGATCATTGGACCTCTCGGTAAAAAAGTCAACATTTGACCCCATTTAACCAAAATTACCAAAATGCCCCTAAACTTCCCAACGTCATAACTTCTTCTACGAACGTCGGAATTGAACGTGCCACCTGTCTATGAACTCGTGACGTCACGTACTACATCACGGTCATCGGTCAAAGTCCATTTGGCCGCCTGATTAAAAAGTCAACGTTTGCCACCACTAGGGGCAAAACAGTCATTTCGCATCGTTCGTCCGATTTAGCCTAACTAATCACTGATTAACCTCACTAATCGTGATTAGTCACTAATCTAATCGTGGAATTTGGGACGGGTCGTTACAACCTTCCCTCCTTAATTAATTTCGTCCTCGAAATTCCAACTGACCTAATTCCAACCATTCTTCCCTCCTTAATTAGTTTCGCTCTCGAAACTCCAAATATCTCGATTCCACAACCACCTCGTGGAAAGTAGAATCGACCTCGAAACACGTGTATACTAGTACACCCAATAGCCAAAACAATACTTGTCTGCAATCAAACGTACCACTAACACCCATGTCGCATCGTCTACATTCGACCACGTCGAATAGCAGAAGTCGTACGCTCCGAACTGACACCACCTGTCAGTATCAGAGTAGCCCAAGTATCCTATGATTAACCCACTTGTCAAATCTACCCTTTCCCTGACATAAACAACTCTACGGTTCCTTGTTCAACACCAATCTATCCTGGCGTCTGCTCCCACTGGGAGTCACCAAACCGCACTCAACGATCCACGCTGACACCTCCGACAAACTGTCACCACTTGACAGTCGCCAGTCAAAAACTGACACTATACTCACTTGTGGTTACACTAACCACCAACTCACTCAACCTGAGTAAACACTACTACAAAACACCCAACCTGTGTGTAACTAGACCCATTAGAAAACCATGACCTAGTGCACGGTATCCAATGTCCAGTCCACGACCTCAACTAATCTGATGGTATCGGAGCTAAGTCGACTACCAATACGTTCACGGCGACATACCAGGATTGAGGGCCGTCCTGGATGGATGGTTGCACGCATCACTATGATCGGAGTCGTGACTGACCCTTAGATATCGGGCACGGTGCCCAGTTGAGTCATATGTTCGGGCATGAGACCCAGTTGTTTTACACTGATGATTTCGGGTCAGGGACCCTACATGGATTTCCGGGTTCATGACGGTTTATGGGAACCGGCATGAACCTTTGTCAGGTCATTCTGGTTCATGACGGTTTATGGGAACCGACATGAACCCTGGTTAATGGATGTTGTGGATCATGACGGTTCAAGGGAACCGGGCATGAACGTTTATGTTATGTATATATATGTATTCATATACCTTCCTTTACTTCTATTATCTCCTCCGGGGAGGGTCGTTGGCCTGGGTGGACCCCGGAGTAGTCACGGAGCACCGACTGAGTGGAGTCACCCCCCAGTTGGGTTCCTTACTCTCAGGAAGGCTATGGTTACTATTACCTCGGGTACGGTCAGTGGTCTACGGACACTGATCTTGACTTTGAGAAGACTCGGATTGAGACCTGGGTAGCACGCGCGTAGCTTTGGAAACCGTGACAGGATTGGTTGTGTGAATTATATGTATATATGTGTATATGATATAAATGAGATATATGATATGTGATATGCACAGGTTTTTGGCAGTGGCCCGTGTACGTGGTTTTACTATGGTTTGGGCTGAGTCCCGTATGGTCGTTTTCATTATGGTTCTTTCAATCTTGGTTTTGGGCTTAGTTCCCACATATGGTTTCTTTGGTTAAACGGTTTTCGAATGCATGCATGCTTTTTAGTGGAGGGTACAAATGTCTTCTTATTAAATGTTTTATAAACTCTTTATTTTTGTCCACTCACAGCTTTTAATGTTTTGACTGCCCTTCAGGTTGACATCGGATGTGGACTGTAGCAAAGACCGAGATATCACATACCTCCTCCGGATCCTGGCGTACTCTGATAGCCCGGGAGGGCAAAGGTCGGAAATATCCCTTGTCTGACACTTCGTGTCAGACGGGAGCAGGGTCATCCCGCACTAATCCCGGGGGGATTGGGATGGGTCCTGTCAGCGTGGTATTAGAGCATATGATTGTTTATCAGAGCGGGGTTGTCTCTATTCGAGCAACCGCGGAGCTCTTGGAATGTACACAGGTCGAGGATGTGATCGCTGATAGGACCCATCCCAATCCCCCCCGGGATTAGTGCGGGATGACCCTGCTCCCGTCTAACACGAAGTGTCAGACAAGGGATATTTTTGACCTTTGCCCTCCCGGGCTATCAGAGTACGCCAGGATCCGGAGGAGGTATGTTATATCTCGGTCTTTGCTACAGTCCACATCCGATGTCAACCTGAAGGGCAGTCAAAACATTAAAAGCTGTGAGTGGACAAAAATAAAGAGTTTATAAAACATTTAATAAGAAGACATTTGTACCCTCCACTAAAAAGCATGCATGCATTCGAAAACCGTTTAACCAAAGAAACCATATGTGGGAACTAAGCCCAAAACCAAGATTGAAAGAACCATAATGGAAACGACCATACGGGACTCAGCCCAAACCATAGTAAAACCACGTACACGGGCCACTGCCCAAAACATGTGCATATCACATATCATATATCTCATTTAACTTCTTCTACGAACGTCAGAATTGAACGTGCCACCTGTCTATGAACTCGTGACGTCACGCACTACGTCACGGTCATCGGTCAAAGTCCATTTGGCCGCCTGATTAAAAAGTCAACGTTTGCCACCACTAGGGGCAAAACGGTCTTTTCGCATCGTTCGTCCGATTTAGCCTAACTAATCACCGATTAACCTCACTAATCGTGATTAGTCACTAATCTAATCGTGGAATTTGGGACGGGTCGTTACATGGAAAGCACGGTGCATGAATCAATATAGGTGGCCATTGGATGGGTGACACTTGTCACTCATCCATTGGGCATTAGACAAATATCTAGGCCCACTAGAGTCCAAAAGTGAACTCGTCTCGTAATTTGTGCAATAGTGCACTTGAACTTCTGTGAACTGTAACTTCGCCGTCGAACGTCTGAATTCTACGTGCCGCCTGTCTATGGATTCGTATTTTCCTTATCTACGTAACTGTCTTCGGCCCTTGGCCATCGGACCTCCTGGTCAAAAAGTCAACATTTTGACCCTTTTAACCAAAATTACCAAAATGCCCCTAAACTTCCGAACGTCATAACTTCCTCCTCGAACGTCGAAATTGAACGTGCCACCTGTCTATGAACTCGTGACGTCACGAACTACGTCACGGTCATCGGAAAAGTCCATTTGACCGCCCGATAGAAAAGTTAACGTTTTACCCACGCATACGGGCAAAACGGTCATTTTGCATCGTTCGTCCGATTTCGCCTAACTAATCACCAATTAGCCTCACTAATCGTGATTAGTCGCTAATCTAATCTAAGAGTTTGGGACGGGTCGTTACAAATGCCCCCATGTATATTACTTGCATTTAACTTGATATTCTATGACTTAGCACTTTATAATGCCTCTTACATTAAACTTGATATTGACAACTGAGTGGTGGGAACTATATGGCCAAGCTTCTCCCAGCTTGCAACAAATTGATGTTCGTATATTATCACAAACGGCATCATCTTCGGCATGTGAGAGAAATTTGAGTACATTTGCTTTAATTCATACAAAGCAAAGAAATCGTCTCGCATATTCTAAGTTAGAATAACTTGTTTTCTGTTATTACAACATGAAACTCAAGTTAAGAGATGAAGAAGCCGAAGCCGGTAAAGTTTTGGAAGAAGACTACGTTGACCTGTTAGAAATTGCAGGTCAACATGTGGAAGGTAATGAGGCTGATCCACTTCAAGCATGGATTATGCCAGCTCACTTGGATGATGATAGTGGAAGACCTGACCCTCGAGTAGCACATCTTGCTAGTAAACACGGTGTTAATATCGATAGAGTGCTATTTGAAGAAGTGGGGAGTGAGGACGTAGGAAGTGAGCGGTCAATGTCTTCATGGGAGAGATCAATGCTTGGTTCTACCGGTAGACGTGACTTACGAGCTGATGCTACTAGTAAGGGACTTCATCAAAATAAATCTCCAGATGATGATGATGATGATGATGATGATGATGATGATGATGATGATGTTGATGATGATGGAGGAGATGATGTTGAGACAAACGATGAAGATAAGGATGACAGAGGGGATGATGACGGGGGAAATGAACATGTAACCGATACATATGCACCCTTGAGCCCATTTACTGAAGAGGCGGATTTCACTCATCCCACACAAGATTATGATCATGGGTGTAGAGAAGGCGGAGTAAGAATCGGTGGTGTCGGAAAAGATTACACTCGGACACGAAACATATATGAAGGTTATGGAAACCCATCTTCTGAGGATTCCATGGCAATTAGTTTTGAGTCAATGAGTTTAGGCACCGATCCTAGTAACAACTCAAATGATCCATATGCTTATGGTTCATATCGTCACCCCCTGTTAGACAACCATCTCCCTCAAATGTCACATGGTTATGAAGGCTATGAAGATCCTCATCTCAATGAAGATTATGGAGAAGTTAGTTGGGTAAATCCGAACTACCCTATCTATGGAGGAAAAGTAGGCCATTCAAAGGAGATATACGAATACTATGTTCAACAATACATTTCCTTTTGGTCAAATAGCATCAGTTGGCAAAACTTGTGTGTCTTGGTAGATCAAGATCAATCTAATTTTCAAGCTGGTCGACACTCTACTTGTTTTTTTATCAAGTTTAATGTGTACAATATTTTTAATGCAATATTATCAATAGAATTATGTTTTAATTTAAGTTTATCTTTAAGATTTTATATTGTTAGTGGTCGGCAGATTTATATTCTATCATATGATTCATCATATATTTATTATATCAAAGTTATTTTATAGTTTTTATTAGTCTTATATAACCATTATTGGGTACTTAAGTTTTTCCCAAAGTTTCATTCCAAATTTCCGTCATTTGGACCAAATTTCCGTCATTTTTGTTGACCGTAAACGATATCGATATTTGGGGCGAGATATCCGTAAATTCGGCGAGCGATATATCCGTCGATATCGATATTTTCATCCTTGGTTGTCGCTGGTTGTCTCCCTCTTCAGCTCTGTCGCTGGTGTTGGTTGGACTCTGTCTCCCCTCTTAGCGTGGTGACTATTGGCCACGACCGATGTGCCGTGGTGTTTGGGTTTTTGTTTCGACAGGCTCGACCCCCTCCTTCACGCCGTGGTGTTTGGGCTTCGGTCGGCTTTGGTATTTTCCTGGTGGATGGAATTAATTTTTTTTTTGGCTTGATGCCAATGTTTTGCCCGCTCGTTTGTTTAAAGTCCTTAACCGCCCTCTGCCTTTTCCCATTATCACAATTTTTTGTCCTCTAAGTTGTGGGTAGATCTGTTGCCTTTTTTTTCATTTATTTTATTTTCTTGCTAGTTCATTTGCTTTTTCGGTTTTGTGATTTTTGTTTGTTTTCTGCTTTTTTTTTGCAACTTTGTTATATCGACTGCCCTTCGCCCTCTGTGTAACAACCCGTACCTTCGGGAAGGGTAAAAATGTAATTTTATAAAGTTTTGTTTATAAAGACGATTTTGCCCTTGTGAATAGTAGGCTAAAAGTTGACTTTTTGAATTACCGATTGGACGAGTGTTAACCATTGACCGTGACGTTGTTTAGGACGTCACGAGTTCGTAGACAGGTGGCAGGTTCGATTCGGACCACCGGAGGAAAAGTTATGACGTTCGGAAGATTGAGGGCGTTACCGTAAATTTGTTTAAGTGAGGAAAATGTTGACTTTTTGGAGGACTTGTGATTTTCACGTAGACCGAGGACCGTTAGATAGGCCTCGACGTCCTGAGTTCAACGACAGGCGGCACGCTGTCATCGGACGTCGGACGAAAAAGATACAGGTCTAGAACGTTCGAGGGCAAAACGGTAATTATTTGTACAAGGGGTATTTTGGTCATTTTCTTTCAGCCCAATCAGATAAGGGCAAGTGGCAGGGATATTTTGGGCAAACCTATGACTGATGGACACGTGCAAGGGACTGGATGGTTCCAGGGGTTACTAACGTGTGCACGGCCACACGTTGTTCAATTTGAACCGTGCTTGTTCGAAGAACACAGAGAAACAGAGAGGAGAAACGGGAGAGAATTGGATCGATTTTGTGCCGGGGGGAGTGAGGAGTGATTGGTGAGAGTGACAGGGAGGAGTGGTTGTACTGGTGATCGGGTTTTGGTGGTGAAATCGTGCACGGCGGCACGGTGGTGGTGCGGCGAAGGTTTGAGGAACCAGGGGAGACCGTGAGTTCGTGGTGGTGGCTACGCCGTGTGGTGGCTCAAATCACGACCGTGGGACGTTCAGGAGGCTGTAGGGAATCCAACGAACACCGTGGTACGCGGCGGCGCTTGCGACGGAGACGGAAACGAAGGGTAAGCTTCTTTACTCTGTTTTCCCGTGCTTTTTCATTTCGAAAGTCGTGAGGGTAGGATGAGAATCGAGGGGATTGGTGAGTGCGGGGGTGTTCAGGGAGGTTCTAGGAGTGGTGTGGGATGGTCGCCGTGACGGGGGCGTACACGGCGGAGCTTAGTCGACAGTGTGTACTCTGTACTCTGTTTTGGCCGTGGGTTCAAACGACGAGTCGTGATGTTTGGGCACGAGTCGACGGTCAAGGTGAGTCGGGTTAGACATAGAAGGGCCCTAGGAACCGTCTGGTGTTGCCACCGTGACGGGGGATGACCGGAGTGGTTGGATCGTGAAACAGGGGCCGTCTGTGTGTTTCTTTCGAGCTTCAGTTGTGAAGCTGAGTAGTGAATCGAACCAGGAGAGTGAGGGGAATGGATAGGTTGGAACTGGACGAAGCTTTAGGTGAAGAAAGGGAGAGGAATCGTGCAGGTACGGCGGAGAACCGCTGACGCCGGTTCAGTTTGCAGACCACTGTGCTGAACCGGGTCTGCTCAAGGTTGAAGGGCACTGTAGCAAGCGCGTGAGGCCCACACGCAGCCACTTTGGGCGGCGCGTGGAGGCGCGTGGAGAGGAATCCAGCCAAGCTTCCAACATGAGTTTAGTCCTAAATGTTCTAAGGAATCCAATAGTATAGTTTTCGGGTGAATCGGACGGTGTTACAGAGTTGTTCGGGAATCCAGACGGTTTAGGGTTTAGGCTTAAAATATTATTTAATTCCCGAAAAATTGGGGAAACTAGGATTAGGTTCCTTGATGTATTTGTTGTAACGACCTGAACTTTCGTAATTCTTATTTTATTGTAAAATGACCGTTTTACCCCTGAGGGGGGGGGGAGTTGACTTTTACCTCGGGAAGTATTTAGGACTTTGACACGTGACCGTGACGTAGTTTAGGACGTCACGAGTTCATAGGCAGGTGGCACGTTCGATTCCGACGTTCGAGGAAGAAGCTGTGACGTTCAGAAGTCGAGGGGCATTTTGGTAATTTGGCCATTTGGGGGCCAAATGTTGACTTTTGACCCGGGAAGTCCAACGGACGAGGGCCAACGACCGTTACGTAGGTCTCGTCGATACGAATCCGTAGACAGGCGGCACGCCGAAATCGGACTTACGACGAAAAGGTTATGGTCAAGAACGTAACCGAACTAACCGAGACTCGGAACTTAAAATAATAATAAAATATTAGAATCTGATTTACTTTAGCCCAATCAATCTGGACCCTTGATGAGTGACACATGTCACTCATCTACCTCATCCACATCATCCCCAAAAATCAGGATCTGTGTTTGCCATTCCATTAATTAATTAATTTAACTTCCTTAAATCCTCACCCTTCATCCTTGAATCAGATTGAATCTCAGCCCTTCATTCCATTTTCTCCTGCTGTTCTTAAAACCATCTGAGACTCACACTCTCACATTTTCACTCTCAAACCCGTGCACCCTCTCATCCTTCGAACAAACACCTCACAGCCTCTCAGCCTCAACTCACGAACCAGGCAGCACCAGACCGACCACCACCTCCACCAGACACCGGCCAACGCCACCACGGCCACCCTGCACGGCCGGAAAACCCACAAACCCGAGAAGGAACCCGTGCAGCCCAAAACCATCCAACCATCCAAACCACGACTTCTGGGCTCGAACAAACGTAGGGTTAGGATCAGTGTGACCTCTGGACGGCTTAGGACTGGACTGGGCAGCCCACGGCGGCGACACGGCGGCGGTAAGCCTGCAAACCCGAGAAGACCGATTTTCCTTCCCTGTCTCGAACCGTCCGTTTTTAACGTTAAACATGTTTGGTTGTTTTTGAGACATATCCTAGGGGACTAGACGATCACTTTGGACCTAGGTACGCGGCTGGAAGCTCGACGACTCGCCGGAGAAGACGAACCAGAGCCGGCAGCCAGTTCCCCGTCGATTTTCAGGTGGTTTCTCGAACTTAAAAACTAGTTTTGAATCCACAGAACCATAGAACATGTTTAGATGAGTTCATAGGAACAAATCCCATCGATTTTGGTGGTTGGGTTGATGAGAACTGGTCGGGTCGAACCGTGGGTCTGCGGTGACCCGGTACTGTAGCTGATGACGTCATCATGCTGACGTCAGCAGTGACGTCATGATGACGTCATCATGTCAGAATATTGTCAGACCAGGGACCAATGGGCTGTTGACACGTGTCCTCTGACACTGTCAGTGATGACGTCATGCTGACGTCAGCATCACTGTAGCACTGTTGACCAGGGAGTTGACCGGCGCGTGGGGGCGCGTGTGAACAGTATTTTGTATGGGACCAGTGCCATTTTCAAGGTTTTGACGATACGGATCCAATGGCGGTGGTTTCGTGTCGATCGGAGATCGTTAAGTTGGTCAATTTAGGGTTTGACGCCTTGGGAAGCGTGTTCGGACTGCTTTCCCGGGTCGGTTTCAGTCTAGGGTTTCTTAGTTGTTTAGTAGGGACTTAAAGTGACCTTTACGTATGCTTTGGACATGACAGGAATTGTACTGTAACCCTTGGACGGGGCTTTATGCTCGGGATTGCAGCAGGATTGTACTGTGAGTGGGCCTTTGATTTCACTAAACTTCGGCATGCATAACTGTTTTACTTTCTATTATATCTATATGTGATTCAAGTAAAAGTATCTGTTTATCTTGAGTATGATTTATGGCACGTATTACGATGTTTGGGCATGAGACCCGTCTGGTTGTTTATGAATGGTTTGGAGTCATGTATATGTATAATGGGTCTCGATATTATCTGTGGTACTGCATTGTATAGATCTACCCTAGGATTCTATCTCCTCCGGATGTAGGTACACCGGAGTGGTCACGGCGCATTGCCTGTGAGGAGTCATTCTACGGAGGGACCGGACCGTAGAGTGACTCAGGAGCAGGATTGCTACTATTGGACGTCTGGGACGTCAGGCATCTAGAATGCCATGCTCGGACTAGGTTCGGGATTTGGACTCGGGATTGAGACCCCGGGTGGCACGCGTAGCCTTGAGACTGTGACCTTATTGGGCGTCTGGGACGTCGGGCATCTGGGATGTCAGGGTTGGGATGTATAGTGCAGTGACTAAGATTATATTATGTTGATTTTATTCTGCTTATGATTATATGGTTTTGTGGTTTATGATACTATGCATGTCCTTTCGGAAAACGGAGGGGAAAAGCTATATGTTTTCGAAATGGTAAACTACTTTGTAAACCTTGAGTTTCGACCCACTCACCTTTGTTGTTTTACTACCCCTCCAGGTAGTGCTATTGAGGAGGAGGATCCCGAGGAGGAGGAGGAGGAGGATCCCGAGGAGGAAGAGGCATAGGTTTACGTTGCGTACCTGAACCCTACTGCTGGGTAGGTTGGCACGTAGTGTGTCTAGAGTCGTGCTCAATAAACTGTATTCGGGAACTATCCCTTGTCTGACACTATTTGTATTCGAGTATTTGTGTGGCGTGCTATGTATGACTTAACTTTGGTTTTTCTTTATGTATTTCATCTTCAATAAGGGTATTTTTGGTATTTTAATGTCGGGTGTCAGACGGGAGCAGGGCACGTCCCGGGTGGTCCCAGGGGGATCGGGGCGGGTCCTGTCAACTTGGTATCAGAGCACTAGGTTGTGGTCAACATGCTAGACTAGTGGTCAGTACTTAGTTTAAAAGATGTCAGTATCTAATCTATGCCTCTTAACAGCGGGTTATGCCTCCAAGGAGAATTCCTCAAACACGAACTAACGAGAAAATCGCGAGAGAGATGGAATGTGCTAGCATTGAGCGGGCTCAAAGGTTGGGAGCCACACCGTTCAGCGGGGGATCAAACCCCGAGGATGCCCATGAGTGGATTGCGAAATGGGAAAGAATCTTCACCGTGATGCACTGCCCACCCGGCGAGCGGGTGGCATTGGCGGCCTTCTTACTGGAAGGCGGGGCTTATCAATGGTGGCATGGTCTTGAGATGTCCGGGTGGACTGTTCACACCACCACATGGGAGGTCTTTCGTGCCCGATTCTTAGATCAGTATTACCCGCGTTCATTTCGCATGGCACGAGAGGCAGAGTTCCTGCGGCTGGAACAGGGAGATATGTCCGTGGCAGATTACGAGCAGACTTTCGGGAAGCTTTCCCGTTTTGCCGCAGCTTTTGTGAGTACTGAGGAGGAAAAATGTCAAAGATTTGAGTTGGGACTCCGAGGAGAGTTACGGGCAAGTGTGACGGCTACTAGTTACGCGACTCTGAGGGACATGGTCGACGCTGCAGTTCGTGTCGAGGCCAGTCTGGCGGCACACCAGGCGCGACAATCATCAGGCGAGGGGCAGCGCCGGGATCGTCCACATCCTGGACCAACCGGCCCAAAGATCTCTAAGGGGGGAATTGCCGAGGAGCACCCTCATCTTTACGTGGTCGTGGCTGGTCAGGTCGACATGGGAACTCTCAGAGGGGCGGATCGAGATTCAGTTCTGGACAGCATCAGGCTTGGAGTGGTGCATCAGGAGGGTCTTGGGATGGACCGAGGACAGTTAATTGCTTTGCTTGTGGAGGAGCGGGCCACTATGCCCGAGATTGCCCTTTACTGTCAATGAACAACGAGACTAAAGGTGTTAGCGTGACACAGAGTTCGGCTTCTCACCCTGCCAGAGGCCGAGGACAGAGTGCTGAGCGTGGCGCGCGTGGGCGCGGACAGACTGCGGGACCCAGAGCTCGTGTTTTTGCAGTGACTCAGCAGCAGGCGAGGTCAGCCCCTGGTGTGGTTACAGGTACTCTTCATATCTCAAATATTGTTGTACGGGTGTTAATGGATGCTGGGGCAACTCATTCTTTTATTTCGAAAAGTTGTGCGGGTATGTTAGATCGCGAGGTGTCAGCCTTGGATAGTGAAATGGGTGTTGGTACACCGATGGGCGTTGTGTACATAGTGAATCAGGTGATCCGGAGATGCCCAGTACGGGTGGAGGATGTAGATCTGCTAGCTGATCTAATCCTTATGGATATCCATGACTTTGATGTTATCTTGGGAATGGATTGGTTGACTGAGCACGGTTCGCTCATCGACTGTTGTAGTAGGCGGGTGATATTGCGGAGTCCGGGTTTGCCGGAGGTTACTTTTCAGGGAGAGCGCGATGGTTCGCTACCTGAAGTAATTTCTTCACTTGCCGCTACGAAGCTTCTACAGAAGGGATGCCAGGGTTATCTGGCGCATGTTGTGACGATGAAGAGTGATACTTCGGGTGCCGATGATATACCTGTGGTGCGAGAATTTCCGGATGTGTTCCCGGAAGATTTGCATGGTTTACCACCACATCGGGAGATTGAGTTCACGATTGAACTACTTCCCGGCACACGACCTATATCGCAGGCACCATATCGGATGGCACCAGCGGAGTTACGGGAACTGAAGATCCAATTGCAGGAGTTGGTGGACTTGGGATTCATCCGACCGAGTACATCACCGTGGGGAGCACCGGTATTATTTGTGAAGATGAAGGAAGGGAGCCTCCGTTTGAGTGTGGATTATCGACAACTCAACAAGGTCACGGTAAGGAACCAGTACCCCTTACCCAGGATTGACGATCTCTTTGATCAACTGCGGGGAGCACAGTACTTCTCGAAGATTGATTTGCGATCTGGTTATCATCAGTTGAAGATTGCTGAAGGAGATGTCCCGAAGACAGCGTTTCGGACCAGATACGGGCAGTATGAATTCCTGGTGATGCCTTTCGGCTTGACGAATGCTCCAGCAGCATTCATGGATCTGATGAATAGGGTCTTCCGATCTTATTTGGATAAGTTCGTGATCGTGTTCATTGATGACATCCTTGTGTACTCGAGGAGTGCTCAGGCTCATGAGAAACACTTACGTTCGGTGTTAGGGAAGCTGAGGCAGAACCAGTTATACGCCAAGCTGAGTAAGTGTCAGTTTTGGCTAACCAGCATTGGTTTTCTGGGACATGTAGTGTCAGCAGACGGGATTAGTGTGGATCCCCAAAAGACCGAAGCGGTGACAAATTGGGCTAGACCGACAACCGTGACAGAGGTACGGAGTTTCGTTGGTTTGGCAGGATACTACCAGAGATTTGTTGAGGGCTTCTCTAGTATCACTGCACCGTTGACTCGTTTAACCAGGAAGGGAGTAAAGTTTGTTTGGGATGAACGGTGTGAGCAGAGTTATCAGGAATTAAAACGTCGGTTAACTACCGCACCTGTTCTTGCTTTTCCGGATAACAGTGGAGAGTTCGAAGTCTACAGTGACGCATCGTTGCAAGGGTTGGGTTGCGTACTGATGCAGAATGGCAGAGTTATCGCTTATGCATCGAGACAACTAAAGACACATGAACTGAACTACCCTACGCATGATCTGGAGTTGGCGGCGGTGGTTCACGCTTTAAAAATCTGGCGACATTATCTGTACGGGGTGACTTGCAGGATCTTCACCGATCATCAGAGTTTAAAGCATTTGTTCACTCAGAAGGAGCTGAACGTAAGGCAGCGACGGTGGTTGGAACTGATCAAGGACTATGATTGTACGATTGAATATCATCCAGGGAAGGCGAACGTTGTGGCAGACGCACTCAGCAGGAAGTCAGCAGGATCGATTGCACACCTGAGGCTGGTGTACCTTCCTTTGCTAGTGGAACTCCGAAGAGCTGGAGTTATGCTGGGGATGGATGAGCAGGGAGCTTTGTTGGCCAGTTTTCATGTACAACCTGTGCTAGTCGATCGGATTATCGAGGCACAATTGGAGGATCCGACACTTTGTATCTACAGGATCGAGGTCGAAGCGGACGAGAGGCAGGACTTTACTATCCGACCAGATGGAGCTCTGGTGAAACTGGGCCGTTTGTGTGTTCCTGCAGTGGCAGAGTTACGGGCAGAAATTCTCGAGGAAGCCCACAGTTCGGCTTATGCCATGCATCCGGGAGGTACAAAGATATACCGTACCCTCCGGGACCACTATTGGTGGGCAGGAATGAAGAAGGATATTGCAGTGTTTGTGAACAGATGTTTGACCTGTCAGCAGGTCAAGGCTGAGCGGCAGAGACCGTATGAAGCTATGCAACCACTTCCGATTCCCGAGTGGAAGTGGGATCACATTACCATGGACTTTGTCTTCAAATTGCCTAGAACTCAGAGGGGATGCGATGGAGTTTGGGTGATTGTCGACCGATTGACCAAGTCAGCTCATTTCTTACCAGTACAGGAGACATTTAAGCCAAACCGACTGGCTCAGCTGTTTGTGAAGGAGATCATTCGACTTCATGGTACGCCGGAGTCGATAGTGTCTGATCGAGATCCGCGTTTCACATCTAGGTTCTGGCGAAGTTTGCAGAACGCCTTGGGTACAAACTTACATTTCAGTACAGCGTTCCACCCACAGACCGATGGGCAGTCAGAGAGGACTATCCAGACACTGGAGGACATGATGAGGTCTTGTGTACTGCAGTTTCAGGATTCGTGGGATACTCATTTGCCTTTGATGGAGTTCGCATACAACAACAGTTATCAGGCAAGTATCGGGATGGCACCCTACGAGGCACTGTATGGCCGACAGTGCAGGACACCTATCTGCTGGATGGAGGTAGGAGAGCGAGCAGCTTTAGGACCGGATTTGATGGACATGACCCTGGAAACAGTTCGAATCATCAAGGAAAGATTGAAGGCAGCGCAGGATCGCCAAAAGAGCTATGCGGATCGACGAATTCGAGACTTGGAATTCGAGGTGGGAGATTTTGTGTTCCTTAAGTTATCTCCATGGAAAGGAATTATCCGTTTTGGCCGACGCGGGAAGTTGAGTCCACGTTATTTTGGACCGTTCGAGATCACTGAGAGGATTGGACTAGTGGCATACCGGTTGGCATTACCTCCAGAACTTGCCAAAGTGCACGATGTTTTCCATGTGTCTATGTTACGGAAATACCTACGGGACGATTCACATGCCTTGCCGGAACAACCAGTAGAACTGATGACTGATCTGAGCTTTGAGGAGAAACCAATGCAGATTCTGGATCAGAAGAACAAGGTTTTGAGAAACAAGACGATTCGATTGGTGAAAGTGCTATGGAGGAACCATGACGTCGAGGAAGCGACGTGGGAACCCGAAGACTTGATGAGGGAGCAGTACCCGTTTTTATTCGAGTAAATTTCGAGGACGAAATTTTTGTAAGGTGGGTAGATTGTAACGACCCGAACTTTCGTAATTCTTATTTTATTGTAAAATGACCGTTTTGCCCCTGAGAGGGGGGGGGGGAAAGTTGACTTTTACCTCGGGAAGTATTTAGGACTTTGACACGTGACCGTGACGCAGTTTAGGACGTCACGAGTTCATAGGCAGGTGGCACGTTCGATTCCGACGTTCGAGGAAGAAGCTGTGACGTTCAGAAGTCGAGGGGCATTTTGGTAATTTGGCCATTTGGGGGCCAAATGTTGACTTTTGACCCGGGAAGTCCAACGGACGAGGGCCAACGACCGTTACGTAGGTCTCGTCGATACGAATCCGTAGACAGGCGGCACGCCGAAATCGGACTTACGACGAAAAAGTTATGGTCAAGAACGTAACCGAACTAACCGAGACTCGGAACTTAAAATAATAATAAAATATTAGAATCTGATTTACTTTAGCCCAATCAATCTGGACCCTTGATGAGTGACACATGTCACTCATCTACCTCATCCACATCATCCCCAAAAATCAGGATCTGTGTTTGCCAT
The DNA here is from genome assembly GCA_032719365.1 of Prinsepia uniflora. Classification (NCBI taxonomy): domain Eukaryota; kingdom Viridiplantae; phylum Streptophyta; class Magnoliopsida; order Rosales; family Rosaceae; genus Prinsepia; species Prinsepia uniflora. The sequence goes on along the minus strand of CM064865.1, from coordinate 74,623,636 downwards.
TCCATTAATTAATTAATTTAACTTCCTTAAATCCTCACCCTTCATCCTTGAATCAGATTGAATCTCAGCCCTTCATTCCATTTTCTCCTGCTGTTCTTAAAACCATCTGAGACTCACACTCTCACATTTTCACTCTCAAACCCGTGCACCCTCTCATCCTTCGAACAAACACCTCACAGCCTCTCAGCCTCAACTCACGAACCAGGCAGCACCAGACCGACCACCACCTCCACCAGACACCGGCCAACGCCACCACGGCCACCCTGCACGGCCGGAAAACCCACAAACCCGAGAAGGAACCCGTGCAGCCCAAAACCATCCAACCATCCAAACCACGACTTCTGGGCTCGAACAAACGTAGGGTTAGGATCAGTGTGACCTCTGGACGGCTTAGGACTGGACTGGGCAGCCCACGGCGGCGACACGGCGGCGGTAAGCCTGCAAACCCGAGAAGACCGATTTTCCTTCCCTGTCTCGAACCGTCCGTTTTTAACGTTAAACATGTTTGGTTGTTTTTGAGACATATCCTAGGGGACTAGACGATCACTTTGGACCTAGGTACGCGGCTGGAAGCTCGACGACTCGCCGGAGAAGACGAACCAGAGCCGGCAGCCAGTTCCCCGTCGATTTTCAGGTGGTTTCTCGAACTTAAAAACTAGTTTTGAATCCACAGAACCATAGAACATGTTTAGATGAGCTCATAGGAACAAATCCCATCGATTTTGGTGGTCGGGTTGATGAGAACTGGTCGGGTCGAACCGTGGGTCTGCGGTGACCCGGTACTGTAGCTGATGACGTCATCATGCTGACGTCAGCAGTGACGTCATGATGACATCATCATGTCAGAATATTGTCAGACCAGGGACCAATGGGCTGTTGACACGTGTCCTCTGACACTGTCAGTGATGACGTCATGCTGACGTCAGCATCACTGTAGCACTGTTGACCAGGGAGTTGACCGGCGCGTGGGGGCGCGTGTGAACAGTATTTTGTATGGGACCAGTGCCATTTTCAAGGTTTCGACGATACGGATCCAATGGCGGTGGTTTCGTGTCGATCAGAGATCGTTAAGTTGGTCAATTTAGGGTTTGACGCCTTGGGAAGCGTGTTCGGACGGCTTTCCCGGGTCGGTTTCAGTCTAGGGTTTCTTAGTTGTTTAGTAGGGACTTAAAGTGACCTTTACGTATGCTTTGGACATGACAGGAATTGTACTGTAACCCTTGGACGGGGCTTTACGCTCGGGATTGCAGCAGGATTGTACTGTGAGTGGGCCTTTGATTTCACTAAACTTCGGCATGCATAACTGTTTTACTTTCTATTATATCTATATGTGATTCAAGTAAAAGTATCTGTTTATCTTGAGTATGATTTATGGCACGTATTACGATGTTTGGGCATGAGACCCGTCTGGTTGTTTATGAATGGTTTGGAGTCATGTATATGTATAATGGGTCTCGATATTATCTGTGGTACTGCACTGTATAGATCTACCCTAGGATTCTATCTCCTCCGGATGTAGGTACACCGGAGTGGTCACGGCGCATTGCCTATGAGGAGTCATTCTACGGAGGGACCGGACCGTAGAGTGACTCAGGAGCAGGATTGCTACTATTGGACGTCTGGGACGTTAGGCATCTAGAATGCCATGCTCGGACTAGGTTTGGGATTTGGACTCGGGATTGAGACCCCGGGTGGCACGCGTAGCCTTGAGACTGTGACCTTATTGGGCGTCTGGGACGTCGGGCATCTGGGATGTCAGGGTTGGGATGTATAGTGCAGTGACTAAGATTATATTATGTTGATTTTATTCTGCTTATGATTATATGGTTTTGTGTTTTATGATACTATGCATGTCCTTTCGGAAAACGGAGGGGAAAAGCTATATGTTTTCGAAATGGTAAACTACTTTGTAAACCTTGAGTTTCGGCCCACTCACCTTTGTTGTTTTACTACCCCTCCAGGTAGTGCTATTGAGGAGGAGGATCCCGAGGAGGAGGAGGAGGAGGATCCCGAGGAGGAAGAGACATAGGTTTACGTTGCGTACCTGAACCCTACTGCTGGGTAGGTTGGCACGTAGTGTGTCTAGAGTCGTGCTCAATACACTGTATTCGGGAACTATCCCTTGTCTGTCACTATTTGTATTCGAGTATTTGTGTGGCGTGCTATGTATGACTTAACTTTGGTTTTTCTTTATGCATTTCATCTTCAATAAGGGTATTTTTGGTATTTTAATGTCGGGTGTCAGACGGGAGCAGGGCACGTCCCGGGTGGTCCCAGGGGGATCGGGGCGGGTTCTGTCATTTGTGACCCTATTTAGTGCATTTTGACAGGAAGGGAGACACCCGAGACAGTCGAGGAGCGCACGGAGCGCGAGTGACTCATTTTGGATTTGTGAGTGGACTCTTTCTTTCTTTCAAGCATGCCTAACTGTTTTATTGACATTTTGATCTTAAATATGTTTTTATGCCTTGACTGATGATTATATGTGATTGATGAGTTTGCACGTTTTTCGAGACATTTCCGAGATTTTGCACGTTTTTCGAGAAAATCTGGTTTTTCGGATTTTGATGCCATAATTACGATTTCAACCTATAAATTTTTTCTGATGATGAGAAATGAGTTATGAAATATGATTCGTGCTTATATGTGAGTTCTGGGTATAAGAGTGGATTTCCGGATTTGGGTTCGGAATGTCGGTTCAGAACGCCGAATGGGCTTCGAACCGGGGTTTCGAATTCGAGTTTGGCGATAGATTTCAAATTGGTTGTACACTGGATATGGATTGGATTTGCTGGATCTAGATATTGGGTTTAAAGACCCGGATTGATATTGACGGGGGGACGGGCCCGGATTGAGTTTAAAGACTCGGATATGTTGATATTACCCCCATAGGCCTATTGAGTTTAAAGACTCGGGAGTTTAAAGACTCGGATTTCATTTAAGGCCTGATTGAGTTTAAAGACTCGGGTTGGTCCAGCAGGTTTGATCAGAATTGATGATTTGATGCTGAAGCTAGGATTTATATAGCCGTTTATAGTGTTTCTGTTTCTTATGGTATTTTATAGTGTATCTGTTTCTTATGAGATTTTATAGTGTTTCTGTTTCTTATGATGTTTCATATTATGATTTTCTAGTACTTCGTTAGGCATGCCTGTGTTTCAAAACGGAGGGAACAATGATTTTTATTTATTTTCCTGAACCTTGAATTCGTGATAAATTGACTTGAAAACTTTTGGTTATTTTAGTCCACTCACATCTTTTGGTTTTAAATTCTCCCTCCAGGTCGTGGTGATAGCGTCGGGGTGATCGTTGAGGCAGATATCGAGGCATAGAGCTTCCGACGTTCTTCCGTTGCGAGACTAGCATTGTAGAACGTTTGTGCCCATTTTGTAGAACTATGCTATGACCGACTGTTGTGTATATTTTACTCCTTCGTCTGATAGTTATGCTTATAGTTGTGTGATGGTTGTTTGTTTTGTTTGATACTGTAAGTGTGATTGTCAGACGGGAGCATGGTTCGTCCCGGATATCGAGGCCATATTTGGGACGGGTCCTGACACTCTGTGGCACTCTTTCGTCCCCTCCTGATGTGAAGGTTTTTCCTTCTCCTCTTCCCCTCCCGATTTAAAGGCTTTTCCTTCTCCTCTTTTGAAGACTTCCGGAATCATCTTAGATATGTGCTCCCATCTTCATTACAGTTTCTCTCCACCATACCTCAATCTCTTCTTCTCTCATCCAATGCCTTTGGCGTCGTTGAACCTTACACCCTACCACTGAAGTCCATCTCTCAACTTAGAGGCTGTTTTGGCACTGAATTGTCTTCAAAGTGCAATATACACTCGTTAAATGGATTATGGAAGCGCTCATTGCGCAAATGACTTGCTCATCCCCATTTTTCGCTGACTTAGTTGATTTCACCTTCACTTTCCTTACTTCTGGTGATTCTGCATTTGCTGATTCGTGGTGGCTCGGGCATCAGTTGAAGGCTACATGTTGGGTGATGGTGGTTTTCCCTTTTTAGATCTAGTATTACTTTTGGGTTGTATTAAATTTATGTTATTGGACTTATATGTATATAAATTTAATATTATCTGTGTATATATTTATATCTCATTTAAATATTTATTCATAAATTTCCATTATTTTATAATGACTGCTCATTGATGGCATTCGTATTTGTTTAATAAAAAAAAACCAAGTAATGCTAACAAAACTTGAAACTCGTAAAAATCCAAGTTATCCAAACCCGTTAATCCAAATCCCAATTGTAAAGATTGAATTAAAAAACTTGAATAGACCCCACACGAGTTTCACCTTACTGCAGCAATAAATAATAGTTTAAGGCTAGAAATAGAAACTACACCTAATTTTGGACTTGTGGCAAGCAACCTAATTTTGGACTTGTGGCAGGCAAACACGGTGATGAAAGCTGCAATGATCGGTGTCGGGGCTGTGATCGTCTGTGGTCCCGGCTATGAAACAAGAGACACCAGAAGGAATCTAATTGGGCCCCTCAAACCAATGACGCTAATCATTCATAGAAATTGCTGGATTTTTAGATTATACATTCACACGTTTAGCTCATAATCTTCAAAATTTGGTGGATCCATGATGACCCATGACAACAATTTTTGGCACCAAAAGGAAGATTTAGAATGGACCCGGCACGTGAAATGATTCCCAACACCAAAGGGCAAAAAATGGCCTATAATCCCATTTTGAATAATTTGAATGGTTGACAATGAACGTTGTCAGACAACAAAATATTCCCTCAAATTTTTGGGAATTTTTTTCTCTTTCTCCATTGATTGTGTCGACAACTTGAGATTTTTCATCTTTAACATCAACAACCCAAAAAAAAAAAGAGTAGGAACCACAAAAACCCTTTTCTTCTTGCCCCGAAAGCCATCGCAGTTGTCGAAAATTTACATAATGGTAAGAAGGGCAAGTAGGAAAAATCTATCTGCAAAATGGGGACGATCGCGTGTGTGCCAAGGTACTAAACCCTAATGCCAGACATGTCAGTCTGTCGCGTTCAATCTCAGTCTCTTTGGCAACGGCGATGATGCTGATGAAGGTGAGGAGAGCGCTGAAGCATTGCAGCAGTCAAATTCGAATGATCTTTTGTTGATCTTCTTCTCTTCGGTCTCTTTCCTTTCAATTCCTCCTCCTCCCATCATGAAGTTTTTCAACCGGTTCACATCCGACATCTTGACTGGCTTCAATATGTACTCCTCAGCTCCTTCCTCTAAACATCTGTGCATAGACATATTGTAAAAGAATGATCAGTCAACAAATCCTAATTTCAGCAATTAAGAAATAGAAAATAACTGAATATTTAATGTGAATTTTATATTTTTATACAATAATTTGAAGGCATTATCTTCTAGAATATCCATATAATCATGCCCATGAAACATGAAGATTGTCAGATTGGCCCTTAGGTTCCATAAAGGGTCATTTTTAAGTTAGTCCCACACATCATGAGTTTTTTATAAAATTCAGCCCATACAAAAATAAAAGATTACTGATATCAGGAAAATTATTTATCAAATACAATTTGATATTCATGAAATAAAATAAAACAACTGAGCAAACCATGTGCTGACTTATTTTATAAGATTTGAGTGATCCCCAAAAGATTCATGATATCACATTATTTGATAGCATTCTCATCATATTTGTCCCATTATTTGATAGCATTTCCATCATATGTTTGTCCATATATTTTAAAAATTAGAGGTATAACAAAAAATTACCCATATCATATGAATATAATATGGTTAAAAAAGAACACAGCCGGGTCAAAATACAAAATAATACACAGATTCAATGGAAAAACTAATCAAACAAAAAGAGATGGCAAACTAATCAAATTGTGGACTGTTATTTTATCCCTAGAAGAATTCCTAATTCAAATAGGTTAGAAGTAAAATCTAGATTAAAATTCATATGCAATTTATTCTTAGGATAAAAAAAATATCATAAGATTAAAAGATTTTGATTCTTCTGACCCAATCAAACATTTTAATCAAATCTGCCTTGAAAATTTGGTTCATTTACAATTACAAGATTTATGATCAACAATTCCAAAGCAAATCAACCACAAATAATAATTAAAAAAAAACATGCTTACAGATTAGCCCAAGAACATACCTATCAATACGAGTCAGGATGTTCTCCGACGACATGATCACCACCGGAACTTCTCGAAAAGCCGATGATTCCTATTCAAATGCAAATTAAACGATCAATTTCTGAGTAAGAGAAATTATAAAAGTATTCAGTTGAATTGAAAATAAATAAAATAAAGGGCTAACCTTGATCTTTTTCAATAGCTCATAACCGGTCATCCCAGGCATTGAGTAGTCTGTGATGATAAGATTCACCTTTATAGCCTGAAACCACACAAAGTACTCAAACGTCAGAAAAACGACCATAAATGAAAAAATACTTTACATTTTCCATTTGGTTTCTTAGAAAATCAATGAAAAGTAACCATTTTTTCTTGCAAACCAAACAGTCTCAAGATGCAATTTTTCTTACATCAAATGACCCAACAGAGCTTTTCTCTCCATCCAAACCCAGATACTGCAGAGCTCTTGTCCCGCTATCAACAGCAGTCACTGCAAAACAAAATTGATTTCATAAGCATTCAAAAGCAAAATTTCCCCAACAAAAAACATCAAATAGATAAAATGATAATAAGAAAAGAAAAAAAAAACCAAGGCAAGCATACCTTTGCAAGATGATATCTTTAGCAACCGCTCAATGACCTTCCGGTCCACGTGGCTGTCATCAACAGCAAGAACATGAAGCTCCCTGGAACCCATCTTAGAATCAGCAGAAAGCTCAAAACTTTCCTGCAGATTCCGCCTGAGAACCTCGCCGGCGGTCTCCATTGATTCTTGTAGAGCTTGTAGGGGGAGAATCTGCGCGTTCGATGAAAAAAAACAGAGAAACAGACTAAGTTTGAAGTTGAAGCGCTTGTGAGAAGTGGAAGAAAAAGGAGAAGGGGAGGGCTTTATAATTCAATATTGGAGAATGCAAATGCAAAGGAGAGGCTTACGAAATGGGAAATAGAAAGAGTTCGGTGGAGTTTTGCTTTAAATAGGCAAAAGGCTAAAGCTGAGATTCTGAGGATCCAATATATCTGTGAGATTTTGTTTTCTCTTTGCAAATCTAGCAGGGGGAAGATTATACCACCCCACTTGTCCCCTGTCTTGTCAATCCTTATTTATTGCTATTTTTACTCTGCCACAGCATAATTTTACATTTATCTATAGAATGGTTCTCATGGAAAACTAAGTAATATTATTCTCTCTCGCTCACAATATATTATTTAAAAAATTTATATCCAACCATGTTAAAATATTTGTAGTAAGAACCAGTATAAAAATATCAATTTGCATTGAAATAATGATGTTGATTTCGATTTTGATCACACTCAATTAAAAAAATGTTTGAAATTTAGTCAAAATTTTAAAAAATTGAGTGAAATTTAAAAAATAAACAAAACCTAAAGCACTCAATAATATTTATATAAGAATAATACTAGTATTTTTTATGAAAATTTATGAGAGATTTTTCTTCTCTCTCTATTTTTTGTCAAGACTAGGGGTAGGCATAAATCTCTTAAAACTGCTAACTGGTATGTTTTAAATCATTATTTATCCAATGGTTTAGGTTTGACTGGATAAAAAAATAAATTATTTGAAAATTCAAACAGCTCTGTTAGTAACAGTATCCAAATCGAACCGTTAAAAAATATATTAATTTTTATTACTTTTAAAATTTATTACAAAGTAAAAATAATAAAAATAAAATATATCTGGATAAATACATGTATGCATAATTTCTAGTGTTAATTTATAGATAATTGGCCTCAAATTCGAACCCTAATGACATATAGTATGGATAATTTCCAAATATCCCCTCTAATATAGTATGGATAATTTCCAAATATTCTTTCTCCCCTCTAATAAAAAAAAAAGAAAAGAGACTATAAGAGTATAATAAAATATTATTAGGTAGTAATGTTTGTTTGATAAGTCTTAATATAATGATAATATTTGCAATCCAATTATCTGCAAGTTTAACATACGTCATTTTGAATATTGATTATTTTTTATTTATATATATATATATATATATATATTTTTTAATATCCTTACTAATTTTTTATGCCTAAACGGTTTAAAACTGTTTCAATCCAACTGAATCATTAGTAACAGTTTGGATCGAAACAGTTTTATTCTGATTTTAAAAAATCTAAATCGTAGTGAACCGTTAAGTTTTTAATGATTTGAATTTGGATATTGTCAATATCCATATCGAATCACATTGTGCTCATCCCTAATTAAGACCGTTAAATACGGGTATATTCACTTAAATATCGTATATATATTTTTCCCTTTATTTTAATATCGATATCCAAAAAATACAAATATATTGATAAAAAAAATTTACAAATATTTTGAATATTTTCATAAGTAGGAACACTATTTTTCATCAATTTGACACTATTGAACCGTCAAAATAGTCACATATATTTGTTACTGGAGAATTCTACTACTTGAAAATGGTTGCTTAGATATTTTTGTAAATTTATAAAATTTGGTTAACAGGTAGCACTTTACTCAAATGAGTTTTATCATCATAAACAAAAAAGGTATAATTAATTCCTTCACATTATTGTGTTCTTTGACGACCAATATTCAATATTGATTTCTATAGTGTTTACAAACATATTTTGCATTTGCAAATTCTTTAAAAAAAAATCACTTTTGGGATTTCAAATAAGCAAATAGCAATGACAAATATAAGAAAATAATTATTAAAATAAGCACCTGTATAAGTGTTTTATTTGCACTGTAATAATTCAGATCTCGAGAAAATATGAAATTGGAAAATTTAAAGAGAAAATGACGATTTTGCTCTTGAAAAATCAAAATGTTAACCTTTTGATTTGGACGCCGTTTAGGGGCTTCAAAAATATCATTTCAGTGGTTTCAAGATTTTGAGTTCGTAGACAAGCATCACGTCAAAATCAGGAAAAGGTCGGACGAAATTAACCGTTTTGTCCATTAAAGTCAAATGTTTACTTTTTGGTCAAAGTATTGACTTTTTGATTCGGTTGATATACAGACTTTTCGTGACCATGGTTACGTAGAACTCGAAACGCTGATTTCATATACGGTTGGTATGTGTTGATTAGACTTCAGGGGATAATGTTATGACCTAGAGTTTGTAAAGGGTATTTTGGTCATTTGACACCCTAAGGGCAATTAAATATTTTCACTTTAGATATTTCTAGGGGATCAATCAAGAGTTGCCAAGTGTCCTTGATCACCTTGGGGAGTGTGTCCCCCTCCCCCCGCGAGTTTATGAGTGTGTTGAGTTTTAGTGTTCTGTCGAGAAGAATAAAGAGAGAAAATAATGAAAATAAGAAGATGTAAGAAAGGAAAGGGAATAGAGGAAACAGAGAGAGGTTGAGCTTGAAATAGAGAGTGATTGTGAGAATAGCGAGATGTTCGTGTATCCCTTGTCTGACAAGATTTTGTGGGTTTATCTTGATTTTTATTAGACGGGAGCATGACCCGAATGCACCTTTTAGGGGTATTTCGAGTGGGGACTTGTCATGCACACTTGTATTTCAAAATTCAAACTAATAAAAAATAATTGCATTAAGTTATATATATATATATATATATATCTGTTGATACCATATCGACCGACCACTTAAGCACAGTGCCCGCCAGGACAAGAAGGACACCCACCGATTATCTGATCGGCACCCCCACCGTGGCCCGCCGATCGGCATTGACCTGCAGGCCTGTCGTTCGGTACCTGACAGGGTACAGAAGCCAGTTGGCTGCGACAGTCACCTAACCAACTCTGTCATACCCATTCCCTGATGGAGGCAGGTTGAGACTCCAGTTGGCGCCTCCTCTGGATGTCCAGGGCTTGTCAGGCAACTCTCAGCCACAAATCATAACCTGCTCCCGCAACAGTAGCCCACCTAACGCAGTTATGACTACTATAAATACCTCGAAACCCTTCACAAAGGTAAGCCTCTCGAACCCGATCTAGAACACTATATTTACTTGTCTTTCGGCATTCTGATACTAACGTGGGCATCGGAGCCTCTTCGGCCGACACCACACCGGTGTCAAGACTTTGCAGGATCCCTGCCGAGCAGCAACGCCACCAGCGAGCCCAAGACACCACACGGCTGGTCCCAGATCCCCCAGCGGGTCTCATCGAGTTGGTCATTTACGGATCAAACAATATCATAACCAATATCACTTTAGTGGAGATTACTTAAACATTCATATATATGAACTAAGTAGACAATTTGCCACAAAAATTATAATTTTGACTAAAATCGTTGATTTATTTAATTTACATAAAGAACTAAACAATCTCATTTTTATTAATTTTTTTTGGAAAATAATTTTGACATAATAGTTTAAAAAATAAATAATTATGATCATAGTAATTTTGGAATGCAAATATTATCTTTACAAAATTTTGTTTGAAAATTTGCTATCCTATTACATTTGGTGAGCAAATACTAAAACGAATTGCGTGGTAACACGTGGTGAATACAACCACTCACGTTGAAGAATCTTCCCTCTTTGTGTTGTAAAATCTTTTTGTAAAAAGTGAGGTTACAGTGAAAGGTTTAGACCTGGCAATAGTTCCAATTGTGAAGTTCAAATTTTTTAGATTTAAATATACCTTCATTGTGTTCCTTTCCAATTCCAGTGTGCCGCTGAATCCGATGGCTCTTTGCGATCATGCAAGCTTAGGCATACATGCATCCTATGTGCCTTAGTGCCTACAGACATTAGCTAATGACTAAATCAATTCGACCCACGTTTTTCAACATTAAAACCCCGCCCAGCTGGTCCATCAGGATCATTGCAAAATCTTCAATAGTATGGTGTGACATTTTTTTCATCCAACTTTCTCAAGGATCTTATTAAAAAAAAAAAAAAGCATTCTCACAGCAAATAAAAACAATTGTTATATTCGATTTGTCAACTTCTTATAATTTTATATCTTAAAATTAAATTAAATTTGTTTTACAAAATAAATATATAATAATTAGTCTATATGTTACGTTTGAAATGGTCTCCTATACCACCTATGAGCGTTAGTGCGTTTTCAAGTAATTGATTCCACATAGGCAAAAATAAAAATATAAATTTTCACGAAAAATATCAACAGTTAAATTTATGTTAATATCAATTTTGTGTTCATCAAAAATTTTAGAAATTTAGTCGACTTAAAAGAAAGAACTTAAACATTCAATAATATTATATAAAATTAATATCTATATCATCGAGGGGAGATTTTTCTTCCCTTCTTGTTTATGTCAAGACCTTTAAATATGAATATATTCACAAAAATATTGCAGATATTTTTTCCTCTTTATTTTAAATATTGACACCCAAAAATACTGATATATCAACGAAAATTTACAAATATTGCGGATATTTTAATCCATGCAAGTACGCAATTAAACTTGAACATTTTAAATCAAGAAAATGTCGCTAAAATTTTTGCATAAATTTCAAATGTTGTGTCATAATATTTAGACAATGGTATTATAGCAGTTCCTATAACTTTTGGGTGGGGATACAAGGCATTTGATTGATGATGTTTAAAGCCTTGTCATGTCCACTGAAGATTGAAGATCTAATATATGGCCATTTTATTGAATGGGTGAGTGACATTGCTGAACCATACTTATTGAATGATATGATTGGATCATCTAACCATGATCTCTTATATATGGTCATTTTATCAAGCTGGGCATTAAATTTTTGGAAAAGTGATATGCTTTTGGGGTTCTTTGCTAAATTTCTTACTAATGCAAGACAGTCAATCCATTAAAATATTGGATTACGCCTCTGGATTTGTCAAGAAAGATCCTATTGAATGTTCATTTTTTTTTTGTAATCCTATTTTTGTTTCTTCAACTCCTCTTAAATCTTGAAGCATCAGCTTTAGCCACTAATGCTGCACCACGTTGTCCTTGATTTCTTAGTTTAGTAGGAAGTTTGGCATATTGGTAGTGCCTGAAAATGCTTGGTCATAAGAGAAGGCATATATGTTACTTGTTCAGACTCACAAAATCTCATCCACATGTTTTGGTTTCTTTTGGATTTGAATCATCCACGTGTTCATTTGTGATTGCAACAATAGAATATTCAGAAATTTAAATCAAGAGTGGCAATAGTAAGGGTGTTTTTTGTCGAAATAGTTTAAAAAGTGTATTATTTTCATTTTGAATTCAAGTTTAATAGCAGAAAGGGTATTTCATATTTACAATTACAATGACAGAATAAGATTATGAAATAAAGAGTATATATATATATGCGTTATTATTTTTAATAGGTAATTGTTATGTTATCTCTTTTGAGAACTCAAACGTATGCAAATTATAGACTCGCATATATGTAAGAGTGGACATATTGTGATTCGAAACGGATATTGATAATATCAAAATCTCAAAACTGTTAAAAATCTTAACGGCTTATACAATTTGAATTTTTTAAAATTAGAAATGAAACCGTTTTGATCAAAATCGTTACTAACGGTTCAGTTTGGATCGAAGCGTTTTAAAACCGTTTAAAAAAGCAGTAAATAATATAAAAAAGCCAGTAAGGATACAAAAAATAACAGAATAATCAATAATCAAAATTGTGTGTATTATGCTTGCGGAGGATTCGATTGCAAACATTACCATTATATTAAGATTTATCAAACAAACATTACGACTTAATAATATTTTATTATACTATTATCTAGGTATCTTTTTATTTTTATTATTTTTACTTTGTATTAATAATAGATTTAAAAATTAATGATTTCTTAATTGTCCGGTTTGAATTTAACGGACTTTCAAATGAAAATTCAAATTCAAACTGTTACTAACGGAGCGGTTTAGATTTTCAAACCGTTTGACTTTTATCCAGTCAAATCTAATCTGTTGGATAAATAATTGTTTGAAGTGGATATGTTAGTATTTTTAACGGATTCGTCAAAAACTTGAAAATTCTGAATGAAATTTTAGAAAGAAAAAAAAACTTAAAAACCTAATAATATTTATTTAAGACTAATACATATATTATGAAAATGAGTGGAAATCTTTCTTCCCTCCATATTTTTATATCAAAAACCTTAAATACATATATATTTATGAAAATATTACGGATATTTATTACTTGTATTTTAATGCTAAAATTCCAAAATACGGATTTATTGGCAAAAATTTATAAATATGGTGTATATTTTCATTTATTTATAATACCCATCTAGTCTATAAATAACTTGGAATAATTTGACAAGCCACATCAGCTTTATACTTTTTTCAAAGAAACTGGGAAAGAAAATACTACCTACTGGAAATACGACTCACCAAGGAACTCACCAAGGAAAAAAGAGAAAAAAATAAAAATAAAATCCTAGCAGAGATCCATATTCTGCAGAAAAGTAAAAGACAAGAAGAAAGAAGAAGTAGTAGGGCTAATTATTAGAATATGTAGGTGTCTGACATGACAAAATAAAGTCAAAGAAGAATCAATTCAGTTCTGCTTCTTCATCATCTACATTCAATTTCAGTCTGCTAATCCGAGACACACTAGCAGGCCTGGATCTTACTCAACCCTATACCTACCTACCGTCTTTCTTTCCTTTCCCATTTGAATATCATTGACCACAAGTCAAGAACGCCAAGTCAAATATTAAATTACACTCAATATTTATTACACTCAATATTGTAAGACTTCAACAGATTTTATTGGGTTTTGATACAAATTTAACATGGAATTTATAAGATAGTGTATACCTTACAGGACGTATTTTTATGCATATCTTATTTAGATTTAAATTTTCTTACCATACCATAAAATTTGAATGAAAGGCTATAATAATGACGTAATATATTAGATCTTAAAGAGTTTTATTTTATTTGAGTAAATCCAATTTCACTAGTCCTTCAAAGAGTTTCTTCATTATTTATTTGAATTCAATTTGCTTCACATTTTTTTGTTCATAAACACTTCTTTGAATCAATTAAAAATACAAAATAAGTGAAAAAAACGTAGTGAGATGGTATTTTACTTGAATCGCGGCATAAACTGTGTATCTAGAGGCCATTGATGATTGCCGTGCTTTTTCTGTACATTTTCAATTCCTTGCCTATGCAAATTATATAAAGTATAAGAGAGCTATAAGGGTGAAAAAAGTAATGGTATAGAAATAAAGAAAAAAAATGAGAGCTCAAAAAAATATATTTTTTAATTTTTGCTTTTCAGTTTAATTGTATTCACTATTTCTTTTCTGTTCTTATTCCTTTGATAATATTAAAAAAAAAGTAAAAAAAAAAGAAGAAAATTATCGTTATTTAAAGCCGTCAGTGTATTTTTAAATAAAAAACATTTAAATATCATTGTTTAATAAATTTGGTGAAGAACATTCATTCAGCTCCCAGTCCCACAGCGGCGGCGTCAAAAAAGGGTAAGGTGACGGATGATAGAAGAAGGTCACTTCCCCCAAATATATATTTACTTTTGTACGGACTCCATATCTTTTGAGATCAAATGCGGAGCCCACTCCTATTTCTCGCATTGATCTTCCTTGATGATTTGATTTGATTGTACTACCTGTCCATGATCTCTCTTGAGTCTTGAGTACCTCCATTTGCGTGAACAGTCAGATCTTTTTCCAAACAAAAATAATAAAACTCTGCGTTTTATCTTATTATTTTTAAAATTATTTAAATGAAATCATAATTAGGCCTTCGAGTTTCAATCCATTCGGTGATCTGCCAGCCACTTTGGTGGCCTTTGGAATTTGTGCCCTTTGATTCATCGATCTACTTTGGATTCCGCAGCTTAAAATTGAATAGAAAAAACACTGTGTAACTGTATTATTATCTTTTTTTTTGGTTGTATTTAAAAAAAAAATGATCCATAGGATATCTAAAAAAGGATACCAATCCCGTCTGTCGTTTACAAGAAAAAAAAAACTAATTTTACAGTATCGGAAAATCACGATCTCACCCATTATTAAGATAAATTAAATTATTTTTTATTTATATTAAATTATTCATTAATTATTATGTCAATATCATTAAATATGCTTAATTTAGTATTTAAATAGAATTATCTTATCAATAAAGACACAACTCAACCAAACATTTAATCTAAGTTTGAATTAATTTGGTAAGAACATAAATTAGTTTTACAAGAAACTCATAAAAAGTTTTAATCAATTCGATGGCAATCATCTCATTTTTACATTGTACAGTAAGGCGTAGTTTAAGAAGTTCCCCTAAGCGATAGGTTCATTATTGACGCCCTTAATTAGGGAAAATTCGCTTAAGCATCTTAGGCATCACATAATCGTCTGCTATAGGCTAAAAGTAGTGAATATGGGTAGTTACGAATCCGTTAAAACTACTAACCGATCCGTTTCAAACTGTTATTTATCCAACGATTTAAATTTGATCAAATAAAAATCAAATGATTTGAGAATCTAAACCGCTCCGTTAGTAACAGTTGGATTTGCATTTTTATTTTGAAAATCCGTTAAATTCAAATCGGACCATTAATGAATATATTAATTTTTAAATATATTATTAATACAAAATAAAAAATACTCAAATATATCCAGATAAATACATGTATACTTATATAAAAGTATAATAAAAGATTATTAAGTGGTAATGTTTGCAATCAAATTCTCCGCAAAATTAATATACAAAATTTTGAATACTGATTATTTCTTTTTGTATCCTTATTTAAAAAAAAAATATCCTTACTGTTTTTTTAAATATACTTACTGTTTTTTTAATATCCTTGCTTTTTTAAATATACTTACTGTTTTTTTATGTTTAAATGGTTTCAAACCGTTTCGATCCAAACTATTAGAACATATCTAGTGGTAGAGGCAAGGGCAAGGGGCTAAAGGCAAAATTTAGCCTCTGTCATGATATTGTTCATGACATTTTGCCCAAGTTTACTTACTGAGTTTCTAATGGGGAGAGGTAAGAGGTATGAATTTAAATTTTTGGAAATTATTTTTTTAAAGATAATAATGTAGAAATATATATAATGTATATGAAACACAATTTAATTCTTATTTATCCTACTTAACGTAGATAGATATAAAAAATAATAATTAAACACTATCATAATAAAATAAAATTTAAACTATACTAAAAATACTCAAAGTCTAGTAAAAAAAATACAACAATTAATTTAAATTGATAAATATATAAATATATAAAATATGTAAGATATAAAAAAAATTACAATATTTGACATGTGGCAATTGTTTAATGGTTGCAAGTAGCCTAGCCCAGGCAAGAAAAGGGGCTAGAATAGCCACAGCCTTGGCCTTTGGCCCTGCCGAGCCCAGGCAAGCCCTATCCATTGGAAAGTGTGAGCCCGATCTGTGGGCTATGTTATTTATCCTACTTAACGTAGATAGATGTAAAAAATAATAATTAAACACTATCATAATAAAATAAAATTTAAACTATACTAAAAATACTCCAAGTCTAGTAAAAAAAATACAACAATTAATTTAAATTGATAAATATATAAATGTATAAAATATGCAAGATTTAAAAAAAATTACAATATTTGACATGTGGCAATTGTTTAATGGTTGCAAGTAGCCTAGCCCAGGCAAGAAAAGGGGCTAGAATAGCCACAGCCTTGGCCTTTGGCCCTGCCCAGCCCAGGCAAGCCTTGTCCATTGGAAAGTGTGAGCTCGGTCTGTGGGCTATGTTATGCCTTGCCCGGGCAAGTTTGACTGCACTAGACGTACTCTTACTGACAGGACCCATCCCAAATCACCCGGGATTAACGTGGGACGTGCCTGCTCCCTTCTGACACGAAGTGTCAGATCAAGGATAATTCCGTCTCTAGTCCTCACTGGGGCTTCCAGAGTATACCAGGATCGTAGGAGGATGAGTGTGATGTCTCGGTCTCTGCTACAGCCCGCATCCGCGATCAACATGAAGGGCATTCAAAAAATTAAAAGTCGTGAGTGGACAAAACAAAGAATTTTATAAAAACATTTCCACAAACATCATTTATGCCCTTCACTAAAAGCATATTCATGCATTCAAAAATCATTTACCAAAACGTTCATAAAACCATTTGAAAACATTCTCAAAACATTTCAAGGGTTCATGCCCGGTCCCCATAAATCGTCATGAAGCATAAATCCATTTATGGGTCCCCGACCCGAATTCACAATCTTAAAACATGGAACACGGGGTCTCCGCCCCAAATCACTTTCCGTAAGAACCTCATACGTATCCTCATACGTATAACCCATCTGCGGCACTTCCGAGAAGAAGCCAACTCGGGGCGCAAGCCCCTAGGGAACACATCCCCGATCTATGTCACGATTTCATCTCTATACTAGTGTGCACACTACTCGGGTCTCACTCCGAGTCTACCCCCAAGAATTCTCCATCTGGGAGGCTTTATCTTAGGACCTAATCCGATCATCTCTCTGGAATCTGGTCCGAGACCACATCATAACTCCTACTCCTAGAACGAGATCCCTATGTGGATACCCATTCTAGTCTGTGGATTGTTACTGTCAGGACCCGTCCCAAATCCCCCGGGATTAATGTGGGACACGCCTGATCCCGTCTGACACGAAGTGTTAGATCAGGGAAAATTCCGTCTCTAGCCCTCACCGGGCGTCCAGAGTACGCCAGGATCGTAGGAGGAGGAGTGTGATGTCTCGTCTCTGATACAACCCGCGTCCGTTATCAACCTGAAGGGCATTAAAACATCAAAAGTCATGAGTGGACAAAATAAGCATTTCATTAAAAACATTTTCATACAAAGACATTTATGCCCTTCACTAAAAGCATATGCATGCATTTGAAAACCATTTATCAAACGTTCATAAAACCATTTGTCAAAACATATTCTCAAAACCTTTCAAGAGTTCATGCTCAGTCCCCATAAACCGTCATGACCCATAAACCCTTTCAAGGGTTCATGCCAGTCCGCATAAACCGTTATGAACCATAAATCCATTTATAACACCATTGTGCCTTGGCCCAAAACCGTAAAACAAACAATATGAGAACTCATCCCAAATCAACATAAATGGGACTTTGCCCAAATCTGTTCTCAGTGAAATACCAAAACACAGAATACGGGGTCTCTGCCCTAAACCACTTTCCAAAATATCAAATACGGGGTTTACGCCCCAAATCACTTTCATCAAACATGGAACACAGGGTCTCCGTCCCCAGTTACTTTCATAAAACCTCATATGTATCAACATATGTATAACCCATCCGCGACACTATCGAGAAGATGCCAACTCGGGGCATACAGCCCCTAGGGAACACATCCCTGATATATGTCACGATATCATCTCTATACTAATGTGCACATGACAGGACCGTCCCCGAAGGGACATTGATAACCGTGCCCGGTCTTGCTCCCGTCTAGCAAGTCGACTGAAGTTCCCAAAATTACCCTCAGCACTTGCCAAACAAGAGATAATCATACGTGTGCCCACTCATGCCTCCACCTCTCGAATAACCTCGATCATAGCGCCACAACCTGGAGGGTCAATAAAAATACAAAAGGTGTGAGTGGACGAAAATGCATCAATTTGTAAAACAAGTTACATAAAGACATTTCTACCTTCCACGTAAATCCAATGCATGCATTCGAAAATCATTTCACATTTCTTTACGTTTTCGGAAGAAAACCGTGTATGAAAATAAAATCATTTTCCTTTTCTTATCCTCCGGGTCTTAGCCCGCAATTATAAACACAGGGCCTCAGCCCAAAACCATGAATCAAAATCCAAATACACGAACATAATCCAAAAATCCATCAAACCACACAAACCGGGCCACTGCCTAACACATCCGAAAACATCAGAAATCAACAACAACTTACAAGCCAATCAGCTTGCTGGATTTCAATTACCGAGTTTTTAAACTCACATATATTAGGCCTTCACGGGATATCAACGAGTCTTTAAACTCAAAACATAATCAATAGGCCTCGGGGGATATCACAATAACCGAGTCTTTAAACTCAAAACATATCAAGGGCCCTCCCCCGTCATCAATTAACCGGGTCTTTAAACCCAAAACATGATCCAACAATAGTACCGGGTCTTTAAACCCAAAACATATGTAATTCACAACCAATCCCGAATCCAACGGGATTCAAATTCCAAAACCAATTCTGACATCACGTTTATTCAAAATGGAACTCTTGTCCGAACTTCATGTTCAAAACTCAAATCATACCCACCATCCATTTCCAAATCCGAATTCGGAACCATTATTCCGTAAGCCGGCATCAAAAATAACCATTCCGAACCCAAATCCGAAAATTCACTTTCACGTTTCCGAAGTCCGAATCTCGTTCATCAAAACAACTTTTACGAACTGGGCATCAAGCCCGAAATCACCTTTTTCCAAAATCCGTTTAAATCTTTGAAAACAAATCCCAAATTCAAATCATCGAAACCATGATCAATCACGACACACTCAAAATCTCGTAAAACGTGCACATTCGTAAAAATTTCGAAATACGTGCCAAAATCTTAAATCATTCCCACAACTATAAACAAAACATCCTCAAAACATGGTATGTACATATCTTATAAAATCGTTCATTAAACCATCATCAAGCACATGAGAAGTCATAGTCTCGAAATACGTGCAATTACATATTGCATATCAAAATACGTATGAATACGAAAATCGTAGTTATCACAAGTCATAATCGTAGTTATCGTAAGCGGCTGCGCGTGAGGCTCACGCTCCTGCTACAGTAACTGCACAGTCTTCTTCCTCACCCGACTAGCTTGGTAAACGGGTCTTCGATCCACGTGCTCGACCCGATTCAATTCCTGCCACATTCAACTTGTTTTCTTCAATTGAATCCTCAAATAGCATCGTACTGAACTTAATTAAGGGTCTGTAATGTGAAGTTGAGTCGTCACTACCTCAAACTACCTCAATGGAATCCAAGCTCTAATGAACGTTCATCGTCCCAGTTCATCAAATAGTCACTGATTTCTACAATTAATTGGTTAGGGAGCATCGTAGGCTTACTATAAAGATGTTGTTGTAATCAATTTCATAAAAACTTACCCCCAAATAGGGGAACACAGCTCGTGATTTTCTGGCATTCCACCATGTCCGTTCACGGCTCCAAGAGCTTCGAACCTTGCATTTCTTGATTTGGATCGACTAATTAAGGTTCTAGAAGACATAATGTCAGGACCGGACCCAAATCCCCCGGGATTAACGTGGGACCCGCCTGATCCCGTCTGACACCACATGTCAGACCAGGGAAAATTCCGTCTCTAGCCCTCGCCGGGGCTTTCAGAGTGCGTCAAGATCGTAGGAGGAGGGGAGTGATGTCTAGTCTCTGCTACAGCCCGCATCCGCAATCAACCTAAAGGGCATTTATAACATTAAAAGTCGTGAGTGGACAAAAACAATCATTTCATTGAAAACATTTTCCGCATAAAGAATTTTATGCCCTTCATAAAAACATACG
The DNA here is from genome assembly GCA_032719365.1 of Prinsepia uniflora. Taxonomy (NCBI): domain Eukaryota; kingdom Viridiplantae; phylum Streptophyta; class Magnoliopsida; order Rosales; family Rosaceae; genus Prinsepia; species Prinsepia uniflora. Next base: position 74,603,045 of record CM064865.1, on the reverse strand, counting down.
CATGCATTCAAAACCATTTATCAAACATTCATAAAACTATTTATCAAACATTTAGAAACCTTTCAAGGGTTCATGCCCGGCCCCATAAACCATCATGACCCATAAATACAATTGGGTCCTCGACCCGAAATCACAAACTTACAACCATAACATGTGGGAACTCAGCCCAAATCCGTTCTCAGTGAAATACTAAAACATACCATACGGGGTCTCCGCCCCAAACCATTTCCAAAACATCGTTTTCGGGGTCGCTGCCCCAAATCACTTTCTAACTCATAAAACACGGGGTCTCCGCCCCCAAATCACTTTCCAAATCATAAAACACGGGGTCTCTACCCCCAATTCACTTTCCATAAACCACATACGTATTGAAGTACGTATAACCCATCCGCGGCACTTCCGAGAAGATGCCAACTCGGGGCACACAAGCTCTAGGGAACACATTCCCGATATAGTCACGATGACATCGATATATCTAGTGTGCACACTACTCGAGGTCTCACTCCGAGTCTTCTCCTAGGAATCCCCATCTGGGTGCCTCAATCTCTGGATCTAGTCCGAGCTCTCTCTCTGGATCTAGTCCACATATCTCTCCGGAATCTGGTCCGGGGCCACAACATAATAAGTAACCACCACTCCTGGAACGGGATCCCTATGGGGATACCCACTCTGGTCTATGGATCGTGACTCTCCAGGTCGACGCTAGAGGAGACCATATAAATCATATGGAGGGTATAGTTCATTTCAATTCATTTTCTTTCTTTCTTTCTCAAAACATATTTCAAGTGGGTCTCATACCCGATTCATCTAGATAGGATTCCTCGAATCCGATTCAAATCACTTTCACAGGCCTCGCCCTAAATCCCCAGTTCAGCTGGGTCTCATGCCTGAATTCTCATTTCATAAATCGAATTGGGACTCAAGCCCGATGTTACAATCAACTGGGCCTCAAGCCCAATACCACGACTAACCGGACCCTAAGTCCAAAACCATAAAGCAACAGGATCTCAAGTCCGATTTCACAACCAAAGGGGCCTTAAGCCCGACATCTCAACTAAATGGGTCTCAGGCCCGATATCATAAATCAACGGGGCATCAAGCCCAATAGTACCACTACTGGGCCTCAAACCCGAATCGTAAACCAACTGGACCCTCGGTCCGATCGTATGGCTCAAATGGACCCTAGGTCTGATTCCTCTTTAAATCAAATGGACTCCAAGTCCGAGAGTTGTAAATCAAAGCGGTCTCGTGCCCGATCTCATATTTCTAAATCCAAAATCCATTTATTAAATCCTCGTTGAAAACCTAGAACGTATATGCATCGTATAAATCGGAAATCTCGAAATACGTGCAAATACATAAATCCTAGGCTATCACAAACAAATGCACTCATGGCATCACAAAAAATATATTAAAAAAATTATAAAACATTTATGCATGCATCAATTTCGAGAGAAGGGTCCACTCACAGACCGTCCAAAGCAGCGCCTCAATCTGCGTGCCATAATCGTCTCCCGGGCTAACCGTCCCCTCCGGGATTCCCGAACCTATCCAAATTCATTTAGAGGGTTATTAACTACTTATATAACCCCTCACTAAAGCCCCGTAATTTTCCGGAATTTCTAACTATTTTTAAAACCGATCCTAAACCTTCGGACAGCCCGAACTATATCGAAACGATGTCCGATTGACCCGAAACCAGTCCCAAAATGTTCGTTACATCGAATAGATGAAATTATATGTTGGAACCACCCCCAAAGGACGGCTCACGCGCCCCTAGAAGGGACTACGTTTGGGCCTCACGTGACAGGACCGCCCCCGAAAAGGGCATTATTAACCGTGCCCGGTCCTGTTCCCGCCTGGCGAGACGACTGAAATCCCCAAATTACCCTCAGTACGTGCCAGACCAGGGATAGCCACATGTGCTTACTCATGCCTCCGCCTCACGATCAGCCTCGATCAAGGTGCCACACCCTGGAAGGTCAATAAAAACCAAAAGGTGTGAGTGGACAAAAATAAATCAGTTTGTAAAAACAATTACAAAAAGACGTTTTTACCCTCCGCGTAAAACCAATGCATGCATACAAAAAATCATTTCGCAATCGGTTAACATTTTCAACCTAAGAAAAACCGTGTATCAAATTTCACATAAGGAAAACTCGTAAGAAACTCAAAATCCTTTTTCCTTTCTCAACCATCGGGTCTTAGCCCGTAATCATAAACATCGGGCCCCCAGCCCAAAGCCACGAATCAAAACCAAATGCACAACATGATCCAAAACCATGAACCACATACCGGGCCACTGCCCAACTCAACCGTAACATCAGAAATCATCAGTAAACCACAAGTCAATCGTTTTGCTGGATATCAAGTGCGCCTGAGTCTTTAAACTCAAAACCATGCGCATAATCAGGCCTTCCAGGGATATCAACGAGTCTTTAAACTCAGAACATAAACAATAGGCCTCGGGGGTATCATAATAACCGAGTCTTTAAACTCACGAGTCTTTAAACTCATTAAGGGCCCTCCCCCGTCATCAATTAACCGAGTCTTTAAACTCAAAACGTGCTCCAGCAATAGCACCGGGTTTTTAAACCCAAAACAGTTTTCAACGGGTCTTTAAACCCAAAACAGTTTGTCAAACACAACAACGTGGGATCCATCCCAAAATTACATTTTTTATAACGGGACACATGGTCCAAATTTTCACATTCAATTCCCCAAACATTCTTTCCCAACCCAATCAAATCATCATTAAACACGGGGCATGCAAAAACATACCAATCACTTTATTAAATCCTCTTTTTCATTCCCGAATTCGAATTCGCAATGATGATTCCGTAAGCCGGCATCCGGAAGTATCATCCCGAACCCAAACCAAGAATCCCCTTTAAATTTCCGAAAACCGAAATCTCGCTACTTTTATGCCCCGAGCATCAAGCCCGAAATCACCTTTTTCCAAAAATCCACTTTAAATCCTTAAAATCGCACCATTTTCAAATCTTATCATTAAAACCTCAAAACCACACTCATAATCACCAAAATCACGGTCCAATCAAAACATACTCAAAATCTCGTAAAACGTGCAAATCCGGAACGTTCTCGAAAAACGTGTCAAGTCGTAAATCATACTCACATTCATATTCAAACATTATTAAATCATGACACACACAATTCATACAAACGATTCATTAAACCATCATCAAGCATAAGAGTAACCATAGTCTCGAAATACGTGTAATTTCGTATGTATAGTAAAAATACGTATAAATACGGAAATCGAATACGTAAAAATACGGGAATCGAGATCAATCACAACTTATAATCATAATCATAAAAATCATAGAAATAAATTATGCATGCATTAAATTTTGAAAGCAACGTCCACTCACACACCGTCCGTAGTGCTCGGTTTCGCGCCGCACGCGTTTCCGTAATTTCCGGCATTTTCCAGAAACTCGAATCCTGTCCGAAAACACATTCCAGGGTCACTCAGGTCCCAAATAATAACATACTAATTTCCCATAATTTTCCGGGAATTAATCGGTATTTAAAAACTTAACCTAAACCTTTGGACCCTCGAAACAACACCGAAATGGTGCCCGATAAATTCGAAACCAACGTTAAAATGTTCGTTACATTGTACAGAATAAAATTCGTTTTGAACTCACCTTGAAAAACCGTCCCATGCGCCGTCACGCGCCGCCGTGTGTGGCTGCACGTGACACCCACGCGCCAGCTACAGTAACCCCAACGGTCACCATCTTCGCCCGACTCTCTGACATACGGGCCGTTCCACCCGCGTGAGGACCCGATTAGCAGCCCATCAATTCGACAGTATTTGAACGATTTGAACACACCATTAGCTTCGCAACCCGTCCAATTAGGGATCTGTAACATCCAAAGCAGTCGTCACAACCTCAACTATCTCGACTCAACCCAAGTTCCAAAATCGAGTTCCTCGTCTGAGTTTGATTAACAACCAAGGAATTCTTCAATTAATTAGTCGTACAGCATTGTAGACTCAAGGTAAGGATGATGTGAGATCCAATTTCACAAATACTTACCTCCAAATGCACGAACATAAAGCTCAATTTTCCGACCACCCGCGACGTCCGTTCATGGCCTCAGGAGCTCCGAAGCTCACAACTATCGATTTGGATCGACTACATAAGGTTCCAGAAGACTCCCTCGAGCCTCAATCCGGTTTGGGCTGGCCTGCAATTCAAATTCGAATTCGAATTTTCCCAAAACGGGTTTCGGGTTTCTGGGTGCAGTTCCACTCGTTCAATCCACTGCACCCCCACATACCCAACACACTCGACTCTAATCACTCTCTCACCCTGCCTCAAACTCGCACCCGAGTTGTTCTAGTAGAAAAATGGCCAGCCTTCTCTCACACTCTGTTTTTCCCTCAGATGCACCCGCACTGTTTTGAATACACCAGCCCACGAATGTGCACCCTCAGACCCAAATACCAGCACCCCCACTTACTCTGATGACCACACACGACCCCAACACCCGTGGGAAGACATTCTGGTCTCTCTGCACAAAGGGTTTCCCGCACCGCCCAGAAATGTCATGGTTTAACCTCCCCGTGCACTGGGTTTGCACCAGCCCTCGCCACTACCTCAAAATCCTTAAACAATCCTCCCCACTCAGCCATTAATAGGTAAAATAATTCCCCAAATTCCTTGGGCAGACTAAACTATTCCCCCCAGCCCATGCTCTATTTTTCTGAGAGGAAACCACCCGTGCACGGCTGTCCCACGGCTGTCCCCAAGGCTAAATTACCATTTTGCCCTCAGTACAGTAATTACCAAAATGCCCCTCATCTACCGTGACCCTAAACTTGGTCGCCCAATGTCCGTTTTCGGCGTGCCGACTGTCTACGAACTCAGGGCATCGAGACCTACCTAACGGTCCTTGGCCCTCGGCCATCGGGCCTCCCGATCAAAAAGTCAACGTTTTCCCTTATTTCGTCCAAATTACGGAAATGCCCTTGGGCTTCCGAACGTCATAACTTTCACCACGAACGTCAGAATCGAACGTGCCACCTGTCTATGAACTCGTGACGTCCCAAACTACGTCACGGTCATCGGTCAAAGTCCATTTGACCGCCCAGATTAAAAGTCAACGTTTTACCCACGACTAGGGGCAAAACGGTCATTTTGCATCGTTCGTCTAATTCCACCCAACTAATCACCGATTAACCCCCATTAAACATGATTAGTTACTACTCTAATCCCGAATTCCGGGATGGGTCGTTACATCAGGCGCCCTGCACAGTTTCCTTCTTCCTCAGGCGAACCGACCGGTCCAATGGTTCCCCCTTCTCATTGTGGTCCGATTCCTTTCCTAAGAAATCCTACAATCTTTCTTACATCTTTATGCATCTAACTATATAAAACACAACCCTTAAAACTCCCTAGAACCCACGGGTTCAAATTGTCCCCACGGTCCCTGTTTTTCCCAGCCACCCTCACGGCTGCTCAGCCCAAAACCACCACCCAAAACCTCTTTAATACCTTCCTAACAACCTAATACACATCCTAAAATCAACTAAAAGCAACCATAACGAAGAAATCGAATTAAAATGACAATTGGGCCTAACCGGGTACGGTGTTCGGGTTCAAGGCCACCGTCCACGGCGGCGTGGCTTCCAGCCGGCTACCACCATCCATCCTTCTTCCTCTTTGCATGGACTCTCAGACATGATCAAGGGAAGGTTTGGATTGGTTTAAGGGGGAGGGTGAGATCGGGTTTGTTTGGAATGAAGGAAGAAAAGTGATCGATGAAGATGAAGGGTGAAATGCATGAAGGAAAATGAATGGCCAGTGGATGAGTGACCCTTGTCACTCATCCATTGGGCCACTGAAAAATCCCTGGGCCCCACCTAATTTCACTTGCCTCAAAAAACGAGCTATCATGAATAGTACTTTTGTACTTCCGTGAACTGTAACTTCGTCGTCGAACGTCCGAATTCAACGTGCCGCCAGTCTACAGATTCGTATCGTCCCGATCTACGTAACGGTCTTCGGTCATCGAACCTCTCGGGTCAAGAGTCAACCATTGGCCCAAATTACTAAAATGCCCTTGAACGTCTGAACGACATAACTTCCTCCTCGAACGTCGGAATCGAGCGTGCCACCTATCTATGAACTAGTGACGTCACGAACTACGTCATAGTCATCAGCCAAAGTCTATTTGACCTCCGGAACAAAAAGTCAACGATTTGCCCATTCTAGGGGCAAAATCATCATTTCGCCTGAACGTCCGCTAATCCTCGTCTAATCCGCGATTAGTCTTCGATTAGCGAGGCTAATTCGTCATTAATTCTTAATTAATCCAGTTAATTCAGGACAGGTCGTCACACATAGTCTCACCTTAATTTGACTTGGGGCTGGTCTACAACTCATATTCGAATTTGAATTTATCCAAACACAGGTTTCGGGTTTCTATGTGTATTTTCACTCAGTCCCTCGTTTTTCCTCTCCAGTTTAGTCTATTTGTTTCTCTCATTCCTTCCCAGTAATTGATTTAGTTACTTCAATCCAATAATCAATGTAACCGTGCTCTGCTCAAACCACTCAACTACATAAACAAAAACCAGTGCTCTGTTTTTTCCATTTCCAACAACACAGTTCAATTTCCAATTCCAACTTCCCAATATCACACACTCCTTTGTGACACTAATCCCTCATTTCTCAGTGACAATTGTCACTTAACTAGTTAACTATTCAACCAAACAATCCACCACGGCTGTTTCAAGTTCCCACATTCAAATTACTATTTTACCCTTCCTTCACATAATTACCAAAATGCCCTTCACACTTCTAGAACTGTAACTTGGTCGTCCGAACTCCAATTGACGCGTGCCGCCTGTCTACGGAGTGAGCGTCTCGAGCCCTTCCGAACGGTCTCCGAATTTTGTGAAAAGTCTAGGTCGTTTGAAAATTCAACAATTTGCACCTTTTAACCAAATTACCGAATTACCCTTGAACTTCCAAACATCATAACTTTCTCCTCGAATGTCGGAATCGGACGTGCCACCTGTCTATGAACTCGTGACGTCCCGAACTACGTCACAGTAATCCATCAAAGTCCGTTTGACCGGTTGGAGCCAAAAGTCAACCGTTTGCCCAATTTCCAGAGGCAAAATCGTCATTTTCTTCAAATTTTCCAAATTTTTCTTTTCCGAAAGTCCGGGTCGTTAGAGCACACTACTCGAGGTCTCACTCCGAGTCTTTCCTTGGGAATTCTCCATCTGGGAGGCTCAATCTCTAGATTTAGTCTGAGCTCTCTCTTTGGATCTAGTCCGATCATCTCTCCGGAATCTGGTCCGGGACCACATCATATCCCATAACTCCCACTCTTGGAACGGAATCCCTATAGGGATACCCATTCCGGTCTATGGATCGTGACTCTCCAGGTCGACGTCTGGAGGAGACCATATAAATCATATGGAGGGTTTCATACATTTTCAAATCCTTTCTTTCTTTCTTTCTCAAAACATATTTCAATTGGGTCTCATACCCGATTCATCTCAATAGGATTCTTCGAATTCGATTCAAATCCATTTCACAGGCCTCGGCCTAAATCCACAGTTCAACAGGGTCTCATGTCCGAATTCTCATTTCACAAACTGAACTGGGACTCAAGCCCGATTTCACAATCAACTAGGCCGCTAACCCGTTATCACGACAAACTGGGCCCTAAGCCCGAAACCATTATCAACGGGGCATCAAGCCCGATTTCACAACCAATAGGGCCTCAAGCCCGATACTACAGTCAAAGGGACATCAAGGTCGAAATTATAACCAACTGGGCCTCAAGCCCGAACTCGTAAACCAACGGGACCCTCGGTCCGATCGTATAACTCAAATGGACCCTCGGTCCGATTTCTCGTCAAATCAAATGGACTCCAAGTCCGAGAGTTCGTAAATAAAATGGGTCTCATGCCCGATTTCATATTTCTAAATCCAAAATCCATTTATTAAACCCTCGTTGAAAACCTAGCACGTACAATAATCGTATAAAACCAGAAATCTCGAAATACGTGCAAATACGTAAATCCTAGGCTACCACAAGAAAATGCAATTGTGGCATCACAAAAAATGTATTAAAACAATTATAAAACATTTATACATGCATCAATTTCGAAAGAAAGGTCCATTCACAGACCGTCCGAAGCCGCGCCTTGATACGCACGCCAAAACGTCTTCCTAGGCCAATCGTTGTCTCCGGGATTCCCGAACCTGTCTAAATCGTAATATAATGTTACTAACTACTTAAATAGCCCCTCACTAAAGTCCCGTAATTTTCTGAAATTTTTAACTATTTCTAAACGAGAACCTAAACCTTCAGACAGCTCGAACTATATCGAGACGATGTCCGATCGACTCGAAACCAGTCCCAATATGTCCGTTACATCAAATAGATGAAATTACATGTTGGAAACTTCCGTAAATTATGTCTCACACGCCTCCACGCGCCACCCAAAGCGGCTGCACGTGGGGCTCACGCGCCCTGCACTGTGCATCTTCAACCTTGGGCGAACCGGCCGGTCCAGTTCGATTCTACAATCTGGTCCGGCCTGACCAGCGTGACCGGTTCACCTATTTTCTTCCCTTATTTCAGCCCGATTTGAACCCTATTCAATCATAACCTCTTCATTACATCCCTATGAATCTAACCATGTGAAAAGAACGAAGGAAAACGCTCATAATACCCTCGGTTCGAAATCCTTCTCATGACCTAAAATTTCAGCCGTCCCCCTGGTTTTTTCCTCCACCAACCACCATCCACAACCATTCAAACACTCTCCTACAGACCCCATAAACAACCCTTAATCAACAGAAACTATCCATAGCGTCCTAAAACCGAAATTGAAATTTGAAAAGGAAGAAAAATGGTGTTATCGGGTTACCTAGGCTATCCACCGCCGTCCACGGTGGCTGGCCGCCCTTCTGCCACTCCTCAATCCCACTCTTAATCTGTCCTCACACAGAAATCAAAAGGAAAGGGATAGGGGTTTGGGTTCAAAGCTTTTGGGGTGAGATCGGGTTGGATGAAGAAACAAAGAAGATGAGCTGATATGCATGAACCAATTTGGGTGGGCAATGGATGGATGACAAGTGTCATTCATCCATTGGGCCTGCCCCAAAATATCTGGGCCCCACTTGCTGACAAATAACTTAAGCCGTCTCGTAAAACGTGTAATAGTACTTTCGAACTTCCGTGAACCATAACTTTTCCGTCGAACGTCCAAATTTGACGTGCCCCTGTCTATGGATTCGTATCATCCCGATCTACATAACGGTTCTCTGCCCTCGGTCATCCGACCTCCAGGGTCAAAAGTCAACTATTAGCTCATTTTCAACTAAATTGCCAAAATGCCCCCGAACTTCCGAAAATCAAAACTTCTTCCTCGAACGTCGGAACCAGGCGTGCCACCTGTAAACTCGTGACGTCCCGAACTACGTCATAGTCATTGGCCAAATTCCATTTGGCCACCTGTACCAAAAGTCAACGATTCACCCATTCTAGGGGGCAAAATCGTCATTTCGCCCTGCTCGTCCCTTAATCCTCGTCTAATCCCCGATTAGTCTCGCTAATCCATCATTAATTATTAATTAATCCCGATAATTCGAGACGGGTCGTCATAGTGACTCTCCAGGTCGACGTCTAGAGGAGACCAAATCAATCATATGGAGGGTATATATACATTTTCAAACACTTTCTTTCTTTCTCAAAACATATTTCAACTGGGTCTCTTACCCGATTCCTGTCAACAGGATTCCTCGAATCCGATTCAAATCCACTTTAACAGGACTCATGACACGACCCATCCCAATCCCCAGGGGATTACCGTGGAATGTTTCTTACTCCCGTCTAACAAGGGGTGTCAGACAAGGGATAACCTAATGCCACTGCCCAAATGGGCTTCCAGAGTGCTCAAGGATCGATGGAGGAGGTGTGCGATGTCCTAGTCTCTGCTGCAGTCGCATCCGGTATCAACCTGAAGGGCATTAAAAACAAAAGCTGTGAGTGGACGAAAATAAATAAGTTCATTAAACATAGTTATAAGACATTTATGCCCTCCATAAAAACTTATGCATGCCACGAAAACCAGTAGTCCAAAACATTTGCTCAACAAGGCATTAGGGCCTCAGCCCAAAACCGTAAACCATAAATCCAACCGAAAAACCATTTCATAGATTCATTAATCCATATTTACCACATTACCATAACTGGCATCCCAGATGCCTAGCGTCCCAGACGTCATATTTCACAGTATAACCATAAGCTACGCGTGCTACTAGGGGTCTCAATCCCGAGTCCAATCCCCGAACCCAGTCCGGGTACAGCATCCCAGATGCCTAGTGTCCAGATGTCCAATCATAGCAGTCCTGCTCTTGAGTCACTATACGGTCCGGTAGCTTCGCACAATGACCCCTCGCAAGCAATGCACCGTGATTTCCCCAGTGTCCCAGACACCTGGAGGAGACCTTCACATTTTCTCGTATCAAGATGGTATATGGAAAACAGTTTTATTAAATCATTTCACAACATCTCGATGGGCCCTGCCCAAAATCTCCATAAAACATCACAATTCCATTTAGGGTCCCCGACCCGAAATCACATTTATGAAACCAACTAGGCCTCATGCCCGATTCTATAAATCACTGGGCACACGGCCCAAATTCATAAATCAACTGGGCCCCTGACCCGATTTCGTAAATAATTAGGCCCCTGGCCCGATAATATAACTCAAATGGGTCTCAGCCCGATTTCGTAAATAACTAGGCCCCTGACCCGATTCGTAACTCAATTGGACTCCAAGTCCGAGGTTTCCAAAACAATTGGGCCTCATGCCCGAGTTTCTCTTTCCAATTTCAAAACCATTTCATGAAATCATATCCAAAACCATAAGCATGGAAAATTAGTGTAAACCAGAAAAACCTCGATTTACGTGCAAGCACGTAAATCGCCTCGAAATACGTGAAACCGTATATTTTACCAATATACAAATCAACATCATACAATCACAATCATAATCCATATAAAATAGTTAAGCATGCATAGAATTTATAAAACCAAAGTCCACTCACAGACCGTTCAACGATACGCCTCGATACGCGTGCCATCGGCCTTCTCGGGCCCCGTCACTAACACCGGGACTCCCAAACCTGTTCATATCACATTAGAGGGTCACTAACCTCTTCATAAACCTCCTATTAGAGTCCCGTAATTTTCCCGAATTTTAACTATTTTTAAACTTGATTTAAAACCTTCGGACGTCCCGAAAAATATCGAAACGGGGTCCGATTGACACGAAACCAATGCTAAAATGTTCGTTACATTGTATAGGACAAAATTCATGTTGACCTCACCTCGATATTCGTGCCCACGCGCCGTCACGCGCCGCCATGAGTGGTTGCGCGTGAAACTCACGCGCCTGCTACAGTGTCATCGACCCACCCCGTATGTCTGTAAAACGGGTCCAGTTGGCCCGCGAGATGACCCGATCTGTTCTCTGTCAATTCAACCTCAATCCTTTCAATTGAACATTCAAATAGATTCGTTTTAAGTCTAATTAGAGGTCTGTAAACCCAATTACATCAATCCTTACCTGAAATCCAACGATTCGAAGATGAACATCGAAGAACATCTGGGCACTGTTCATCCTTCAGATTTCATCAATTTCACTGGATTTCCTTAAATTGATCCACTAAGAAGCTTCGTTGGACCAAGATAAACTCATTTCCTAATCCAATTTCATCGTTTAATCCCCCAAGAATCACGACTCAATCTCCAAGCTCCTTCTCTGTCACCAAGTCTGTTCAGAGCCAAATGGTCGCCAAATTCCTTCGTTCTTGAGTTGGTTGTGATCGAGGCAATCCCAGAAAGCTCAAATTGAACTCAAATTCGATCCTCAGAGCACATAGATCAAAATTCGAATTTCCCTCCATTGTTACAAAATTTCGATTCTCTGTTTAATTTGCCCCTCTCAGTCCCTCGTGTTTCCCCTCATCTAATTTCTTCCTCAATTCTCTCAATTTTCCATTCATAAGACCAGTTGTGGAAGGAAGATTAAAGATGGCCAGAAATTCAAACTCTCACCTCTCTGTTTTTTGCTTGTTCACGGGTAAGGAAAATATATGAGAGTGGGGGAGTGAGGACTGATCAGAAATAGAAGGGAATAGATGAGATGGACGGTGTAGAAGCAATCTGGGGAGTGAGATGGATGGCTGAGAATAACAGGAGAAATTTAATCCTATTTAATTTCAAAGTGGAAACTTTAGCTTATAATTTATAATTAATGGAACATGATCCAATCTAGCAAACGGATGAGTGACACTTGTCACTCATCCAAGTGTCCCCTAACCACTTTCCCACTAATTCAGATTAAATTAATCGACATGGTTTTCGAGACGTAAACTTCCCCGATTTCACGTTTCAGACCATAACTTTTTCGCACGAAGTCCGATTTCGGCGTGCCTCCCGTTCATGAATTCGTATCGACTAGCTCTACGTAACGGTCCTTCCATTGGACTTCCCGGTCAAAAAGTCAACATTTTACTCATTTTTAACCAAAATTACCAAAATGCCCCTAAACTTCCGTATGTCATAACTTCTTCCTCGAATGTCGGAATCGAACGTGCCACCTGTCTATGAACTCGTGACATCCTGAACTACGTCACGGTCATTGGTTAAAGTCCATTTGACCGCCCCATCAAAAGGTCAACGTTTTGCCCAATCTAGGGGCAAAACAGTCGTTTTGCACAATTCGTCCGATTTCGCTCAACTAATCCCAGATTAGTCATTCTAAACCATATTAAATAATATTAAATCCCGATACTCGGGACGGGTCGTTACAACCTTCCCCCTTAAATATTTTCGTCCTCGAAATTCCAACTTTTCTTATTCCACATCCACCTCGTGGAAAAACAATTTGGTCTCACAACACGTGTACTCTTGTACACCCACTAACTGGAACGACATTTGTCTGCACCCAGACATCCCATCACAGTCTTACGTCGTAACGACAACGCTCGACCACCTCGAGTGAATTCAATCACCTGATCCGCGATAAAATCGCTTAACCAGTTTACCATTAAGCCGACTCCTTCAGCTAGACGGTTCCTTTCCATTGCTAATACCTCCTTACATCTGCTCCCATTGGGAGTCACCAAATCCCACTTGTTAGTCCATGCTGACACTACCAGCCAAACTGTCACCACTAAGCTTTACCACTCTAGTAAAGCTCCAACCATCGACTAATCAGTGACATCACCTTATACTGCCACTCGCTCAAAGTAGCGTAAGATCAACCACATGATCTCATTTCGCAGGGCAAGCCCAATCCTGCGACATATATTAATCTCAATTTCCATAACCACTCCGTCAGTGAGCCATGACGCTGGAAATATCTTGGCGTGATAACAGCGCACAAGGCTACTCGTAGTTACACTGACCACCAACTCACTCATCCTGAGTGTACGTATACCGTCAATTTACTCAATCAAACTGTGTAACTGGAACACATTGAATGCCAGCCCAGCAGTGATCACACATCTCGATACTAGGGTTCCACTAGCCATCCATGGCTAAGAGCACTTGCTCATACAATCACTGAACCCGAAAAAATCACCCTGCACAGCGCACAGTATCCAATGTTCAGTCCACAATCGCAACCAAACAAATGATATCGGAACCAAGCCGATTTCCAACACGTTTAATCACACACCACTGGTACATCCCATGTACCGTCACTAGGCACCACTCAGCCTATCCAATATCGATCCTCGTACAACGTACCTTGTACGTACATCTATCCATCAATCCGTCTACAATCGCCTAGGTCGTGGCCAAACACGTTCTAATTACTCTAGAGTCCATCTGTTAGATTCTGTACCAGACAGATCAAAACTCCGACCCAATATCCATTTCCAAATCCGAATCCGAAATCATTATTCCGTAAGCTAGCATTGGAAGGATCATTTCGCACCCAAATCTAGTAATCTACTTTCGAGCTCCGAAATCGAATCCTAAATCGTCACCTAGAAATTCGATTCCAAAACCCAAAATCTCGTTCACGTCTACCGAGACGTACCAAAACCGAACCTATCGGTTACCTGCTCAAAAAACTCGATTGACTTCATAGGGAAGCTAATCCCAATCTCCACAAGTCAAGACAAGTCAACTCGCTCGAGTACCGTCTCACACTGGATTAACTTCGAAAAGAAGTTCAATCCAACCATTCCAATAACCAACTTTCTTCGACAAGGCAATAAGCTCTTCACTTAACCTGATCAACACGATCAAAACTCAAATCCATCACCACATCACCCGACCGGTAACATCACGGTTGTAGATCGTCACTATGCCCAAAGTCCACAACATCACAATTTAGATCCACCTAGGATCCACACATGCTTACGTAGCTAACAATCCATCTGAAAACTGATCGTAGGGTCTTACACCCTCTTTGAATCCTTCGTCAAATTTCCATAGGTGGAATGGTGACCTCGATTTTCACCACCAAATCCAGAATTAAGCACAACTTCTTGTGTCCAATGACCCAAAGCCAATCATGGGTCCACCCACCAATACACGCTCAACGTACTGGTAACAATAATCATCAACTGGAGTCACCCCCAATGACTTCAGCATACCGATCACCGATGCGGAAACGAGCACTCCTCTCGTCTCCACAATCACCACTCTCCCCGAATCGGAAGTTCCAACCATGTTGGAAACAGACATGCTCCCAATGAGATGTCAAGTCCAACCACTGGACTGCCCACTTCCTCACCTTTACAGGTTCAACACTCGGTTTTCCAAGTTATCCACAATTACAAAATTCCACCTCAACACCCCCAGTGATTTTCCTCGAATTTTCCAATTTCAATAATTTCCTTGTACTTTCTGGGGATATTGGAAATATACAATCTTACCAATCTCGGAGTTGACAACAACTCCCCAAATCTTCTAATTCTCATGACGTAGGAGGAGTCATCCCAAGATTCCTCAAGTCTCAATCATACCATTTTATCCATTCATCACTTGTCATCTCATAACTGTTGGGACTTATCCCAACTCGTCACAACCTCCGCTGGATCCCATCCAGTGCATCAATCGGAGTCCGAATGGAAAGGTTACGGTTTGACGAAGGTTAGGGGCAATTTGGTAAATTGTGCAAATGAGTAAGGGCAAAATTGTCTTTTGTGTAAGTTGCTGAGTCAAGGTCCTCAGTGACTAATTGTGTCCCTTAAGTGACATCTGTCACCCTAAAACATGATGAGTGGCGTAAATGAGTAAGCAAACACACTTAAAACAAATGTTAGTCGTCTATGCACCGTTTGATCGATTTGGTTGGGAGAATAACCTAGAGACTGAGAGTGCGAGGGTGATCAGGGCGTGGGTGTGTTTATGTTGTGCGTGTGGGTGAACAACTAGGTGCTGTGTGAGGGAGGAGAGACCCTGAGGAATAGAAAACAGGGGAAGCCATTTGATGGTCGGGCTGTCCAGGGGAGTGAAAAACCAGAGTCCAAATTGTGTTATGAGGGTGAGAAACAGAGATAGAAAGAGATGAGTGTGGTGGTGTTACTACCTAGGGACCGTCGTGGACGGTGGCCTTCGACTCACGGGGAACAGAGGACAGCGTGACCTTGGATCCAATCTTTTCAAATCTTCACCAATAGATTAAGTCCTGTGAACAAAAATTGGAAAGGATGATGGGACTAACTCATTGGGCTCGAAGTCGACGCCTGAGATGGACGAAAAGGTAACTTTGCCGTGGGTTTCTTAAGTAATAAAAAAATGGTAATTTCAGTTTTACACGTTTTTACTCATAATTCCTAATTGGATGCGGGTCTGGAGGACGTAAGGGACTGAACCAGCTCAAAATGAAAGGAAATGGAGGCTGGAAACGTGGAAACAGAGAGAGGGAACCAGTTGACAGTTACAGGTTGCTTGAAAGGTTTGTTTATGGTCCTTAAGTCGTGATTTTATTAGTTAGATTGATTAGAATGAATAGGAGGAATTGAATGGATGAAAAAGGACAAAAATTGGATTAGAAATGATGGAAAACTGCATGCGTCGGTTCGATCGAACCGGGCCGGCTCGAGTCGGTCTGAATCGGGTCGACCAGAGGATGACGACGACACTGTTCACGCGTGTGGATTTCACGCACAGGAAGTTCCAGATGCGCGTGGGGGCGCGTGAAGGGTAGTTTGGGGAATCTTCTAACATGACTTTTAAATTATTTGATGTAACAAACATTTTGGCACTGGTTTCGAGTCGGCCAGACATCGTCTCGATATGTTTCGAGATGTCCGAAGGTTTTAGGGCTCGATTAAAAATAGTTAAAAATTCAGAAAAATTACGGGGTTTTAGCATGAGTATTATGAAGTAGTTAGTGACCTTATTGTGGGTTTTTCACAGGTTTTGGAAAGCTGAAGATAGTGGACTAGCCGAGAACTGCGTAAGTGCACGCGTATCGAGGTAGCTTCGTAAACGGTGTGTGAGTGGACTTTGTTTTCTAAATTTCAATGCATGCATAATCGTTTCATATTCTTTATATTTATGATTTCTCTGTTTATGTTTATGGTAAACACGATTTCCGTATTTATACGTATTTCGATATGCAATACGCAATTACACGTATTTCGAGACTATGGTTTCTCCTATGCTTTGATGATGGTTTAATGGATGATTTTATATGATTTGTGCGTATCATGTTTTGATTATTATTGTGAGTATGATTTACGGTTTTGACACGTATGTCGAGATTATTACGGATTTGCATGTTTTACGAGATTTCAAGTATGTTGTAATTTGACCATGATTTTGATAATTTGAATTTGGGATCTGAAATATGATTTGATTTCGAAGATTTAAAACGGATTTTGGAAAAAGTGATTTCGGGCTTGATGCCCAGTTCATAACAGTGGTTTTGATGACGAGATTTCAGGTTTTGGAAACTTGGAAATGGATTTCCAGATTTGGGTTTGGAATGGTTATTCCAGATGCTGGCTTACAGAATGACGGTTCAGAATTCGGATTTGGAACTGGATGGTGGATGTGATTACACATGGTTTTGGGTTTAAAGACCCGGTACTATTGCTGGATTTGGATTGATGTGACGGGGGAGGGCCCTGGATTGATATGTTTTGAGCTTAAAGACTCGGCTATTGTGATATCCCCCGAGGCCTATTGATTGTGTTTTGAGTTTAAAACTCGTTGATATCCCGGGAAGGCCTGATTATGCGCATGATTTTGAGTTTAAAGACTCGGGTGCACTTGAGGTCCAACAGATTGATTGACTTGTAATTTACTGTTGATTTCCGATGTTTTCGGATGTGTTGGGCAATGGCCCGGTTTATATGGTTTGATGGATTTTTGGGTTATGTTCTGTGCTTGGATTTTGATTCATGATTCATGATTTTGGGCTGAGGCCCCCTGTTCATGGTTTCGAGCTAAGACCCAACGTTTGAGGAAAGGAAAATGATTTTGATTTTCATACAAGATTTTCTGGTACTAGAAATGAAATGGATTGTGAAACGGTGTAACAACCCGTACCTTCGGGAAGGGTATAAATGTAATTTTTGTTAATATTTGTACAAAAGACGATTTTGCCCTTGTGAATAGTGCATCAAAAGTTGACTTTTTGATTTACAGGATGGATGAGTGTTGACCCTTGACCGTGACGTAGTTTAGGACATCACGAGTCAAGAGACAGGTGGCAGGTTCGATTCGGACAATCAGAGAAAAAGATATGACGTTCAGAAGATTGAGGGCGTTACCATAATTTGGACTATTTGAGGAAAATGTTGACTTTTAGGTGGACTTGTGATTTTCACGTAGACCGAGGACCGTTCGATAGGTCTCGACGTCCTGAGTACAACGACAGGCCGACACGTTGTCATCGGACGTCGGACGAAATAGTTACGGGTTTGGGAAGTGTGAGGGCAAAAAGGTAATTTTAACACTAGGGGTATTTTAGTCTTTTTCTCTTCAGCCCAATCAGATCAGAACAAGTGGCATTAGTGGGCTGGGATATTTTGTGCTGAGACCATGGAGAGGTGGACACGTGGAAGTGGCTAGATGGTTCTGGGAGAGACTAAAATGCACACGGCTACAAAGTGTCCAATTTCAAACCGTGTATTTGGCTTGAACACAGAGAAACAGAGGGGAAGAAATTGTGCGTTCTTGATCGATTCAGTGCAAGAGTGAGTGGGTTGTGACTTGTGAGAGTGACAGGGAGACGAGGCTGAGCTATTGAACGTGTTTTGGAGCTGCAACCGTGCGCGGAGGCACGACGGTGGAGGCTGGAAGTTTTGGGAAAACAGAGAGGCGGTGACCCTGTGGCAGTGGTTGTGCCGTGTGGTGGCTCAAACCAAGACAATAGGAGGCTCAGGTGACTATAGGGAACCCAACGAGCACCGTGGCACGCGGCGGTGCAGACGGCGGAGGCTGAATCGCAGGTGAGACTCGAATCCCCTGTTTTCCCGTTTTTCTTATTTTCAAAAGTCGTGGCTTTAGGGTTAGAGTCGAGAGTTTTGGAGGTTAGGATGAGGTTCAGGGAGGTCCTAGGAGTCGTCTAGGATGGTCTCCGTGACGGGGGATGACCTGGGTGGCCGGCGGCCAAAACAGGGGCCACAGGCTAAGTTTTTCGAAGGAGAAATCGTGAAGTTTTAGGCCGTGATTCTTCGAAGTTAGGACATGAATGGATTGCTAAGGATTGGACGAAGCTTCTGGGATTGGATTGGACTGAAATGGTGGAGGAATTGCAGAGAACCAGTCACGCCGGTTCAACTGTGTTGACCGGGTGACTCGAGGAAGAAGAAACACTATAGCAGGCGCGTGAGGCCCACGCGCAGCCACTTTGGGAGGCGCGTGGAGGCGCGTGGGGAGGATTCCGTCTAAACTTCCAACAAGGTTTTGGTTCTAAATGTCCTAAGGAATCCATTGGTGTGATTTTTGGGTTGATCCGACGATGAATTGAGATAGTTCGGGAATCCGTACGGTTTAGGGTCTAAGATTAAAATATGAATAAATTCCCAAAAAATTGGGGAAATTAAGGTTAGTATCCTTGATGTAATTGTGACCCTATTTGGTGCATATTGACAGGACGGGAGACGCCTGAGACGGTCGAGGAGCGCACGTAGCGCGGTTGATTCGTTCAGATTCGTGAGTGGACTCTTTCCTTCTTTACGAGCATGCCTAACTGTTTTATTGACGTTTTATGATATTAAATATGTTTTTATGCTTCTTCATGATGGTTATATGTGGTTGGTATGTTTACACGTTTTTCGAGACATTTCCGAGTTTTTTATCGTTTTTCAGGAAAAAGCTGAATTTCGGATTTTGATGCCATACCTAGGGATTTTAATCTATAATTGTTTTATAGTGTTTCTGTTTCTTATGATATTTTATGTTGTAGTTTTTCTGATACGAAGTTGGGCATGCATGTTTTCAAAACGGAGGGAACAAATATTATTATTATTCATTTCCTTAACTCTGGTTTGATGATAAACTGTTTTTGAAACTTTTATTTATTTTAGTCCACTCACATCTTTTGGTTTTAAATTTTCCCTCCAGGTCGTGGTGATCACGTTGGGGTGAACGTTAAGGCAGGAATCGAGGCATAGAGCTTACGATGTTCTTCCGTTGCGAGACTAGCATAGTAGGATTTTTTGCCCATTTTGTAGGACTATGCTCTGACTTACAGTTGTATTATATTTACTCCTTCGTCTGATAATTATGCTTATAGTAGATTTGAGGTTCTTTTGGTATTTTGGGTGTGATTGTCAGACGGGAGCAGGGTTCGTCCCGGGTATCGAGGTGATATTTGGGACGGGTCCTAACAAATGGTTTTCGAATGCATGCATTGGTTTTACGTGGAGGGTAGAAATGTCTATTCTATAACATGTTTTATAAACTGATTATTTTTTTCCACTCACACCTTTGTGTTTTTTTGACCCTCCAGGTCGTGGCACGATGATCGAGGCTATTTGGGAGGTGGAGGCATGCGTGGGCACATGCACGATTATCCCTAGTTTGACAAGTACTGAGGGCAATTAAGGGAATTTCAGTTGACTTGTCAGACGGGAGCAGGACCGGGCACGGTTATCAGTGTTCCTCAAGGAACGGTCTTGTCACCATAAATCAACAGGGCCTCAAGCCCGATACTACAGTCAACGGGGCCTCAAGCCCGAGATTACAACCAACTGGGCCTCAAGCCCAAATTAGTAAACCAACGGGGGCACTCGGTCCGATCGTATAACTCAAATGGACTCTCGGTCCGATTCCTCGTTAAATCAAATGGACTCCAAGTATGAGAGTTTGTAAATCAAATGGGTCTCATGCCCGAGTTCATATTTCCAAATCCAAAATCCGTTCATTAAATCATCATTGAAAACGCAGTATGCAAAGGTATGACATAAAGCCGCAAACCTCGAAAAACGTGCAATATATGTCGATCCTAAGCTACCACAAAAAAATGCACTCATGGAATCACAAAACATGTCCTAAAACAATTATAAAACATTTATGCATGCATAGATTTCGAAAGATAGGTCCACTCACAAACCGTCCGAAGCCACGCCTCGATACGCGCGCCATAAGCCTCTCCCTGGCCAATCGTCGCCTCCGGGATTCCCGAACCTGTCCAAATTAATTAAGGGGTTAATAACTACTTAAATAACCCATCACTAAAACCTCGTAATTTTTCGTGAATTTTTAACTATTTTTAAACCCGATTCTAAACCATCGGACATCCTAAACTATATCGAAACGATGTCCGATCAACTCGAAACTAGTACCAAAATGTTCGTTACGTCGAATAGATGAAATTACATGTTGGAACTTTCCCCATAGGACGGCTCACGCGCCTCACGCGCCGCCCAAAAGGGCTGCGCATGGGAACCACGCGCTCTGCACTGTAGATCGTCCTTGTCCTCCAGCAGCAGGTCCGGTCTGATTTGGTTGTGCCGGCCGGTCCAACTGGACTGGCGTGACCGGTCTGGCCCTATAATTCCCCTATTTTTTGATCCAATCTCTTCCTTTTCAATTCCAATCGTCATATTTCATCATTTCCTACCTATTTACATAAAGAAAACAAACAAAAACTTCCTAAACCCGTTAGTTCCAAAACTTGGTTCACGGTCCAAAGTTCCCCGATAGCACCCAGGGCTGCTCAGCCCTACCCAACGGTCCAATACCTTCTCTACAGACTCCCAACAACCTAATAAACCTCATCCAAACACTCAAAATCGTACATAATGCCCAAATCGAATTCTTGAATTCAAAATAACAAAATCGGGCATACCTCCTCTCTGCCGTGCACGGAGGCCCGGCCGATCCTACCACCATCCTCATCATCTCAGCCTCCTCTCTAACATTCCTTCATGGCCCAACATGTAACGGCTTGTACCGAATTCCAGGATTAGATTAGTGACTAATCACGATTAGTGAGGTTAATCCGTGATTAGTTAGGCGAAATCGGACAAACAATGCAAAATGACCATTTTGCACCTAGGCGTGGGCAAAACGTTAAATTTTCATTCTGGCTGTCAAATGGACTTTGACTGATGATCGTAATGTAGTTTAGGACGTCACGAGTTTATAGACACGTGACACGTTCAATTTCGACGTACGAGGAAGAAGTTATGACGTTCGGAAGTTTAAGGGCATTTTGGTTAAAAGGGGCAAATGTTGACTTTTTTACCGAGAGGTCCGATGGCCAAGGGCCGAAGACCGTTACGTAGATCGGGATGATACGAATCCATAGACAAACGGCATGCTGAAATCGGACTTCGAACGGGAGAGTTATAGGTCACGGAAGTTCGATTTCACTATGCATGTACTTCGAGGCGTTGACAAGGTGGCCTTTTCTGATTGGCCAGATATTTTGAGTGGGACCCATGGATGAGTGACAAGTGTCACTCATCCCATTGGACAAACCCCTAAAAAGTGGATCTACTAAATTAAATAATATTATAATTATTATTATATAATTAATCCTAACAACACTAAATCCTAGCCATCCATTCCTTTTAAACTTTAAATCCACACCACTCATCTCATCTAATCTATCTCACTTCTCTCATCATCCATCAACTATCATCATCTTCATTCTTATTCATTTCCTCAAACCCGAAACCCCCCTTATGCACCATTTCTCCATTTTCTTCAAAACACACAACCCACACATACCACCATTCCTCATGTGAGCTGAGTGTGACCGTGTGAGAGAATGAGGGAGGACTGAGGACGGCTGAGGACGTGGCGGTTCACGACGGGGGGAAGTCGACCGTGAGGTAAGGAAATATTCAAAATTCCTAAATTCGATTTTGTTGGTTTTTATTCGATTCTAAGGTCTGGGTTAGGTTTCTGGTGGTCTTAGGAGAAGTTTAGGTTTAGTTTTAAGGCCTAGGACGGCGGGGAATGGCCGTGAACGGCGGAGGAAGGTACGGCCGCCATGGCCGAATTTGAAGGGACGGTTTCGATGGGTTTTAGTCCCCATTTTAAGATTTTAAAAGATTAGAAATGGGATTAGGATTTTATTAGAATTAAAAAGGAATGAAATGGGATTGAAAATGGACGGTTTGGGCCTTGAACCGGTCCACGCCGGTTCGGCCCGGTCTAGTTGCAGAGAACCCGGTTCGGCTGCGGGTTGAAGACGATGAACAGTGCGCGCGTGGGCTTCACGCGCAGCTCCTTCCCTGGGCGTATGGGGGCGCTTGGTAGGTCCAATGTGGAAGTGTTCAACATGTGAAACACTCTATTCGATGTAACGAATATTTTGGGACTGGTTTCGTGTCGATCATACACCGTCTCGATAATGTTCGGGGCATCGGAAGGTTTCAGATCGAGTTTAAAAATAGTTAAAAATACCAAAAAATTATGGGGCTTTGGTAGGAGGTTAATAGGGTAGTTAGTAACCTTCTATTACGATTTGGACAAGTTCGGGAGTCCCAGTGTCGGTGATTGGCTCGGGAGAGCCATATGACACGCAAATCGAGGCGGCAGCTCGGACGGTCTGTGAGTGGACCTTGGTTTTCTAAATTGGTGCATACATAAATGTTTATTATATGTTTTATTACATGTTTGATGATGCCATGGGTGCATTTGTTTGTGGTTACGTATAAGCACGTATTTCGAGGTTTCGCCTTATACGGTGCTTGTACGGGTCTGTATTTCCTTATTGGTTTTAATGAAAAGGTTTTGGATTTCTAAAAGGATAAACTCGGGTATGAGACCCATTTGGTTTGGTCTCGGTCATATGACGTTATTGATGACCTACAGGTCTAATTCGTGGTCGCGACGGGTGCTATGTGCATGACGATCGACGATACGACGCTCGCCTCCGGATTGGGATGTGTTCCTTCCGGAGAGGTCACGATGCACGATTTGTGGTTGGGAAGCCTGGGGAGGCTCGACTTCGGAGTGCTGACGGTTCAGGATAGCGATCGGTGATGAGTGCACCATGATCTTGTGGTGGTCGCGTCGGTTGATTCGTTCACGGCGACATACCAGGATTGAGGGCGGTCCTGGATGGATGGTTGCACACATCACTGCGATCGGATTCGTGACTGACCCTGAGATATCAGGTAGGATGCCTAGCTGATGTCATTAGTTCGGGCAAGAGACCCAGTTGTTTTACACTGATGATTTCAGGTCAGGGACCCTAGGGTCAGGGACCCTAGATGGATTTCCAAGTTCATGGCGGTTTATGGGAACCGCACGAACCCTAGAAAGGTCATTATGGTACATGACGGTTTATGGGAACCGGGCACGGAGGATATTACCTATATGTATATATATGGATCATGACGGTTTAGGGGAACCTGACATGAATGTTTGTGTTATGTATATATATATATATATATATATATATGTTCATATACCTTCCTTTACTTCTATTATCTCCTCCGGGGAGAGTCGTTGGCCTAGGTGGACCCTGGAGTAGTCATGGAGCACTGACTGAGTGGGAGTCGCCCCAGTTGGGTTCCTTACTCTCAGGAAGGCTGGTTACTATAACGTCGGGTAGGGTCAGTGGTCTGCGGGCATTGACTTTGACTTTGAGAAGACTTGGGTTTGAGACCCCGGGTAGCATGCGCGTAGCTTTGGATACCGTGACAGGATTGGTTGTGTGCAATATATGTATATATGATATATGGTTATGATATGTGATATTTGGTGTGCACAGGTGTGCACAGGATTTGAGCAGTGGCTCGTGTACTTGGTTTCATGATGGTTTTGGGCAGTGGCCCGTATGGTTGATCTTTTATGATTCTTTCGATTATGGTTTTGGGCTTAGTTTCCACATATGGTTTCCATTTGGTTAAATGGTTTTCGAATGCATGCATGTTTTTTAGTGAAGGGTACAAATGTCTTTATGGAAATGTTTTTATAAACTCTTTTTTTGTCCACTCACAACTTTTAATGTTTTGACTGCCCTTCAGGTTGACATCGGATGTGGACTGTAGCAGAGACCGAGATATCACATACCTCCTCCACATCCTGACGTACTCTGATGGCCCGGGAGGGCAAAGGTAGGAAATATCCCTTGTCTGACACTTCGTGTCAGACGGGAGTAGGGTCATCCCACGTTAATCCCGGGGGGATTGGGATGGGTCCTGTCACAACAACAGTAGGTGAGGATTGGGGAAGGTGGGTGTGAGTTTTGGGGTGGTTTGTACGTGGGTTTCGGGTTGGGTTTGAGAGAAAAAAGAAGATGGTCGATGCATGTATGTAGGAAGGTGGGCAATGGATAAGTGACACTTGTCACTCATCAATTGGATCTGAGAAAATATCTAGGGCCCACTTTGAGACAAAACTTAAGCTGTCTCGTAAAATGTGCAATAATTTTTCGGAACTTCTGTGAATTGTAACTTTTTCGTGGAACGCCTGAATTCGACGTTGTAACGACCCGTCCCGAATTTCGGGATTAGATTAGTGACTAATCACGATTAGTGAGGTTAATCCGTGATTAGTTAGGCGAAATCGGACGAACGATGCAAAATGATCGTTTTGCCCCTAGGCATGGCAAAACGTTGAATTTTCAATCGGGAGGTCAAACGGACTTTGACCGATGACTGTGACGTAGTTCGTGACGTCACGAGTTCATAGACAGGTGGCACGTTCAATTCCGACGTTCGAGGAAGAAGTTATGACGTTCGGAAGTTTAGGGGAATTTTGGTAATTTTGGATAAAAGGGGTCAAATGTTGACTTTTTGACCGGGAGGTCCGATCGCCGAGGGCCGAGGACCATTACGTAGATCGGGATGATATGAATCCATAGACAGGCGGCACGCTGAAATCGGACTTCGAACGGGAAAGTTATAGGTCACGGAAGTTCGATTTCACTATGCACGTACTTCGAGGCGGTGATGAGGTGGCCTTTTCTGATTGGGCCAGATATTTTGAGTGGGTCCCATGGATGAGTGACAAGTTCCTATTGGTCAATACCCCTAAATTGTGGATCTAAGTAATTAAATATTATTATATCTATTATTATATAATTAATCCAAACCACACTAAATCCTATCCATCTATTTCACTTAATCTCTCAAATCCTCACCATCCATTATTTCTCTCATCTCTCATCTGATCAAACATCATCATCTTCATCAAACTTCATTTCTTCTTTCTTCATCCTAAAACCCGAAACCTCCCCCTCCATATTTTCTTCATTTTTCTTCAAACACCCAAACACCACCCATCACACTATCACCCAACTTGCATCATCTTGACCGTGTGAGGAGTAATGAGAGGCTGAAGACACGACGGTGGTGGCTCACGGTGGTGGACGGCGGGAGAGACCGTGAGGTAAGGAAAGTATTTGAAAATTCAAATTTCGGTTTTAATGGGTTTTACTCGATTTCATTAATTGGGTAAGGTTTCCGGGGACTCTAAGAAGCTAATAGGATTAGTTTTGGGGCTTGTGATGGCCGGAAATGGCCGTGAACGGCGGGAGAAAATCCGGCCACCATTAACGGCGGTTGAAGCTACGGGTTTGGTGGATTTTGGTTCCGTTTTAATAGCTAAAAAGATTAGAAATGCGATTAGGATCATATTAGGATTAAAATGGGATGAAATGGACCCCGAATCGGTCCAAAAACCGGAGAAAACCGAGGTTGAACACGGATGAACAGTACCGTAAATAGTACCGTGAACAGTAGCTGGAGGTTGAAGACGATGAACAATATTTTCGACCTTCTAGGGGCGCGTGGGCCATAATTTGGGAAAATGTTCAACATATGAAATCTTCTATTCGATGTAACGAAGATTTTGGGACTGGTCTCGCGTCAATCGGACATCGTTTCAATAGTTTTTGGGGTGTCGGAAGGTTTAGGGTCGGTTTAAAAATAGTTAAAAGTTTGGGAAAATTACGGGGCTTTGGTAGGAGGTTAATTAAGTAGTTAGTAACCTTATATTAAAATTTGGACAGGTTTGGGAGTCCCGGTGATGGTGATCGGCTCTGGAGAGCCTATGGCATGCAAATCGAGGCAGCAGCTCGGACGGTCTGTGAGCGGACCTTGTTTTCAAAATTGGTGCATGCATAAATGTTTATTATATGTTTTAAATACTTGTTTGTGATGCCATGAGTGCATGTGGATGTGTGGTTACGTATAGGCACGTATTTCGAGGTTTCGGCCCTATACGGTGCCTATACAGGTCTGTATGTCTTTATTGGTCTAAATGAAAAGGTTTTGTATTTCTAAAAGGATAAACTCGGGTATGAGACCCATTTGGTTTTGTCTCGGGCATATGACGCTATTTACGACCTTCGGGTCTAAATTGTGGTCGCGACGGGTGCTTTGTGCACGATGATCAACGATACGACGCTCTCCTCCGGATTGGGATGTGTTCCTTCCGGAGAGGTCACGATGCACGATTCGTGGTCGGGCAGCCTGGGGAGGCTCGACTTCGGAGTGCTGACGGTTCAGGATATCGATCGGTGTTGAGTGCACCATGATCTTGTGGTGGTCGGGTCGGTTGATACGTTCACGTCGACATACCAGGATTGAGGGCGGTCCTGGATGGATGGTTGCACACATCACTATGATCGGAGTCGTGACTGACCCTTAGATATCGGCCACGGTGCCCAGTTGAGTCATATGTTCGGGCACGATACCGAGTTGTTTTACATTGATACTTTCGGGTCAAGGACCCTAGATGGATTTCTAAGTTCATGGCGGTTTATGGGAACCGGCACGAACTCTGGAAAGGTCATTGTGGTTCATGCCGGTTTATGGGAACCGGCATGAACTTTTGTCATGTCATTCTGGTTCATGACGGTTTATGGGAACCGGCATGAACCCTGTTTAATGGATGTTATGAATCATGACGGTTCAGGGGAACCGGGCATGAATGTTTATGTTATGTATATATATGTTCATATACCTTCCTTTACTTGTTCAATTATCTCCTTCGGGGAGGGTCGTTGGCCTGGGTGGACCCAGAGTAGTCACGGAGCACCGACTGAGTGGAGTCGCCCCAGTTGGGTTCCTTACTCTCATGAAGGCTATAGTTACTATAACCTCGGCTAGGGTCAGTGGTCTGTGGACATTGTCCTTGACTTTGAGAAGACTCGGATTGAGACCCGAGTAGCACGCGCGTAGCTTTGGAAACCGTGACAGGATTGGTTGTGTGAATTATATGTGTATGTGATATAAATATGATATATGTTATGTGAATACAAGATTTGAGCAGGAGCTCGTGTACTTGATTTCAGTATGGTTATGGTTTTGGGCTGAGTCCCTTATTGGGTTCTTTATGATTTGGGCAGTGGCCCGTATGGTCTATTTCATTATAGTTTTGGGCTTAGTCTCACATATGGTTTCATTTGATTAA
The DNA here is from genome assembly GCA_032719365.1 of Prinsepia uniflora. Taxonomy (NCBI): domain Eukaryota; kingdom Viridiplantae; phylum Streptophyta; class Magnoliopsida; order Rosales; family Rosaceae; genus Prinsepia; species Prinsepia uniflora. Next base: position 74,575,172 of record CM064865.1, on the reverse strand, counting down.
ATGGTTTTCGAATGCATGCATACTTTTTAGTGAAGGGTACAAATGTCTTCTTATGAAATGTTTTTATAAACTTTTGTTTTGTCCACTCACAGCTTTTAATGTTTTGACTGTCTTTCAGGTTGACATTGGATGTGGACTGTAGCAGAGACCGAGATATCACATACCTCCTCCGGATCCTGGCGTACTCTGATAGCCCAGGAGGGCAAAGGTCGGAAATATCCCTTGTCTGACACTTCGTGTCAGACGGGAGCAGGGTCATCCCTGACAGGACCCACCCCGATTATCAGCTCGATAATCGGGAAGCATCCTGCTCCCGTCTGACAATCGAATCCAAAACACCGGAAAACTAAATAATATTACATCACACCCATTGTCAGACCAGAGAGATTAAACAAACACATCCGACTGGACGTCAAGTCCACAGTTTCACAGAGCATAATATTACAAAACAGGTTAAGGAACAAATCCTACTATGTGAACTAACTACTCCGCAACGGAAAACTTTATGCCTCCGCCTCTGCCTCGGCGCTTGCCCCCGCACTTGTACCACGACCTGGAGGGAATTTAAAATAACAAAGTGTGAGTGGACCGAAACATAAGTTTTACAGGAAAACAGTTTTCGAGATCGGGTTCGCCCTCCAGTTTTGTAACACGCATGTATAACCGAATATTTAAAAATCGCGTATTAAACCTTTGAAAACTCTTTTTCCGAAACACATGAAAAACGTTACAGAGATTTGTCATAACTCATGTAAAACAACTTAATATTACCAGAATCCAGAAACCGTCATTTTGAAACATCAATTGCACAAATCAAGTAAAAAGTGAATCAATAATCACAGTTGTGCCGTTGGATCCATCCGAGTCCTTAAACTCAATATCAGGCCTTCCCGGGATATCAACGAGTCTTTAAACTCAAAACATGATCAATAGGCCTCGGGGGTATCACAATAATCGAGTCTTTAAACTCACGAGTCTTTAAACTCAATTTTCTGGCCCGCCCCCCGTCATCAATAAACCGGGTCTTTAAACCCAAAACCAGATCCAACAATCAACCGGGTCTTTAAACCCAAAACCATTTTTATAACATAACAAACCAAGTTTCATCAAAATCTGTGTTCCCAAAATCATTCCAACATCAGATATTATAATAACAGGACTTATGTCCGAATTCACATGCAGATTCCAAAATATGCAATTCCCGAAATCACTTCACACTTATAATCAAAACATCATAAATCCGCAACATGCATAATCATATCCAGATACTTCATCAAAACATCATTCATGCACAAGCAAAAACCGTAACCTTGAAATGCGTGAAATACGACAAATATCTCGAAAAGCGTGAAAATACGTAAAACCGAATTATCATATCACCATCATAAAATCATATGCAAAGCCATAAGATAAACCAGTAAAATAGTCATGCATGCCCAGTTTAGAAATCAAAAAGTCCACTCACAGTTTTAGGACGCGTCAATCGCGTCCCGCGCGCTCCTTTGTAGCTTCGGAAGTGTCCGGGCCTGTAAAAACGTACAAGGAGGGTTACAAATATCCCCAAATAGCTCGTATGATTTTTCCCTAATTTTTCGGATTTTTCGACAAAATAAACCTTAAGGACCTAAACTTCCGAACTCCCGAAATTATCCCGAATGACTCCCGATCCACTCGAACTCTAAAGATAAAATGTTAATTAGATTGAAGGGATTAAATCTCATGTTGACCGTGATCGGAGGTGACATCACACGCGCCGTCCAAAGTGGCTGCGCGTGAAGGCCACGCGCCAAGCTACAGTGTCTTCTCCCTCACCCGAACAGCCTGCTAAACGGGTCTGATACCCGCGACTCAACCCGATCAGTTAGCCCTCAATTCTCAATCAATTCTTCCCGTTTTCAATCCTATCACCTTCTCTAATCCATTAATTTTAGGTCTGTGTTGATGATTAACCTCGACTGTCCCTAAATCGATTCAACCCAGACTTGAACAGACGAACGGGTCGTCTCTCAGAACTCACCCAAACTAGTGCCATTATCAAATTAACTTCACCAGCAGCTTAAGGGAACCTAGACGAACCAAAACATCCAACCAATTAACCCCAAACTAACTTGGAAGTTGTCGTCCTCAAGCTCGACAATACTCAGAACCAGGGAACTCAGTTCTTGGCCAATTCGTGAGTGACGTCCTTCGAAATCGATGTGGTTGGTTTCCTTTTGCTCCTAGAAGACTAGGACGGCCCTCGGTTTCGATCAACAAGCCCCAGAAATTGAATGTGATTTTTCCCTCCAACTGGTTCTTCCCTGAACAGCAACTCAGGTTCTTGGGCCAACAGCGATCATCCTCCCTCAATTCTTGCATCGTCGTGATTCTTTCACTCCCAGAAGTCCCTCAGTGTGTCTAGTTTGGTCCCAAAACCCGTAGGAATTGGACCCTGAAATTTCCCCCCAAAAACCCGAAAATGGTTCTTCACGGTTTCTCCCAGTCTCAGCCCTCTCAACTGATGCGCAATGACCCCCAAATGAATCCTTTCTCCATTCCCATACTCAGTTAATCGTTCAGTGTGGCCAACAGCCCGTGGGAGACCAACTGAGGTCTCTGAAAACGGTTTCCCGCAAGCACAGATACCACAGCCATTTTCTAATCTCTCCCGTGCACTGAACCCTGCCCAAGCCGTGCACCAAGGCCACTCAGTCCAGCATCCACTACCTCAATCAACTTAAACAAACCCTCAGATCAGTCCACTAAGCTATAAACAATTGCACGCACAAACACCACGGCCGCACTCTGTTTTTCACGGTGGTGAACAGTAACCACCGTGAAATGACCAAAATGCCCCTCTGTGTAATAATTACCAAATTGCCCTCCATCTTCCGTGACCCGTAACTCGGTCATCCGACGTCCGTTTCGCGCGTGCCGCCTGACGTTGTACTCGGGACCTCGAGACGAACCTAACGGTCTTCGAATCATGTGAAAACCAATTTTCCAACAAAAAGTCAACTTTTTTCCATATAATGTCCGAATTACGATAATGACCCTGGACTTCCGAATATCATAACTTTCACCCTGTTCGTCCGAATCGGACGTGCCACCTGTCTATGAACTCGTGACGTCCCGAACTACGTCACGATCATCACTTAACGCCCGTTCGACCCTCCAATCAAAAAGTCAACAAATTGACCATACGAATCACAAGGGTAAAAACGTCATTTATTTATTATTTTATAATATTACATTTTTCGAATTTTTCGGGGCGTTACAATCTCCCCCCCCCCCCCCCTAAGAAATTTCGTCCCGAAATTTCAAGGAAACAAGTAGGGGAACTGTTCTCGCATCTGCGCCTCGGGTTCCCATGTGGCTTCCTCCACATTCTGGTTCCTCTAGAGAACCTTTACCAGAGGAACGGTCTTCCGACGTAGTACTTTATCCTTTCGGTCCAAAATCTGCACCGGCTGTTCTGCAAAACTCAGATTCTCTCGGAGTTCAATGGGCTGTTCCTCCAGTACATGAGATGCGTCGAACACGTATTTCCGCAACATCGACACGTGGAAAACATCGTGGACCTTCGAAAGCTCTGGCGGTAGTGCCAACCTGTAGGCCACCGGGCCAATCCTCTCAGTGATCTCATAAGGTCCGATGAAACGAGGGCTCAACTTCCCTCGCCTGCCAAATCTCACTACACCCTTCCAAGGGGACAATTTCAGAAATACCCGATCTCTGACCGCAAACTCAAGATCTCGAATCAGATGGTCCACATAGCTCTTTTGTCTGTCCTGGGCTGCCTTGAGCCGATCTCTGATGAGTTTGACCTTCTCGGTTGTCAGTTCCACCAATTCGGATTTAGTCAACTTCCTTTCACCCACATCCGTCCAACACATCGGAGTTCTGCACTGTCGTCCGTACATGGCTTTGTACGGAGCCATCCCAATGCTCGCCTGATAGCTGTTATTGTAGGCAAATTCCATCAAGGCTAGATGTGACTCCCAAGTGTCCTGAAATTGCAAAACGCAGGCTCGCATCATATCCTCCAAAGTCTGGATGGTCCGCTCCGACTGGCCGTCAGTCTGAGGATGAAATGCCGTACTGAAACGAAGTTTCGTCCCAAAGGCCTCCTGTAGACTTTTTCAAAATCGAGAAGTAAACCTCGGGTCTCTTTCAGAAACTATTGATTCTGAAGTACCGTGCAAACGGATGATCTCATCGATAAACAACTGAGCCAACTGTGTCATTCTGAAGTTCTCTCGCACCGGCAAGAAATGAGCTGATTTCGTAAGTCTGTCCACAATCACCCAAACTCCATCGTGACCTCTGGGTGTCCTAGGAAGTCCAAACACAAAATCCATCGTTAGGTGATCCCATTTCGATTCCGGGATAGGTAGTGGTTGCAAGGCTCCATAAGGTCGTTGTCTCTCAGCCTTCACTTGCTGGCAAATCAGACACCTGCTGACAAACTCGGCAATCTCCCGTTTCATACCTGGCCACCAATAATGTTCTCGCAAGGTACGATACATCTTGGTCCCACCAGGATGCATCGCGTAGGCCGAACTATGAGCCTCGTCCAAGATCTCCTTCTTCAGTGCCTCAACGTCGGGCACACACAACCGTCCTTCTTTAAGCAAAGCTCCATCCTTCCTGACTGTGAAATCTAGCCGCTCACCGGCTTCCACTTCAATTCGAAGTACACACGAGACAGGATCTTGAGATTGAGCCTCAACGATCCGATCGATTAAGAGTGGTCTTACGTGAAAATTAGCCAGCAAGACACCTTGGCCATCCAAACCCAAATCAATGCTAGTCTTACGGAGTTAAACCAAAAGTGGTAAATGAACCGTCCGTAGATGTGCTACAGAATGCGTTAACTTCCGACTTAGAGCATCAACCACCACATTGGCTTTTCCCGGGTGCCACTCAATCGTGCAATCATAATCCTTAATTAGCTCTAGCCACCGCCGTTGCCTCACATTTAACTCCTTCTGAGTGAACAAGTACTTCAGGCTTTTGTGATCCGTGAACATTCTGCAAGTCACCATACAGGTGATGTCTCCAAATTTTCAACGCATGCACAACAGCAGCTAACTCCAAGTCGTGCGTAGGATAATTGCGTTCATGCGGTTTCAACTGGTGCGAAGCATAGGCAATCACTTTCCCATGCTGCATTAGCACACATCCCAAACCCTGTAAGGATGCATCACTGTACACCTCGAATTCCCCACTGCCGTCTGGAAGGGTCAGTATAGGAGCAGATGTCAACCTTTCCTTTAGCTCCCAAAAACTATGCTCACAATCGTCATCCCAGTCAAACTTGACTCCCTTCCTCGTCAGTCGAGTTAACGGGGCAGCAATGGTAGAGAAACCCTCTACAAACCTCCTGTAGTAACCAGCCAAACCCAAGAAACTTCTGACTTCAGTGACAGTCCTCGGTTGTTCCCACTTCGCCACTGCCTCAATTTTCTGAGAATCCACACTGATCCCGTCAGTTGACGCCCCGGAAAATTCGAAAAATGTAATATTATAATATAATAAATAAATGACGTTTTTACCCTTGTGATTCGTATGGTCAATTTGTTGACTTTTTGATTGGAGGGTCAAACGGGCGTTGAGTGATGACCGTAACGTAGTTCGGGATGTCGCGAGTTCATAGACAGGTGGCACGTCCGATTCGGACGAACAGGGTGAAAGTTATGATGTTCAGAAGTCCAGGGGCATTATCGTAATTCGGACGTTATATGGGAAAAAGTTGACTTTTTGTTGGACAATTGGTTTTCACATGATTCGAAGACCGTTAGGTTCGTCTCGAGGTCCCGAGTACAACGTCAGGCGGCACGCGCGAAACGGACGTCGGATGACCGAGTTACGGGTCACGGAAGTTGGAGGGCAATTTGGTAATTATTACAAAGAGGAGCATTTTGGTCATTTCACGGCGGTTACTGTTCACCACCGTGAAAAACAGAGTGCGGCCGTGGTGTTTGTGCGTGCAATTGTTTATAGCTTAGTGGACTGATCGGGAAGAATTGATTGAGAATTGAGGGCTAACTGATCGGGTTGAGTCGCGGGTATCAGACCCGTTTAGCAGGCTGTTCGGGTGAGGGAGAAGACACTGTAGCTTGGCGCGTGGCCTTCACGCGTAGCCACTTTGGGCGGCGCGTGTGATGTCACCTCCGATCACGGTCAACATGAGATTTAATCCCTTAAATCTAATTAACATTTTATCTTTAGAGTTCGAGTGGATCGGGAGTCATTCGGGATAATATCGGGAGTTCGGAAGTTTAGGTCCTTAAGGTTTATTTGGTCGAAAAATCCGAAAAATTAGGGAAAAATCATACGAGCTATTTGGGGATGTTTGTAACCCTCCTTGTTCGTTTTACAGGCCCGGACACTTCCGAAGCTAAGGAGGAGCGCGCGGGACGCGATTGACGCGTCCTAAAACTGTGAGTGGACTTTTTAATTTCTAAACTGGGCATGCGTGACTATTTTACTGGTTTATCTTATGGCTTTGCATATGATTTTATGATGGTGATATGATAATTCGGTTTTACGTATTTTCACGCTTTTCGATATATTTATCGTATTTCACGCATTTCGAGGTTACGATTTTTGCTTGTGCATGAATGATGTTTTGATGAAGTATCTGGATATGATTATGCATGTTGCGGATTTATGATGTTTTGATTATAAGTGTGAAGTGATTTCGGGAATTGCATATTTTGGAATCTGCATGTGAATTCGGACATAAGTCCTGTAATTATAATATCTGATGTTGGAATGATTTTGGGAACACGGATTTTGATGAAACCTGGTTTGTTATGTTATAAAAATGGTTTTTGGTTTAAAGACCCGGTTGATTGTTGGATCTGGTTTTGGGTTTAAAAACCCGGTTTATTGATGACGGGGGGCAGGCCCGAAAATTGAGTTTAAAGACTCGTGAGTTTAAAGACTCGATTATTGTGATACCCCCGAGGCCTATTGATCATGTTTTGAGTTTAAAGACTCGTTGATATCCCGGGAAGGCCTGATATTGAGTTTAAGGACTCGGATGGATCCAACGACATAACTGTGATTATTGATTCACTTTTTACTTGATTTGTGCAATTGATGTTTCAAAATGACGGTTTCTGGATTCTGGTAATATTAAGTTATTTTACATGAGTTATGACAAATCTCTGTAACGTTTTTCATGTGTTTCGGAAAAATAGTTTTCAAAGGTTTAATACGCGATTTTTGAATATTCGGTTATGCATGCGTGTTACAAAACTGGAAGGCGAACCCGATCTCGAAAACTGTTTTCCTGTAAAACTTATTTTTCGGTCCACTCACACTTTGTTGTTTTAAATTCCCTCCAGGTCGTGGTACAAGTGCGGGGGCAAGCGCCGAGGCAGAGGCGGAGGCATAAAGTTTTCCGTTGCGGAGTAGTTAGTTCACAGAGTAGGATTTGTTCCTTAACCTGTTTTGTAATATTATGCTCTGTGAAACTGTGGACTTGACGTCCAGTCGGATGTGTTTGTTTAATCTCTCTGGTCTGACAATGGGTGTGATGTAATATTATTTAGTTTTCCGATCTTTTGGATTCGATTGTCAGCTGGGAGTAGGATGCTTCCCGATTATCGAGGCGATAATCGGGGTTGGTCCTGTCAATCCCGCACTAATCCCGGGGGAATTGGGATGGGTCCTGTTAGACGTGCCGCCTGTCTAAAGATTCGTATCGCCTCGATCTACGTAACAGTCCTCGGCCATTGGACCTCCCGAGTCAAAAGTCAACTATTTGCCCATTTTAACCAAATTACCAAAATACCCCTGAACTTCCGAACGTCATAACTTCTTCCTCGAACGTCGAAATTGGGCGTGCCACGTGTTTATGAACTCATGACGTCCTGAACTACGTCACAGTCATCGCCCAACATCCATTTGATCGCCTGAACGAAGAGTCAACGTTTCGCCCATTCCAGGGGCAAATTTGTCATTTCGCCCTGAACGCCCGTTAATCCTCGTCTAATCCCCGATTAGCGAGGCTAATCCGTCATTAAGTCTTAATTAATTCCGATAATTCGGAACGGGTCGTTACACTTACTAACCGTTTGTTTTGAATCGAAACAGTTTCATTTTTAATGGTTTAGATTTGGATATTACCAATATCCGTATCGAACCGCACCTTGCCCACCTTAAGTAGTGGACGGTTATATATCAAAAATACTTTATTTTATTAATATTTCATATTTGTGTTTTAGGGCGTGATGAACAAAATCATATTTCTTACAAGCGCACAAATCAATGTGATAGTGTAGTAAATACCCGAACTCATATGGACTTGTAAAGTTGATTAAAAAAATCTAATTATGCAATGGCCTAAAGAAAACTACAAAATAAAATAAATTTGTTAAAACATGAATAAAATATAAGAGCAACAAATTGTTTTTTGGTTTTTGTGAATGATTTGTGTAAACAACGAATGAAAATACTAGGTACCTAATTTCAGCATAATAATCCAATTATATGCATCTAATCAACTTAAAGTGTGTTTGGATAAAAGTTTTTATGATTACCAAAAATTTATAAAATGATGGAATTTAAATTGACGTAATAAGTTTTTCAAAATTTGTGAAGTTTCTTGTTTGAATAATATAAAAATAGAATGATAAATAAACTTCAAATTTAATGTTTACACATAAACTATAATTATGGGTCTAATACGACCAAGGGCATTTTTGTAAATTTTGGACCAAGGGGCATTTTGGTCTTTCATTGTTGTGCTAAGTCATTAAGTGAGTGACTCACCCTACTTATTATGTGACACCTGTCACGTTTTGGTTGGGGTTAATGGCATTAGTGTGTGCGGTGGTGTATTGGTTTGAATAAAAATCAAATTCGTGTGTGCTTGGAGGAAATGGATAAAAACCAAAATGGGTTTAATTGATCCACACAACAACGTTTGAGAAACATAGTGTTAGAGAGTGAGATGAACGAAGAGAAAGGAACAAAATTAAGAGGAAGAACACAAAATCCGAAACAGACCCAAAGCCCGAAACATAGAACTTGGAATTTTGGGAATTGATCTTTGAATTTTGACGTTGATTGTTGAAATTAATCTTTGATTAAGTTTTATGGGATTCATATGAACCAACCCATTACAAAATGTAAAGGAATCGATGAAGAATGGACCCAGAATAGGACTCGCGCCTAGTTCGAGTTTTCAAGTTGAAATTTGAGTGAATTGAAGTAATTTTCCTTGAAATTGAGAGTATAGATCGTTTTATGGGTTTGAGGAGATGGATTTGGATGAAAGAATCGTGATAATTGGTGCAGGAAAGTGGGATTTCGAACCAGGTAATAGAACCAAGTCGAAGGACTCGTGTGGAGGAAAACGGGCGACATGGACAATGAATAGTGCATGAGCGTGGACTTCATGCGCAACTACTTGCGGCAGCGTGTGGGAAAGATTCCCGAGGTTTAGTCAACATGAATTTTAATGTAATCGATGTAACGAACATTTTGGCGCATATTTCGAGTTGATCGAACGCCGTCTCGGTATAGTTTTGCTTGTCCAAAGTGTTGTGTGTACGCTTTTAATTCGTATTTTATCCCGAAAAATTAAGGGATTGTAATGCGAGGTTGCTTGGGATGTTAGTGACCCTTAGTGGTGGTTTTTGACATGATTGTTGATTCCTAGAATTACGGAGGAGCGTACGACTCAAAATCGAACCGCGTGGATGGTGTGTGAGTGTACATTTATTTTATAAATTGTGATGCATGCATAGTAAATATTTTTCATGAATTATTGCATGATTTGGATGATGATTTGAGGTCATTACTTGATGATTTGGAGGACTTAATTGTCGGTTTCTGAACATTTTACGGATTTACGTGAAAATGGTATTTTGGGTTGTTTTAAATATGATTTTGACTTGGATTTGGAGTTCAATGTGAATATATGATTGAATTGATGTTTTCAGATTTATAAAAATGGTTTATAGACACGATTTTTCAATGATTTCATGGAATTGATGTTTTGGCTTGAGATCCAGTTGGAAATGATATTTTGGGCTTGAGACCCTGTTGGAGTCAAACATGTGTTTGTGGTATGGATTGTGTTTGTGATTGTGGATACTGGTACGTGCTTGGACGTTGCGAGTACAGTCCCTAGACGTGACTCAGATGTGCATGAGTGCAGTCTCCGAGTGTGTGGTACGTCTAGATGTCTGTGTGCAATTCCCGGACATGACTCGGATGATGCGAGTGCAGTTCTTGGACGTGGCTCGGATGTTGTGTGAGTGTAGTTCTCGATTATGTGTTATGTCTAGATTTTGTGTGTGCAGTTTTCGAGATGGCCTACGCGTAATGCCCATGTGACTATGTGATTGATTATGCAATTGTGAGTAATGCCCATATGGTTATGGTGATCGATTGTGCATTTGTGAGTAGTGCTGATGTTGTGATTGTTGTATATGCACTTGTGAGTAGGGTTGATGTGATACTGTGATATTGTGATTGATGTTTATGCACTTGTGAGTAGTGCTGTTTGATTATTATGATCGATATTTGAGTACATGTGACTAGTACTGTTGTTGATGATCTTTGTGACTGGTTTGATGTTGATGGTTATGTCTATGCGGTTTTCTATGTGATATGATTTAAAATTCGGTTGTTCATATTTTACTCTATACATGCATAATTTATAACTGGAGGGTAAAGAGTTCGTTTTTGAAATGTATTTTCAAATGATGTTATTTTTGTTTACTCACACCTTTTATATTTTTGATGACCCTCCAAACCATGGCACACAGATCGCAGCTGATTGAGAGGTGGAGGTATGAGTGAGAATCAGTACAACTATCCCTTGTCTGACGAATGCTGGGGGTGTTTTCAGAACTTTAGTTGACTTGTCAGACGGGAGCAGAACCATATACGGTTATCAAAGTCCTTTTGGAACTGATCCTGTCATTTTTTTTCTTGGCCTCATAACCTTTCTCTTGTTGCTGCCTTTTTCTTTTTTCTTTTATAACCATCTAAATTAAATTCATTTCGACCCCATCAAATTTCATCACATTGAAAAGTCCTTAAGTGCTTTAGGATATTATTATACGTAGGCTTTCAATTGTCCCCAACAAGCAATTGATTTATGAGTATATAATCTAACTTAAAATAAGATAATTAAAAACATTCATTCTGCAAAAATACTTTTAAATTTTAAATTTAAAAATTATTTATCTTCTAATATTAGATAATTTGGTTAATTACTGCCTAGCGAATTTTATGGCAATTTGTTTTTTTTCCAGAAGCGAATTTTATGACATTCAAATGACACTACATTTGTAGTATTTCTTTAATTTTTTTTATCTTCCGATATAAAATAATTTGGTATATTTCGTATAGTTTAGGGTTTAAAATTTAAGAATTAAACTTTATGTCGTACGATTTTCCACCACCATCTCAAGCGCCCCCTAAGCCAACCCCCCACGCACCAAAAAAAAATTATATACCTTATCCTTAAATCTTAGATAATACAGACTTTATTTTTTATTTTATAGAAGAAATTTAATTGTAACTATATATAATATATATACTATACATATATAATATATATGCATAATATAATAAAAGGTCCAAGAGGTCAAAAAAATCAAACATTAAGAGACACATGGGGCAAAGAGGACAAAAAAAGACAATGTTATTTTTAATTGTTTAAATGAATTCTCAATAACTTACTAATTCTCTTTATTGAGATATAAATGAGTATATGGAGAATTTATTACTTACCAATTTTGTTTAGAGACTTTTGAATAAAAAAAAAATTTGAAGTTATGTATTATTTTATTTAATATATAAGTATTAAAGGTTGTAAATAAAAAAAATTATTAAAAGTGTAATAATAATTAATTTTAATTTTAATTATTATCAATACATTGATTCTTTTGATATATATATATATGAATACTACTAGTCACTAGACCATCTTTAATTTTACCAGATATGTACATTGCTCTAGCATATTATCACTGCATAAACTCAAACTCTGCCAGCTATTGTTGGGCTCTAGTTGTATTAACTATCAACTGACCCAATGAGCCATAAAGAGTTCCAACAAAGCTGTCTACTAAACGCTTACGTTTCATTGCCCAAACGATCCCGCACGCACTGCGGATCGTCGAGCTTGCAAATGGAGGAGGCAAAAGCTGCGGCGTACTACGATGAGTTAACTCGGCGCGGCGAAGGAGCCGCCAAGTTCAAGCAAGGCCTGGGCTTCTCTTCCGCTAACTCAGATTCGGAAAATGCCCCTGCCCGCGGCTCAGCTCTGCCTTCTGCTTCTTCCTTCCTCAGCAAGTTCGTTAAGGCCTCTAGCCCGAAAAAGGAGTCGGAGCTCCAAAAGCAAGCTCAGATTGAATCTATTCAGAACAAGCTGAAGAGGAAGAAGCCCGACCCGACTAAAGAAGAAAAAGAAAAACAACCTCCTAGGGTTTCGCAGAGAGATGATAGGCATTCGAGGAAGCGGAGTAGAAGCAGAAGCAGGAGCAGAGAGAGGCATTCAAGGCGGCGCAGTAGGAGCAGAGATAGATATAGAGATAGAGATAGAGATAGAGATAGAGATAGAGATAGAGATAGAGATAGAGATAGGGATATGGATATGGATAGGGATAGAGAGAGAAGGAGGAGGATGAGTTGGTCTGGGAGTGATTCGGATGGAGGTAGAAGACGAAGACGTCGGAGTCGGAGTCGTTCGACGCGGGACCGGAGAGAGGAGCGGCGGAGTCGGAGTTCGTCGCCGCGAGAGAGGAATTTGGAGAAGAGCAGAGGGAAAGCGGGGAAGGAGAGGAATGCCGGTGGTGGTGATTATTCAAAGTTGATTCAAGGCTATGATACAATGGTATGTTTAGATGGGTAATTTTAATTTACTTTTAGTAATTCGTCAATGTAGGAGTCAATTCTGGCCTTTATCAATCTGCTAAGTGCTAAAATTACTCATTGTTTTTTGTCTAAGCTGTGAATTGTTATTGCATGATAACAAGCTGTTCTTCTGATATGAACAGTCTGCAGCTGAGAGAGTCAAAGCAAAGATGAAACTTCAACTTGCTGAAACTTGTGAGTTTTATAATTATAATTCTGGGGTGTATTATGAGTTCATGGTAATCAATCTATGATACTTGTGTTTGCCTTGGAGCTGCTCAAATGAATCGTTTTGTTATGTTAACCGCAGCTGAAAAGGATACGATGAAAGGGACGGGCTCTGGCTGGGAAAGGTTTGAATTCAACAAAGATGCACCGCTTGATGATGAGGAAATTGAAGGTTAAGCATTATAAAAAAACTGTGTTCAGAAAGTAAAGCTTGAAATTTTTTTCCCCTTGCATTATTTCTGCTAGTAGTTCTGTCCTTTGTTGCTTAAGTTTGTTTCCACACGGTAATTTTGAAGTTAAATGTTAAGAGTTGCCCAATTCAAGAAAAAACTGGAGTTGTTTGCAGTCATAAACGGGACATTTTTGTTCTGTTGGTGTGCATAATCTCAGCATAATAAAAGATTGTCCAGACTTCAGGCATACTGCTTACATTTCTAGTCTTTTGTCCGATAAGATTATATCCTCAGACAAACTTTCAGAGCTCTCGAATATGAATAAATGCCATTACAAAAGATTGCCTGGCTATATCTGTATCACTATATTGTTGTTCCAAGTTTGCACTCTGATTGCTCTATAAGCTTAAAAAATAATTTAGCTTTCAACAGGGTTTATTACTTATCCATGATCAGAAATCTATAAGTTGGTCAATTAGCAGTTGGATCGATCAAGTGTTATAGGTTCAATGTTACGAAGAAAGCTGATATCCTTGGTTCGAGACTTGATAATAATTGTACTGCCACACTAATCTTTGTAACATAGAACGTATCTTGGCCCTGTCGGATTAGAGTATAGTCCGCTGATTGTGGATATTCACATTTTTGTAGTTGGTGACGATGATACAGCATTAGTTAAGCACATTGGCCAAACCTTCCGGTTTTCTGCATTCGAGGTATTTCTTGCTGTTCTCTCGCTGCAGTTAGACATTTGAGTTCCAGTTCAAGGTTCATGCATCTTGCATCTAGAGATCTGGCTTGTTGAGTGATAACAAAAGTTCCATAGCTTCTGAATTCTGATGCTACTTATTCAAATGGAATTGTGCAGACAAAAAGGGTGGATCAGGTCAAAGCTGCACATGATGAGGCCATGTTCGGTTCATCAGATAGTCCACCATCCACTATGATAGATAGTGAGGTTGAGGCTGAGAGCGATTTAAAGGAGAGCAAAGAAAATGAACCAACTGAGCCTACAAGCCTATTGAGTGACAAGGTAACTTAAAGTATTGCTTCAAGAAAATTATTGTTTTGTTGGTCTAATTCATTTTTCGGATGCAAGATAAGTGATGCTGCCATTCTTATAGGTACTTGCCAAAAAACAAGGCTCATGGCGTGATCGTATACGGGACAAAACAAACTAACATGGATGACTTGGGCTAGGTTTCTCTTTCCGGATCATATTCTGGATGCAGATTTTCTAAATGGTGACCAAAGGAGAGGACACAGATATCTGCACATAGCATTATGATTCTACCATTTGAGTTTTTATTTGAACTTGTGTGATGAAGAAATCGACCATGGAGATGGATTGAAGTTCGCACGAAGTAGCTTCTGATGAGCGCATGCCCAAGAATTTTCGTTCCAGATAGTATTTGTGCCGAGGGATTCTTCAATTCTAAAAGCAGCACTTTTAAGAGTTCGAAAAGTCTAGGCTTCTTGGTGAATGTTGTGTTGCTGAGTGTATAATTTAGATTTTCGGGTTGTCGATAAAATTAGCCAAGTATATTGTTCTGTATTTGGCCAATTAAAACAGTGGCATTGTAGTCTTCTGGATTTTGGCCACCTAATTGTACCGGAGAAGTATAAGCATTGAATCCTAATTAGTTATTTACTTATTAGCCATTGAATCCAAACAGATACGATCAAGCAAAGGAATAATACCACTAATAATGTTTGTGAAAGATTCGACAAATTTTGCTGCAGAGAGCTTGGTGAGAATTTAGGAATAAATTGATACCAGCACTGGTGGAAAATAACTTGATTGTGATATACAAATGATATAAAACTAATTGGAAATAATTAAAACAAGAAGTCGTTGTAGTATAGTGGTAAGTATTCCCGCCTGTCACGCGTGTGACCCCGGTTCGATCCCCGGCAACGGCGCCCACGGGTTATTTTTTTATAATTTAAATAATATTATATTTAATTACTGTTTGCTTGCAGCAAAGCGTATATAGGGCGGTTATATAAAGCGTATATAAAGCTATAATATTAATTGCAAATAATTAAAACAAGAAGTCGTTGTAGTATAGTGGTAAGTATTCCCGCCTGTCACGCGGGTGACCCGGGTTCGATCCCCGGCAACGGCGCCCTGTGTTTTATTTTTATAATTTAAATAATATTATATTTATTACTTTTTTTCGGGGTCAGATTTTTTACTTTTCTTCTCATAACCTCGAAAATCTCAATACGTGTCGGATTCTGATTCGAATTCAACCACTTGCAATTAAAAATTCTTTAAGAATAGAGATGAAAGCTGGCGGCTGTGGTCTTCTTCTTTGTTTTGCGTTTCCAAACTATCCAATTTCTCCGATAATCAATGGCTGCGAATCGTTGGTTGAGGCCCGAGGTAAGCTCAGATCCACCCGAGATTCGTCTTCTCTTTTCATTTGGTCACAGATCGGCTTTCAATTTGTTTCTGAGCCTGTACATCCGGTGTCGTTTTGTGTTTGTAGGTTTATCCACTGTTCGCGGCCACAGGGCTTGCCGTGGGGATCTGTGGGTTCAGTTTGATCCGCCATATCTGCATCAACCCTGAAGTCAGGTCTCTCTCGACATTAGTTTTTAAATAGGATTGTTGATTTGCGAATGCTTCGTTTATTTTTCTGTCTATTATTTACGGATTCTTTTTGGGTCAAAATTAGGGGATTGGGATTTGTATGGCAGATTTCTTATAAACTAGAGGAATATTATCAAGGCTGATAAAAATATGATTTTTATTACCCCATATTTGTTCGCAAAATGATTACATTTTCATTTTGGTTCCAACTCAATTTATTTAAATTATACTATATTTTGTTAGAACCTTGAATTATGGAATGTAAATACTAAGCATAAATTTAACCAAGTTGGTTGATCCAAAATTAGAGCGGCCAAGTAAATGTTTAATACCCCATTTTCTTATGATATTATTGGGAATTGATCCCCTCTTTATAGGCATATATAAAAAAGGTTTATAACATAATCATACTTGACTCATAATCACTTAGAATCTTTCGAGTTTTGACATGAAGAATGGAATTTGGTGGGAACCATATCATTCAAATAAGATACAATTAAATCATGCACATTTTAGTGAGACCTTTACTTAGTCTCTTTGTTCCCTCATGCAAAAGTTAAAAGAAGATTATTCCAACATCTGTATAGGTTTAAGTATGTATTTTGCGTACTTCATTAGTTCAATTGGGAATTGGGAGGGATGAAATGTGTAAGAGGGTGCAAAATGCAGGATTTTGGCTTCTTGAATATAGCATGCAATGAGGCGATGCTGGCTTGTTTGATCATAGGCAGGATGGAATATTTTTACTGAGTCTCTGTTGGTGTGTTTTTGAACGTTGAAATATGATTTGGATGTGTCATAAAACTCAAAGCGAGTGAATTGTTCACCATCCTTATCTTTGTAACGATCATGGAACGTGGTAACTTACGATAATATTTCTCTCTTTTCTTTGTAAATCAGAGTGTCCAAGGAGAACAGGGCTGCTGGAATATTGGAAAATCACGCTGAGGGAGAGCAGTACAAGGAGCATTTCCTGAGGAAATTTGTCCGCAACAGGGCCCCTGAAATCATGCCAGGCCTCAACGGCTTCTTCACAGACCCAAGCAGAAATTAACTCATCTGAGTACCAGGCCTCTGAAACGCTGCTATTAGTCATTAGAGCTTTAGGGATGTCTTAAATTTTCCCCTGCCGTATAGGGGTTGAAGTTGAAATAAACTAGGTGGAGAATTTTATGACCTTAAATTTGCTTGAACGTAGATGTTGCCTTCTGCAATCTGCATATTTCCCGAGTGTTTTCTCTCTTTTATGCGAACCTTCTGCATACATATTGTTTTGGCATTGACAGATTTTTATTTCTATAACAGACCTGAAAATAGTGTGATGTGTTTCTCCTTATCTTTTCTTTGGTTATTTGATGAAGAGAATGTGCATTTTCTTTCGAAGAAGGCACGTCTCGTGTTCAAAAGGTTCAAATCCGCAGCTAAACTCATAATCTTAGCAGCAAAAGCGAAACCCTAGAGGAAGATGAATGGAAGATTGAGGCAAAATTACAAGACTAAAGCAACACATTAAAAATGAAATTTTTCTACAGAAATCAGACTCATTCAGCAACTAATAGCAGTAAATGCTCAAATGTGATCGATAGGATTCAGGCTCTGACGGGTCCTTGAACAAAAGTGGTAAATATTAAGGAGGGAAGAGCTCGTTTGAAACACCACCAGCTTGTTCTTTTCTCATTCCTCGTAGTATATTTTTTGCTGTTTCCTTTGCCTGTAATGATCAACAAAGAAATAATGTAAGTAACTAAATTTTAATTTTATGATTAAGGTTAAACAGATAAAGAGAAAGAGAAGTTGATACTCACCGGGCCAGTATAATCGAGAAGACGGGTACAATAGACCTCTGCTTCTTCAAATCTTTTATGCTCTCTGTAGTATTGAGCAAGAAACAGAAGGGTTTCAACCATATTTGGTCCTTCCCTGTCTTCATTTTCCATCCTCTCCAAATCCTTCTCGTAGTAAAAAGCTGCCTCATCAGGCTCCCCAAGCTCAAAATGTAGCTTTGCTAACTGGTGCAGAGCAATTGCTTCCGGGTCATTGCAATTTACTGCCCTTTTGTAACACTTGATTGCTTCCTCAATCATGTGGAGCTGGTCATTTTCGTAACACTTAGCCATGGCAATCCACAACCGAGAATCATTTGGCTGCAGGAATACAGCTTTCTTGAAGTAATGAAGAGCGTAAACAAACATACTCATCATCTCATAAGCCTGTCCTAATCCATACCAAGCTCGGTAGTCACACCGATTTATATCTACAGCATGCCGATATGCCTCAATAGCAGCTGCAGTGTTTTTCATCTCGACAAATTCATGACCCATCAGAGTCCAAGCAGATAAATAATTTCTGTTCAATTTGAGTGCCCTCTTAAAGTACACAACCGCCTTCTCATGCTGCCCTTTCAAGCTGTAGTAATTGCCGATTATGCAACAAGATTCAGGTCTGTATTTATCAGTGATAAATACTCTATGGGCAAGATAACTCAGTGCAGACGAACATTCCTTTGAATATAGCACATTGGAATACATATCCATGTCCTCCACTCGGTAAGGGTCATTCCTGAGAAGTTCATCAAAGATAGTCTCTACTTTTTCAAATTCCCTTAGACTGTATTGTGCCTTTGCAATTTGAGCCTGAATGTAATTACTAAAAGCGAAAGTGCCCTTCAGGTACAAATATTTTGCCAAGGCTTCACTGTGCTTTCTTAGTTCTTGATAAGTACTGGCAAGAAAGAAGTCCTTCATCCAGTGGTTATTCAGATTAAGGCTGTTCAAGATGTCGTCTGTAGAGCACAACGACTGCAGCTCTGACCAGGCATTCCAGTTCCACGGGTAGCTATTAACAGACTCCACAAGAACCGTACGAGCAAGATTCTTGCTCCTTTTTTCTTTGAGCACAAGACCGTACAAGTAGAGTCCAAAAGGATCAAGGGTACCATTCTTGCGGAGGGTTGATAATTCCCTCTCGAGAGAAACCAATTCACCATTCACGACATCTCCCTTGCCTAAGGGTCCCTCAAGTTCTATCATTTCTTCCTCTTTCCGCTTTTCACCAGCCTTCATCATGCAATAAAAATGGGGAAGAATTATAATTATAATTATAACATTTGGAATCTTGTACCATTAAACTAGTATAGAGTTGATAAGTGTTCATCGACCAAACTGTATAATTCTTATCAGATTCCTAAACCCGATTGCCGGCTTGGGCTGTTTTCTGCACATTCTAATGTATGTTGAAGCCTAATTCCAGCCCACTTTCCTAATCTACACCAACGCCCAAATCAAACTTATATCAGGGGATCATTACCTCGGAAGGAAACATTATGGCACTGCCTCACAATTTTTCGACTAGTTCATACTCATCATAATTTAAAACTTGCAAAGACTACGAAACATATGGGATTTACTGAAACTTATGGGATTTACTGAAACATATGGGATTTACTGAAACAATAAAAGAAAAGACTGAGATTTTTAAAGAGTGAATGATAAGAGAATTTGACAAACCAAGTAAAGAGCATAGCAGCGCAAGAAGATGGATTTCTTTCCATTCTGGTCACGGAGGGCATGAGCAGCTCTTCTGTACTCGCGGCAGTCAAAATACGACTTAGCAAGGAGGTAAAAATCACCGTCTACAATTTCGTCTTCCTCCATCACTGGAGTGGACACATATGACACACCAGCAACCGGCGTTGTAACAATCTCGTCGGTGCGATATCGGCTTCGAATGCTCGAGCTCCCGCGCTGGAATCTCGTGTTCGCAGGAGTGAACTTTGCCGGATCTTGCTCGATAGCTACGAGCTGCTCCGCCGCCCTGAAAATTGTTCAAATTCACGAAGCATCAACAATAGATGTAAGAATCGAAATTTGAATTGGGGTTTTAGGGTTTGATAGTTACCATTTGGAAGCCGCGTGGAGACAACGATCGCTCAGCTGACGAATCGCAGTTCGAAGCTCGATTCTGTAGTTCTCTTTACTCATCGAATCAACTCACTCTTTCACTCGCCAGCCAATCCTGAAATTGTTCGCGCCGTGAGTGACGGTACTGCCACTCAGCCACCAGTCCACAGCAACCCGCGCTCAGCCTCAGAATTTTTATTTTTTATTTTTTGAGGGAAAGCTTCAGATTTTCAAAAACACGAATAAAAAAGTTTGTCCTTCTGGTGGTTTTTGAAGTTCTTCAAACGGCATCGTTTCAGCCTGAAATGGAGAAAGTCCGGCCCAATTAATTTGAGCCCGCAAACAATGTTTGGCTGCAGAGAAAATAACGACGGAAAATTGTAACCGGTGTAAGTGTTAACAGCAATGGCCCCAACTCCGGAAAATGTTCACTCTGCAACTGAAAACTGCATCACAGAAAAACCTAAAATTTTATTCTTTAATCCCATGTCGGAGCCTCTCTAGCTCACCGCCTCAGCCCTCGCAAGACTCCACTTTGGCCAGCCAAATTCTCAAATCCGACCCCCAAACCCTAACCCAAATCCTTCACGACCTGAAAATCGACTGGACTTCAGATTTGGTCGACAGGACCCTGAAGCGCCTCTGGAACCATGGACCGAAAGCCATCCAATTTTTTAAAGTGCTTGACCGCCATCCCAGCTACACGCACTCTTGCTCTTCCTTCGACCACGCCATCGACATCGCCGGCCGCCTGCAAGACTACAAGGCCCTGTGGACCCTCGTGGCCCGAATGCGAGCTCGCCGCCTCGGCCCAGGCCCAAGAACTTTCGCCATCATCACGGAGAGGTATGTTGCTGCTGGGAAACCTGACAGAGCTGTTAAAGTGTTCTTATCAATGCATGAATATGGCTGTCGTCAGGATTTGAATTCGTTTAATACCATTCTTGATGTGCTCTGCAAGGCTAAACGTGTCGAAAAGGCTTATAATTTGTTCAAGGTGTTTAGGGGAAAGTTTAAGGCCGATTGTATTAGTTATAATATCATTGCAAATGGGTGGTGTTTGATTAAGAGAACCCCTAAGGCATTGGAACTTTTAGAGGAGATGGTAGAGAGGGGATTGGACCCGAGTTCAACCACGTTTAACATATTGCTTAAAGGGTATTTTAGAACTGGTCAGATTAAGGAAGCTTGGGAATTCTTTTTGCAAATGAAGAAGAGGAAATGTGAGATTGATGTTGTCACTTATACTACGTTGGTTCATGGCTTTGGTGTTGTTGGTGAGATTAAGAAGGCGCGGAAGGTTTTCAATGAGATGGTTAGGGAGGGGGTGCTTCCTTCAGTTGCAACGTACAATGCTTTGATTCAGGTTTTGTGCAAGAAAGATAGTGTCGAAAATGCTGTCTTGGTTTTTGAAGAAATGGTGAGGAAGGGTTATGTGCCTAATGTGACGACTTATAGTGTGTTGATTAGAGGATTGTGTCACGCGGGTGACATGGGTAGGGCAATGGAGTTTATGGAGAGAATGAAGGATGACGAGTGTGAGCCAAATGTGCAGATATATAATGTGTTGGTTCGGTACTTTTGTGATGGTGGAGAGATTGAAAAGGGGTTGGATGTGTTTGAGAAGATGGGCGGTGGAGATTGTTTGCCTAATCTAGATACTTACAACGTTTTGATTAGTGCAATGTTTGTGAGGAAGAAACCTGAAGATCTGGTAGTGGCAGGGAAGCTGTTGATTGAGATGGTTGATAGAGGATTTATGCCGCGAAGATTCACCTTCAACCGGGTTCTAGATGGGCTTTTGGTAACTGGTAATCAAGGTTTTGCTAAAGAGATTTTGAGATTGCAGAGCAGATGTGGCCGTCTTCCCCGTCACGTCAAATTATAGTTCATGTTTGAATTCAGATTGGCTCATCAACCATGCAGATTGACTTCCATCCAAATTTCAAACTTCCAAGAGAGAATTTCCAGTTTTTGGGCAATGTATGAATTTGATGTTTGTAGTTTTACTTTTCGCAAGTTCAGGTCTATAGATTACATACTTTGTTCCAATTCAATATGCCTTCATTTGAAGATGGGACGAAACCAATGTGTCTCCTGTTACAAGTCGACATGTTTTTGGCAGATTTTTCTCATGTGTTCATTTTACAAAAACTTGACAATATTTAAGGTTGCGAAAATTGAAATTACCAGCAAACTTTTAAGGTTTATGAATTATTAAGATGGGAAATGAAATTCTAAAACAGGAAAGTAAGTAGTAACAAATCAGGTAAATGGTAACAAATCAGAACCCAGGACGCCCCCAAAAAAGAGTGGCAAAAGCCGGTAGTTTGGCTCCATTGCTAAAACAGCCGAAACCATAATCGAGATTGAGTTTTCGCGCTCATTCAAAATTTTGAAATTACTTACCTTCTCTCGCTCTCTTTAAAATTGATTTTCCGCAGCAATACCTACTCGCTCCGCAGTGCGCTGCCTTCAGATCCCAAATCCCAAAACGCTCGCAAGATTTGAATTTTGCGACCCAGCCATTTAAGTCCAAATCCTCCTCCTTTTGCCCCCTTCTTAACGGTCTTTTCCTTCTCTCTGTCTATTTTCTTTGGAGTCTTCTTCTTCAGTCTTGTTCTTTCAGCGGCTTCTCTTTCCCTCCATATTCTCTCCAACCATGGCGTCTCCGCCTCCTCCAGCCCCAGAGGGTACTTCGAAAAGGGACCATAGCTATAGCAGAAAATCGAAGTCTCTCGGCCTCTTGTGCACTAAGTACTCTCTCCCTCTCTCTCCGCTGCCCTCGTTCTCCATGGTTTTTGATTCGTGAACGTTTTTCTTTATCTGACTCGTGGTTTCTCCAATTGCGCAGTTTTCTCGGCTTGTACAATCGCGACGGCGTGACCTCGATTGGCCTTGACGACGCCGCTTCACGATTAGGTTCCCTTGCACCAATCTCCGACATATTCACGTGTTTGTGCGCCTCATTTCTTTGGATCTAACAGTTTCTCTCGACTTGTAGGTGTTGAAAGGCGGCGGATCTACGATATCGTCAATGTCCTTGAGAGCGTTGGGGTGGGTTTTGTCTTTTCCCTTTCTGGGTATTTGATCGATTTACGTTTTCCAGTTTATTTATTAGTTAATTTTGATTTTCAGGTTCTTGCACGGAAGGCAAAGAACCAGTATTCCTGGAAAGGATTTGGGGCAATCCCTTATGCCTTAAGAGAGCTTCGGGTATTTATTTCTCACAATTTATTAATGAAGTTAAGATATGGTCCCAAAAAAAAAAGTTGGCTTTTAATTTTCAATCTATTCTTATTTTCCTGAAAACTCAGTACTGAGTTTTTGTTTTGTGGAATGATAGGAAGAGGGTCTGAAAGAGAATTGCATGAACTCAGATGGGAACGAAGATGCAAAGGTAATTGATTTGTGGGTTTTTTTTCCTTTGAGAAATAAAGGTTTGAAATTTGTTTTTTGATTCAAATTATTTAAAATTTTCTAATTTCCTGCTTTCACAGGTTTCGGATGATGAAGAAGATGAAGGGAGATGTGGGAGTCAGCAGCATGAAAATTGTAACGCTACTTGCAATGTTAAACCTCCAACAAACCCAAAACCAGGTAAACTTTGCTTTCATCGCTTTTGATCTTGTTCAGGTGCCTAGGGTTTTAGATGATCATATACAATTGAACAATTCAATGAGTCAATTTCACCGTATAAACAATAGCGTTTTGTTTTTAGTTTTTACAGCTTTGGTGCAAATTTTGGGCATAATCAGTTACTGTGAGTGATATTTTCGGTGATGTAATCACATTGATTCTTCTTTCTTTGTTGTTAAACTTGGCAGAACATAAAAGAGAGAAGTCTCTATCACTTCTTTCGCAAAATTTTGTGAAGCTCTTTGTCTGCTCTGCTGTGAGTAAAATACTGAAAATTTTGCTTATTCTCTAAAACTATTGATCATTACACTACAGTTTTGGTTATCAATAATCATTGATGTTCCTGCATGAACTTGTAGGTCGAAACGATCTCCCTTGATGATGCTGCCAAGTTATTGCTGGGGGATGTGCAGAATCCAACAGTAATGAGAAGTAATGAATGTCTACGTGCTTTTAGTATTGATCAATAGGTTTCCTAGAGTTGAAATTGTTATTAATATTATATCCACTTGATGAAGCAGCTAAAGTAAGGCGAATTTATGATATCGCCAATGTTTTGTCCTCCATGAATCTCATTGAGAAGGTAAGACACCAATGCTAGTTATGGAAATTTTAGGGTTCTAACTTTAGTTAACAGTTACATTAATTTCGTTTGCCTAACTTTTTTTCTTATGAAAAATTTGCAGACCCACACGTTAGACACAAGGAAGCCTGCATTTAAGTGGCTGGGATTGAGAGGACTAGATGAGAGTTTGGTTCCAGGGGAGCCGAGAAAAAGAGCCTTTGGTACAGATATCACAAACATCAGTAATAAGAGAGGGAGGGTAGATCTTTCTACTGGTGCAGTGTTGGTAGGTGAGGAAGATCCTACGTTGCTAAAACAAAAGAAACCTGAGAGCCTAGGATTTGAGCTTGATAGGTGCAATTCGGAGGACTCAAAGGATGGTTCAAAGAGCTATCAGTTTGGTCCTTTTGCTCCTGTCAGTATTGCAAGACCTGGGAGCAATAACATCAATAGCAACATGAGAAAGATTTTGACATCTACTTATCGTCCTCAGTATCAAAACCAAGGTATCATTTTGCAGTAAAGTTCAGTACTTCATCATTTAGCTGTCAAAAGTTCAATGCTTTATGGGTTTAAATTTGCAAAAAACCAACCGAGGAAACTTATTAGTTGTATGTGTAGAGATGAATGACGGACTGGCCTTGGCTTGAGAACTCCAGTTTTCCACTTAAATGGCGTATGACTATGAACACCCTTGGTGAACCTTTTTGATGTAGGGAAGAGAGGTGGAAAGGGAAAGAAACAGGACAAGTGACTAGGTGATGGAAGAAGAGAACAAGATAAAGCTAGGTTCCAAATGCCAATTCAATATCCAAGTACCTTCCATTAGGGTTTAACATGCCATTCTAATCCCCGTATGGAAGTAAAACCAAGACGACAGTAATAGGAAAACAATCTGTAATTGCAAATTGTTGTTGGATGCAAAATTACTAAATCAAAGTATCAAACGGTTTGCTTCCTCTTGCAGCTTTGAAGGACCTGTTTTCTCATTACATGGAAGCATGGAAATCATGGTACTCTGAAGTTGCTGGCAAGAATCCAATCCGAATTTCATGATGCTTCTCCATTTTGACAGTCCACAATCGATTGAGGAAAGTCACTTCAATTCAACTCTCGTTGTTGGCCCCAGACAAGTAGAGATGGAAGCATTTCTCTTTGCTCCATGTTAGGATGCCTATCCTTAGGTCCTAAGTAGTACATTTAACCACCTTATTTGGACATTCTTACAGATTTTATTTGTTGGTTTCTTTTCAAATTGATGGGTGGTCAGAGGGTGAATGGCGTAAATTCATGCTGGAAAGTTGAAGTTGGGCCAATACATGACAAGTTCTTGTTTGCTCATGTTGTGAGTAAATTTCAGTAGCAAAGTTCTAAAGGCATTTGCTCTACATTTGTCACTTGATGCTATAAGCTAGAGTGGGTATGGTTTGAATCAATATGGATATTTAAAACTAAATTTCTACCATTAAAATTTTGATGTTCCAATATAATTTAAATTTTCAAAAAATATGATTGAAATTGTTTCAATCCAACTATATTGCATTGCTAGAATCCATGTTAGACAAACTTTTCACGTCTTTTATTCACAAAAAACTCCAAAACATCTCCATTTAAAAAATTCTAATATTCCTTTCATTCATACATATCAATATTTCATTCATTCGTATCAATATTTCATTCCATTCACATGAACAAAACAAAATTTCCAATATTTTTGGGGGGAGGTGTATTGTACATAGATTTATATAGAATTTTGTAGAGTTGTTTAAGTGATTGATTTTTATAGAGAGCAAATTCTTATTAACTTATATTAACTTTTGCAGAGTTAATAATAGAATTATACAGAGTTATGTTGCAGAGATATAGTTTTGTATTGCGATTTGAAGAATTTGATATACTTTTTTCAATTAGAATTTTTTAAATTGAGGAAATTTGATTTTTTTTATTATAAACATATCATAAGCACCCTCAAAACTCAAATCATCAATAAAAGGTTAGACATGATTGTGACAATATATGATAATTTGGTATCATTATTAGAATTGAAATTTATCATAAAAAATAGAGAGAGCAAAACTTTTTAAATTAGACAAAAAGAATATACTAATTATTTCTAAAAATTATAATCACATGCAAACAAAACAATAAAACATGGGAAAAAAGATATAATGTTTTTGAAATTTTTTAAAATAACATATCTTTTGTCCGTTATTTTCGTTATCATTGTGTCAAGCATCTCTTCACATAGTAGTAGCAATACTAGTTCTTCATACATTAGTGTTGATGTATAAACTATATAAACGAGACTATAAAAACACACATGCACACTAAGACACAAGAACGTACGTGGTTCACCTAAATTATGTTACGTCTACGGTGTTACCTCACTCTCATTAATAATATAATGTTTTGTACTTGTACATGAGGCTATGAGCCTTTGGGAGGTAGTAATGTATGTTGAGAGAAGGGAGATGGTGAGTCCCATAGAATGAGGGAGGATGCTCTCTATTTATAAGAGTTGCCTAGGGTTAGGTCATAGTAGTGATCCTTAGACATGTGCCTTATTGATGGGCCTAGAATACGAGCCTTGAATATGAGCTTGATGTATTATTCCGAGTCTTTTGTAAACGGGTCTGTTGCTTGGTCAGATGTAGCGTCGACAAGTTCCTAAGTTCTTGACTGAGGTGAATTACCTCGGTTGAGGGCTTTTAAGTAAAGTGCACTAGCCGAGCAACTCCTTTATTTTTTATGTACCGCTCCACTCGGTGCACTATCATCAATTCCCCAAGTCCTCGGTTGAGGTAGGATGCTGAGGGGAAGATGCCTTTGTAGTTTGTTGTATGTTAGAGTAGATTGATATTGTAGCGATTGCGCTCTGGTAGTCCCCCGGTTTGTATGATTCCGTGTATAAATTTGAATGCTTGTGAGTGATTTTTTGTTGTATATATGTGTCAGTTGGGATGTTAGCTAAGTTTAGCTTTGAAAGTGGGCTTAGTAATGTATCGAGTGGCTTGGTAATGTGTTGAGCATAGACCGAGTGTTGAGTGTAGGTCGAGTATGCCTGTACTCTGACTCAAACGTTCAAGTTAAGACCAAGTGTTGGGTAGCTCGATAATGTATTGAGCGAGTATATGTTAGGTAATATTCTGAGCAGCTCGGTATGTGTTGAACGCTTGGTATGCGTTGAACTAGTGTATGCTCGGTAATGTGTCGAGCTGTGGTAATGTGTCGAGCAGCTCGATATGTGTTGAACGTTCGGTATGTGTTGAGGTTAAGTGGGCTCGATAGTATGTTGAGCAGCTCGGTATGTGTTAAGCGCTCGGTATATGTTGAGCATATGTATGAGTTTATGTATGCTCGACATGTATGGGTGCATGTATATCGACATGTATGAGCTCATGTATGAGTTTCATGTGTGCTCGACATGTATGGGTGCATGTATGTCATCATGTATGAGTGTATGTATGTTCACATGTATGAGTGCATGTATGCCGATATGTATGCTTACTATGTGTATGATGTTCTTAATAAATTTCTGATTTGAAGTGTTACTTGATGTGTGGCTCGGCGTGAGTAAGGAAGTGTGGGTGGTAGACCCATGAACAAGTAGGTGCGGTTGGCATACCCATGTGAATGCCGACCGGGCCCACTGGTCGGAAGCCAACAATGTCAGAAGATAGGGCGATGTGGTGGGTCATGCTGACTGACTAGGCACGGTGATTATGTCGATCAATAATTGATTCATTCGATAATTCCTGAGAATAAGAATTAATTTTCTGATCCGTAAATTCGTAGGATGTAAATCATATTTGTTGCACAAATAAATGGAAATAATTGTGTAAATAGTGGCATAATAAACATACTCAATGTGTGTGAGTAATATGTGTAGAGTATGAATTTAAGCACGTAAAGATTGTAGCCCAATGTGTTTTTTGGGTTAAGAAATTACGGCCCAAATGTGTTGTTTGGGTTAAAAAATTATAGCCCAAATGTGTAAAATTTTGAGCCCTAGTATGTTTGTTGGTAGCCTAAATATTTTAAAGGTTTGAGCCCAAATATGTTTTTTGGTAGCCTAAATATTTAAAGGTTGGAGCCCAACTGTTTTTGGCAGCACAAATGTTTAAAGGTTGGAGCCCAACTATTTTGGCAGCCCAAATGTTTAAAGGTTGGAGCCTAACCGTATTATTATTTTTTGTGAAAAGGTTGAGCCCAATTAAATTTTTTTTTCGGTGTAAAATGGTTCACCCAAAGTAAAGTTTTCGACCCAACCTTTTTTGTTGTTGTTTTCAGCCCAAATGTTTCTTTTAGCAGCCCAACCATTTCATTGTTTCATCCCCAAGATGTTTTAACCCAATTTTAATGGCAAACTTGTAATTAATGAGACATAGGGCCTTATCTCCTTCGATGGTCCATGTAGGGCAGAGAAGATGGAGGCGCTGCAGCAAGGGATTTTGATCGCTGACGTGAGGCAAGAAAGACAGAGGTGCAACTGGGTGATGGGTTTAAAAAAGTGTGGTCCCCTAGTGTCGATGGGGATGGGCGTGAGCTTGTCGCCATGGCCGCGTGATGGTCGTGCAGTAGTACCTGCAATTGGTTGGCAAGTTGTCGTTCGCTCACTACAATGATGTGGGTGGTGGTGTCTTCGATTGTCGATGGCGGATGACACAATTCTTTCCTTCTCGATTTCTCGGCTGGTTTGCAGCCAAGGGTGAAGCACCTTTGCTTCTTTTTTTGCTTTGAGGACTCGACGATGAGTATGAGGCGAAGGCAGCGTCTGGCGGGTAGCAGCGGCAGGAAGCTGACAGCCCCAGTTACTTCTTCATTTTCTACTTTTTGCTTCTCTGTCGATTTTGTCATTGTTTTTTTCTTCTTTTTTTCATATGCTACAGAAAGGAGAGGTGATGATTTTTCTTCCTCTGTTTTTATTTTTATTTTTTGTAGATTTTCTGTGCGGTGACAGTGGGAGGAAACACCCTACTTCTCCAAACACCACCCCCTCCTTTTTTTTTAACTGTAGCTTCAATGAGACAAAGTGTGTGTGTGTGGGGAGGGGGGGAGGTTTTGTGCCGAGCGGCTTCTAGTTGTCTGCAACCTTGATGGGTCGTGGCTCCATTTTTACGCGGTCGATTGGTTGGGTTAAATCAGAGGCATCAAGTTGGTTGTTGATTGAATGATAAGATTAACAAGTATGGTGGGCTTCTATGTTGTTGAAGGCGTTGATTAATGTCGTTGTTTGGAAGGTCGCTTGAGCATCGATCGGTGAATGGGTTGGGACTGGTCGGAGAGTCGCCCTTGAGGTGCATATTTTGTTGCTAGGTTGAGGGAGTTGATGCTTCCTTTTTGTTTTTGTTTTTTTTCTTGTTTTCTTCGCATGTGCTGCATGAAGAAACAGAGGTAAGAGGTGTGGCACCAAGGTGGCTTGGCAGTACAACAGGCGGCGGTACGATGGCAGGAGGAAACTCCCTGTCTCTCCAGTCCCTATCTCCCTGTGGCTGATCCATTGAGCCAATGAAGAAAAAAGTTGCCCCGTTTTTTCCTTTCTTGGCAGATGCAAGACTTTGTATCAATGAAGAACACATGTCATCATATATGAATCAATCTGAAAAATAGTATTTTCATGGGGATTTTGGCTGAGTATTTTCTTAGTTTTGTTTCTTGGTGTTTTGGGTGGTTGTGGTGTTTTAGCAGGTAAGGAAATTGAGAAGAAAACCGACATAACCTTTTGTATCGATTTCCACAGACGACGCCAAATTATTGATGCATAAAATGTACCAACAAGACTGTAAAAGCACATATGCACACCAAGACATAAGAACGTACGTGGTTCGCCCAAATCGGCCTATGTCCACGGTGTTACCTCACTCTCATTAATAATATAATGTTTTGTACATGTACATAAGGCTATGAGCCTTTAGGAGGTAGTAGTGTATGTAGAGAGAAATGAGAGAGTGAGTCCCCTATAATGAGGGAGGAGGCTCCCTATTTATAGGAGTTGTCTAGAGTTAGGTCATAGTTGCGGTCCTTAGGCATGGGCCTTATTGATGGGTTTAGAATACAGGCCTTGAAGATGAGCTTGATGTATTCTTTCGAGTCTTTTTAAACGGGTCTGTTGCTTGATCAGATGTAGCGTCGACAATTAGCATTCTCTCTTAGTTCATATCAAGAGAAAAAAAGTCATAATGCACTGACCAATTCAACGAACCTCAAACTCTCTAAAACTCTAAATTGAATACATCTAGAATTAGAAATCAACTAAAACTCTATAAAAGTTTTCCAAATTCTATATTCACTGCACCCCCCTCTTAGACTTCAAATATATCAACATTTCCTTTCACATCAACAAATCAAAATTTCTAATATTTTTAAATTTAAAAAATGGCGGGTCATGAGGTCACATGCAACAAGATGGGGTTGGGTGGTCTATGTGCTCTACTAGGGTTTCAATAGGAGATCTTTCTCATTACATGGGTGGTCAGATAGCCTCAATTCTGTGAACAAATCCTGCCATTAGATTGCAATTGGCTTTTTCTTTCTAATGCTGGGAATGGATTGTGGAAGTTTTTTGGCTGGCTCATCTTACTCTCAGCTTCTAATTTCCTAGAAATCGCCTTTAGTGGGTTTCTGCCTACCCTAGATCCCCATTCAAGGATGACAAAATAATTTGGTGCACTTAGTGGTGTGCGCCTTGTATTTGGAGATTGCTTAGTGTGCGAACCCATGAGACTGCGAATTTTCTGGACTGCACCAGTCTCCTCCCTCTAGTTTCTTCCTGTCCTTGGACTAGTCAATCTTATAATGGCGTTCGACCTTTTTCCTTCAAAATATCCAATAATAATTGGCTTTCTTTGGTGGCATCTATTCGTCAATTGGGGCTTATTCTATGAGCTGACTTCTAGGTACGGTAAATCCCTCAATCTTGCTACTTCTCAATCCATGATGAATTTTTGGCAGGATTTTTGGACACCTAGAGTTGTTCGAAAATACGGTACTTTCAGCGATTCTATTGGCATAATATCTGGAGGAGTACTCTTCTTTGGTACTGTTCTCTCATTCCTCTTATGATGGTTCAAGGCACTGGATCACCACATTGGGAACTTGGATTTTCTCTCTCACTTATGAATGCGGGCTTATCAAAATGTGTTTTGTCGGGCTCACCTAAATTGGGTTGGTGAATTTGATAATTTGGATTAGGATTTCTTCCTCTTTCCATTCTTAAAACATCTAGGTTTGGGGTTACTATTTGGGCTACATGTGTTGTCTTTTTCATGGATAACCCTATGCATCCTTCCCAAGGTAATCATTCCTTCTTTGCATCGGCTTACTTGTGTGTCTTGTGGATTATTCTGGGTAGCAGTTCGATGTGGAATTAGGGTGGTTGTATGCACGTGCACCCCATTTTTGATTGTTTCTGGTATCTTCTCATTCTTTTCAGCTTACTATATGGAATAGGTAAGGTTGATACTCCTTTGGCTGAAGCTGAAGTTGATGTTTTCAGGCTAAGACTTTTGCAATGTGAAGATACCCCACTAGTGTGTGTGGTGGTGATAGTCCCCTCAGCCTTCTGCAACACTTTACTGTTATTATGAACTCCCTAATCGAGTCTCTTGGTTTCCCAATGTGCTTGGATTGCGTTTTGATGTGGCAGGCTCCCCACTTAAGTGATTTAGCATAGGATTTGAAAGGTTTTCCTTGGTTTTTATATTTATCTCTTCTTTTCAGTCCCTGGTTTCACTTTGATTGGGTGTATTTGTTCTGGGTTTCTATCATTTATCCCTGGGTCTATCTGTTTTCTTTTGACATTGCTTTTATACTCTACCATCTCCTTTAGAACTCTCTTATGATATGGATGGATTACTCTGTCAATATTGCTAGTTTTGTTTCGTGGTTGAGCTATTTGTTTCGTTTCTCTACATTTGCGGCTTTCTCACTCCCTTATAAATTGGACCCTTTGCCAGCCCATTAGTCTCAACACTAGCACTCACTTGTCCTTTATGGCATCTTTTTGCTTCTGCATATTCTTCTCCATGTTCTCTTGTGTTTGGTACTCCTCTCCAAACATCTCTCAATCCAAAGTTTTTGAGAAAACCTCCAATGGTTCCTCATCTTGAACCCCCCCTCCTCTTAAACAGATTCCGCACGCATGTCTCGATTGACTGTGAACCTTTTACCATCACCAAGGGTGATTATTTTTTCAATGTGGATTTTCATGAAACTCATGTTCGACATCCCTCCTCTATGAATGATCTAGTGAGACACTATAAATCCAAGTGTCTTGTTTGTAAACTCTTTGGTGAACCTGTCGAGGCTCTTACCCTCCGTGCTAGATGTCGTGCCCTTTGGTAAGGAATTGAAGGCAATGTTGATGTTGACCACATGGGTAACCGCTGGTACAAGATTGAGCTCCCATCCGAAGGTGATATTGAGTATGTGCTTGATAATAGGCCTTGGTATGTGCTTGGAAAAATCTTCCACATTTGTTGTTGGACTCCTAGCTTCAACCCTAGCAATGCCCCAATCACCCACTTCCTTGCCTAGGTAAGATTCCCCTTTCTTCAGTGCACCTTTGGGATGATTATGTTCTTGAGAAGATTGTCTCCATTTTGGGTAAATAAGTCAAAATTGATATTAATCTTACTGTTAGGACTAAATGCCCATCTGCTCGTGTTCATGTGGATTTAGATATTCGAATGCCTCTTAAACGTTGTCTGGTTCTTGAATGGGATAATGATAGCACTAAGATCTATTTGAATTATGTGTTTTTTTAAATGCTGTTTTTATTGTGGAAGCAAAAGGCACATGTACAATCTTTTCCCCCAGTGTGTTCAAGGACGACGCTTCCTTCTTGTGGAGGGATTATTAGGTGAAACCCTTGTTTTTCCTGAAAAATACACGGTGGATGATGAGCTTCAGCAGCCCCTGTTAGATTATATGAGTTTTGTTTTCCCTAAGCTTCATGGGGGAAAAAAGGATGACGCTGACCTTATGGAGCGCTCAGGAACTGATCGTGAGGCTCTTGAAGAACTGGATGGACTTGAGTGACTAGGAGACATGGAAGAGGCAGAGGGAATAACCCCTTATCAAACCTACTACTAGCAGGGGTGATGGTTGTAAGGACCCGTCCAAAATTTCAGGATCAGTTTAGTGAGTAATTGCGGATTAGGGACAGTATAAAATGACGATTTTGGAGGGACAGTATAAAATGACGATTTTGCTCCTGTGAATGGACGAAATGTTAACTTTCGACCCAGGTGGTCAATTGGACTTTGACCGATGACCGTGACGTTGATCGGGACGTTACGAGTCCGTAGAAAGGTGGCACGTCGAAATCAAACGTTTGACTGGAAAGCTACGGGTCTAAAATGGAAATAAGTACTATTCACATAAGCCGAGGATTTCGACACATGGCATGATTTGATTGGGGAAAAATCTGGAAGGACCCACCAGATGAGTGACAAGTGTTACCCATCTGATAGGCCTAGACCCCAATATTTTGGGTTTATCCTCATCCTCATCAGCCATCATCTTCATTTGTTTTTCATTCCCTTAGCCGTGAAAACCATAACCCGTACACCCAAAACCCACACAAACACCCTCCTATCATCATCCTTTTCTAACGGGCCTTGAAAGAAAATGAAAGGGGGCGTCGAGACAATCATGGTGGTGGCCACAGCGGAGTAACGACGACGAAGGTAAAGAGAACTCGTGAGCCTCGTTTAAGTTCAAAAATGGAGTTTTTGGTTTGGGCAAGTATTGACCGATTTGAAGTCTTGGACAAGGTTCTTAATGATGAGACGAGTTGATTGGGCCTGGTGTAGAGAATCGTGGTGGCCGGAGCTACAGAACGGACTTGCAGATGGCCGGTTACTGTTCACATTCGAACAGGTAAGATTTAGCCCTTGTTTCTGGATTCTAGTTAAGGGGATCGATAGGGAAGGCTAGGACGATCACGTAGGAAGAAATCCCATCGAAATCGGGTAAGAAATAAAGGTTTTAGAATCGGATCGGGTCTGCGGGTTTGCACAGCCCGAATTGAAAACCCGGACATAGGTTGAAGACGATGATAATGTCAGCGGGTGACATCATCATCTGACAGCTGTCAGAGGTGGGCTTATGTGACGATGACATGTGTCACATGTTAGTGCCTAGTCAGTACTTACATGTCAGTGACGTGGCCCAATCACGGGCTACCACGTGTCACTAACATGTCAGTGACGTGGACCAATGTCAGGCTGACACATGGCACTATCAGACTTATCAGGTGATGTCATGCTGACAATCCAAGTGAGTTGGGGACTGGGAAGTCCAATGGGTGGAAAATATGGATATGCTTCCAACATGGTTGGAACTTCATTATCAAGAAAAGTTGTGAATGTGATTCCGAAGTCAAGAAGGTTGACTTCTCATTTTATGTTGGCTTGTGGTCATTGGACAAGAGAAGTTGTGGATGTGATTCCGAATTGGGAATGAGTGGTGAGAGTGGTGAACGTGGTGAGTGTAGCGAGGATTGTGTTTACACTCACGTAGGATGAATTTTAATGTCATCATCTTGGATCATCCTTGATTTTCCCTATGTGCAGTGTTAGGGTTGATCTGACACAGGGAATTATGACAAGGAGTGACTATAACTGATCGATATGAGGTAATTGATGAGAACCCACAGTCTAGACGTGTTCCATCTTTAACTGAGATGTTTAGTTGTGGACAAGGTGTTGAGGAGTGATTTGACAACAGAGAAGAATCGTAGGGAAGAATTTCCTTGCTGATGATGCTAAGCTAGGAGCAGAGGAGAATCGTATTGTAGGACGAAATGATTATCCAAGCTCTGTCTTGGTCATGTGGAGGAGCACGGGTTGGATATGTGCGTTGGTGGGATTGGCTTCCTTTCGAAGCTGATCAGTATGTGATGGTAAGTATGAAAGATTTTGCAAGTGAGACGATACCTAGGGAGGAAATCAGGAAAAGATGAATAGCCGAGAAATGAGTAGGAGGTTGGCAGATGTTCGAACCTGTCGGATATCCATTGGGCATGAATGGGTACGTCGTGGTGGACATGATTCAGATTTGGTACACCCTGGATGATATGTTTGGGTTTGGAGTGGTGATCTATCTGGTATGTGATTGGACAGATGCGCTCCATAATTGAACCGTGATTAGTAGGTTAGAAATGTAGCGGACGACCTCGGTCCTAGAGTTGGTGATCGATTGGAGTAGGCTCCAGTCATGCTGTGGACGGTTTAGGTACGAGGATGTTGTGTGTGCTTGGGGCATGCACAATGATGTTATGGTAAGGACGTGGGCTGGACATTGGATACTATGTGCTTGTCCAGAGTGGTCTCGTAGGGTTTAGGGATTGTAGGAGCGGAGGCTCAGAGCCGTGGATGGCCAGTAGGAGATGTGTTACCACTGCTGGGCAGGTATTCGATGGGGTCCAGTTACACACAGATTGAGCGAGTTGGTGGTTAGTGTAACCACAGGTGGGGCAAGAGGTCAGGTTGCTTTGCATGAAGCGACTGCTCTGTGACTCTGGTGGAGTCAGCGTGGATCGTTGGTGGAGCTGATTGATGTGAGTACCGAGACCGATAAATGCCGCCATTTTGAGCTTGGTTCAGTTAGGTGAGATTCGTGCCATTGTGATGGCAGAATCTTATGCTACATTGAAGTAGTTGGTTCGAGGTACCCTTAGTATGACTCCAGTGTGGGTCGAGGTTAGTGTCGTGACTCGAGGAAAAAATTATTTAAGGGGGGAAGCTTGTAACGACCCGTCCCGAATTTCGGGATCAGTTTAGTGAGTAATTGCGGATTAGCATGATTAATCAGGGATTAGTCGTGAGATTTCAGGGGGACGCTATAAAATGACAATTTTGCCCTAAAAATGGGCGAAATGTTGACTTTCGACCCGAGTGGTCAATTGGACTTTGACCAATGATCGTGTTGTAGATCGGGACGTTAAGAGTTCGTAGACAGGTGGCACGTCGAAATTGAACGTTCGACGGGAAAATTACGGCTCTAAAACGAAAATCAGCACTATTTACGTAAACTGAGGATTTCGACACATGGCATGATTTGATTAGGGAAAAATCTAGAAGGACCCACCAGATGAGTGACAAGTGTCACCCACCTGATAGGCCCAAACCCTAATATTTTTGGTTTATCCTCATCCTCATCAGCCATCTTCTTCATTTGTTTTTCATTCCCTTAGTCGTGAAAACCATAACCCATACACCCAAAACCCTGATAAACACCCTCCCATCATCATCCTTTGCTAATGGGCCTTGAACGAAAATGAAAGGGGGTGTCGAGACGATCGTGGTGGTGGCCACGGCGGAGCAACGCCGATGAAGGTAAGGAGAACCCGTGAGCCTTGTTTGAGTTCAAAAATGGAGTTTTTGGTTTGGGCAAGTATTGACCGATTTGAAGTCTTGGACAAAGTCCCTAATGATGAGACGAGGTTATTGGGCCTGGTGTCGAGAATCGCGATGGCCGGAGTCGACTGCAGAACGGACTTGCAGGTGGCTAGTTACTGTTCACCTTCGAATAAGTAAGATTTAGACCTTGTTTTTGGATTCTAATTAGGGGGATCGATAGCGTAGGCTAGGACGATCACGTAGGAAGAATTCCCATTAAAATCGGGTAAGAAATGAAGGTTTTGAAACCGGGTCGGGTCCGCAGGTTTGCACGACCCTAATTACAGACCTGGACGTAGGTTGAAGACAATGATGACATTAGTGGGTGACCTCATCATCTGACAGTTGTCAGAGGTGGGCCTATGGGACTGCTACACGTGTCAAATGTCAGTGCTTAGGCAGCACTAACATGTCAATGACGTGGCCCAATCACGGGCTGCCACGTGTCACTAACATGTCAGTGACGTGGAATAATGGCAGGCTGACACGTGGTACTATTAAACTTGTCAAGTGACGTCATCGATGATGTCAGCCGTTGCGTCAGCGTTGACTTTGCTGATGTCAGTGTTGACTTTGCTGACGTCAGTATCGTTGACTTTTCTCAGCATTAACCGTGTGTTGACCACATACGTGGGGGTGCGTGAGCACAAATTTTGAGGTTTGACCAGTGTCATTCAAAGGGTTTCGATGATTCGGATCTAATGGTGGTGGTTTCGGGTCGATCAGAGATCGTTAGGTTGGTCAAATCAAGTTTTTTCACCTCAGGAAATGTGTCTAGGACACGTTGAATTTTTAGAGAGTTTTGGGGTTTTATCCTATATACTTATATAGATAGTTAGTGACCTTCAGGTATGATTTGGATAGAATTGGAAGTCCCGGAGATGGTGGATTAGCCTCAGGGAGGCTTATGACACTCATATCGAGGCGGCAGCTAGGACGGTCTCTAAGTGGACATTTGTTTTCAAAATATGACGCATGCATAACTGTTTTATATGTTTTATATATGTGATTTCTATGATTATAATTGTGGTATTTATGATTTACGTATTTGCACGTATTTCAAGGTTTATGATTTTATATCATGTTTATACGTGCTTGGGTTTTTTATGATGGTTTAATGGAATGGTTTTGGATTTGGAAATATGAAATCGGGCATGAGACCCATTTGAGTTGGAAACTATCAGACTTGGAGTACATTTGATTTAATGAGATATCGGGCTGAGACCCATTTGGCTTACATGATCGGGCTAGAGGCCCACTTGGTTATGATATCAGGCATGGGTCCTATTTGTGGTTTATAAATGTGATTCGGGTTCAAAGACTCTAAGTGGATTTGGATTTGAGAAATCGGATTTCTGGATGTTTGATGGTTTTTATGGAAATTCCGGGCATGACCCCTTTGAGATGTTTTGAAATGATTTTACAATCTGTTTTCCATATACCATCCTTATATGAGGATATGTGGATGGACTCTTCCAGATGTTTGGGACACTTGGGAAGTCACGGTGAATTACCTGCGAGAGGTCATTGCATAGAGCGACCAGACCGTATAGTGACTCAGGAGCAGGATTCCTATGATTAGACGTCTGGGACGTCAGACATCTGGGATGTCAGAGATTGACCCGGAGAGACCCCGGGCAGCACGCGTTGCTTAGACCGTGATATGATGTCTAGAACGTCAAGTGTCTGGGAAGCTAGGCATTTGGGATGTTGAGGATTGATATTTGGTAAACATAATTCATTGGATTGATGAAATGTTATTTTTGTGTTTAATAA
The DNA here is from genome assembly GCA_032719365.1 of Prinsepia uniflora. Lineage (NCBI taxonomy): Eukaryota > Viridiplantae > Streptophyta > Magnoliopsida > Rosales > Rosaceae > Prinsepia > Prinsepia uniflora. The sequence goes on along the minus strand of CM064865.1, from coordinate 74,537,019 downwards.
ATGGATTTAGGCAGTGGCCCACATGGATTTGGATTTAAGGATTTCGGTGTTTTACGGTTTTGGGGTAAGTTTCCACACTTGGTTGATTTTATGGTTTTGGGGCTAAGGCCCTAATGATTTGAGGAAATAAATGGCTTTGGTTTTCTAAACTATTTTTATGATATTTGAATTCACTGGTTTTCATATGCATGCATGGTTTTAAGTGAAGGGCATAAATGTCTTTTATGAAATGAGTTTTTAGTAAATTATTTATTTTTCGTCCACTCACAGCTTTTATGATTTTTAATGCCCTTCAGGTTGATCGCGGTGCGGGCTGTAGCGATGAACGAAGCTGTAGCGATGACCGAGACATCACACTCCTCCACTAATCCTAGCGCGCTCTGGAAGCCCGTTTGGGCTGTTGGCCTGGGTATCCCTTGTCTGGCCTTCGTGTTACATGTGGGTTAGACGGGTGTCTGGCCTTCGTGTCGCACGTGGGTTCGACGGAAGCATGACACATCCTGCGTAATCCCGGGGGGATTGGGATGGGTCGTGTCAATGGTGGTATTAGAGATGGATGTTCTTATCTGAAAGCTATAAAAGAGCAAAAGATTCCACGTGTGCTGCATCACGCCAGTCTGATCTTAAACCAGTGTTTGTGTTGGACTGATCCGAGAGTCATCCAAAGAAGGAGCCCATCAATGACGATTTAGGAGATGTTGGTGATGATAATGATCCTATGGATGAGTTTACAGAGGAGTGCCTTGGAATGAAACCTCACTTGAACTTGGGGTTAGGTAGGAGCCCCAGAAAGAGGTCTCGAGAGGATATGAAGGTCTCTATGGAGACAAACTCTCCAATCGCTAATCTATGAATCTTTGCACTTGGAATTTCCGAGGCAATACCTAACTAGGTTTTGGTTACCATGCGTCCTTTCTAGCTAAATCCTTAAATTTGGACATCTTTTGTTTACTTGACACAAGGGCTAGCCTTGATCAAGCTAGGAATCTTGCAAAAAAACCCCTGCCGTTTGATTGTAATTTTGTTGTAGCAGCTAGTGGTCACTATGGTGGCCTTCTTCTTTTGTGGAAATCTCTATTATTTAGCCTGATTTTATTGTGTCCTACCCTAGGTTTATCCATGGTAAGGTGTTCAATGTTAATCTAAATTTGCATTGGTATACTACTTTTATTTATGCTTATCTCCAAAAAGATTTTCAAAGTACCCTGTGGAGAGATATCTCCCTATTAAGACCCATGAATCATGTTTGGTGTGTTATGGGTGACTTTAGCAATATTTTGTCACTTGATAAAAAATTAGGTGGTATAAGATCCTTTAATAATTATATGTTATAGTTTAATTCTTTTATGGAAGCAGCTAATTTGATTTCCCCTCATGATGAGGGACTTATTTTTAGTTGGACTAATGACCATCGTGATGATTCTATTATATATGAGAGATTGGATAGAGCTCTTTTAAATTTTGAATGGATGTGTTTGTTTTCTAATTTTGTGCTGAGGAATTTCCCAATATAGGGCTTAGATCACTACCCCATTGTACTAGACTTCTCTCACCCGAGAGCTATTAAGCATGGAAGATTCAAACTTGAGGCTATGTGGTTAGACCACCCAGATTTCTGCAATGTTATTAAAAAGACTTGGGCCTTAAATTTTTATGGCAACCCTTCTCAAACCTTACTAGCTCGCTGTAAGAGCTTGGTTGTATTGGCTAAATTCTGGAACAAAGAAGTATTTGGAAATTTATTCCTTAAGATTAAATAGTTTACTACTGCATTCAAAGATGTCCAATGTCAACGTATGATTTCCCCTTTTCCCCAATACCTTATGGAAAAGGAGGAGACTATTTAAGCTGGGTTAAATCTAGCACATAAAGATGAGGAGGTGCTTTGGGCCCAAAAATCTAGAGAAAATTGGCTTAAACTTGGTGACAGGAGTACTAATTTTTTTCATACCCAAGGTATTATTCGTTGAAAACAAAACATTATATCTTGTATAAAAGATTAGAGGGATATTTGGTTTGATGACTCCAATAATTTGTCTTGTGTTTTTATTTTTGAATTTTCCAAATGATTTACTCGCTCCCATTTGATTTCTTCTTCAAATATTGTAACGACCCGTCCCGGGAGTCGGGATTAGCAAAGTGATTAGTGATGGATTAGTACGTTAATCGGTGATTAGTTGGTTACTTTTGGACAGTTAGCGCAGAATGACGATTTTGCCCCTAGGTTGGGCAAAAAGTTGACTTTTAGTTCGGGCGGTACCGTGACGTAGGTCGGGACGTCACGATTTCGTAGACAGGTGGCACGCCCGATTCCGACATCCGAGGAGGAAGTTATGATGTTCGGAAGGTTGATGGCATTATCGTAATTTGGTTAAAATAAGGGGAAAACGTTGACCTTTTACTAGACTTGTCATTTTCACGTAGACCGAGGACCGTTGGTAGGTCTCGTCGTCCTGAGTTCAACGACAGGCGGCATGCCTTCATCGGACATCGGACGGACGAGTTATGGTTCTAGAAGGGTGAGGGGCAAAATGGTAATTTGGACTCACAGGGGTATTTTGGTCTTTTTACAACCTGGGGAAGTGTGCAATCAGATAGGGCCACTTGGATAAGGATTATTGGATATTTTTAAGGGTTGGACCACAGGGTGTTGACACCTGGCTAAAGTCCAGTGGCTTCTAGCCACTTTCACGGGTTCCGTTTAAATTGTTTGGGTTGTTTTAACTGTGCAACTGAGAGAACAGAGACCTTGAGACAGTGAGGAACAATCGATAGGTTTCAGTAAGTATGTGAGTGTTGTGAGGTTGCTTTGTGTTTGAGTGAGAACCTGAAGGTGTGTGATCGTGTTGAGGTGAACTGAAGTGAGGTTGTGGGTGTGTGAGGTGAGTAAAATCCGAAAAACAGAGAGGGAGTTGTGGTGGTGGTGCAGCCCAAATCGATCAAACCGTGGTTTGTGGTGGCGTTCAGAGGACGGATGAGCACCTGGGGACTAACTTTTGAACCTTGAGACCCACGGCGGAGCTCACGGCGGTGAGCAGACAGACGGTAAGGTTTCAGTCCCCTGTTTTCCAGTTTTTGTTCAAACTCAAAGTTGTGAGATTTTAGTTTTGGTTGGGTGTTTTTGTTGATCCTAGCAGCTTAATGAGGTGTCTATTTAGCTCTGGGAATCGAAATCGTGGCTAGAAGGACGACGGGTGGCCGGACTTTGAAATTGGTTTTCTTTGAGTTTTTGGTTCGAGTTTGTTAGATAAATCTGTTGTAAATTAAAGGACGAAATCAATAGGCTAAGTAGGACTTAAAACAGACAAGAATTGGACGAAAAACGCCCATGCCGGTTCACGGCTGGACCGGATGACAATAAACTGGACCAGACCGGTTCACCAGAGGTAGGGGGTGACACTGTTCACGCGCGTGGGTTTCACGCGCAGAACCTTCCAACACGACTTTTAGAGTATTCGATGTAACGAGCATTTTGGCGCTGTCGAGTCGATCGGATATCGTCTCGATATGTTTCGGGCTGTCCGAAGGTTTTAGGGTTCGGTTAAAAATAGTTAAAAATACGGAAAAATTATGGGGCTTTAGTATGAGTTTTGTGAAGTAGTTAGTGACCTCGTTATGGGATTTGAACTGGTTCGGGAAAGCCGAGGATAGCGGAATGGCCGGGAACGGCGTAAGTGCGCTCGTATCGAGGCGATGTCGAAATGGTCTGTGAGTGGACTTTGCTTTCTAACTCTTGATGCATGCATATATGTTTTTCTATGTTTTCTATACTCGATTCTATGATTTGATTCATGATTGTGATGGTTTACGGTTTTGCACGTTTTTCGAGGAAATTACAGTATTTCACGTTTTACGAGGTCTGACGGATATTGTGATTTAAACCTGGTTTTAATGATTTGATTTCGGGATTTGAAATACGATTTGATTTTAAAGACAGTAAAAGGATTTCGGAAAAGTGTTTTCGAAAAAGGGTTTTCGAGCTTGAAGCCCAGTTAAAAAGTGGTTTTCAGAAATGTGATTTCGGGTTTTGGAATCGGAATTCCGGATGACGATTCGGGATTCGATTCGGGACTTGAAGTGGATTTTCGGGTTTGGGTTCGGAATGGTTATTCCGGATGCCGGCTTACGGAAATATGGTTGTGGACTCGGATCTGGAAAGGAAATGGATATGATTCTGGATTTGGATTTGGAATGACGGTTCTGGATGCCGGAAGGGCTTCAGACCAGTGATTTCGGATTCAGGTTTGGATATGGATTTTGAAATGGTTTCCAAATGGTTTTGATTGGATTTTCTGGATCTGTTTATTGGGTTTAAAGACCCGGATATTGTGATTGACGGGAGACGGGCCCGGATTGGGTTTAAAGACACGGATTGAGTTTAAAAACTCGGGAGTTTAAAGACTCGGATATATTGATATTTCCCCCATAGGCCTGTTGAGTTTAAAGACTCGGGAGTTTATAGACTCGGATTATTAAGGCCTGGATTGAGTTTAAAGACTCGGGAGTTTAAAGACTCGGATAGATCCAACAGGTTCGATGGATGAGAATGTGGTTTCGAATGTGTTTTGGATTTCACTGAGATGTGATGATGATGGTTTTCGTTGGCTATGATGGTTTTGGTGGTTTTGGGCTGAGGTCCGGGATTTGAGAAAAGGAAAATGTGTTTGGTTTTTCGTGTATGTTTTTGTGACATGAACTGGATATGCATGCATTGGTTTTTAAAACGGAGGATATAACTGTTATTGTTTTCTGATAAATGTTTTTGAACTTAAACTTTATTTTTGTCCACTCACAGTCTTTTCGTGTTTTCGATACCCTCCAGGTTGTTGCGGCCCGGGCTGTTGGTCGAGAGAGACGGAGACATCATGCGTATAATCCACAGTAGACTCTGCGCACTCTGGAAAGTTTGGAAATTATTGAGACGTTCAGTTCGGGAATCCCTTGTCCGACTTACGTGTCACACGAAGGTTGGACGTCTGTTTAGCCTTCGTGTCATGCGTAAGTCAGACGGGAGCAGGGTTTAGTCCCTAATCCTGGGGGATTAGGGGTGGGCCCTGACAAATATTCCGGACTTCCTGAGTGTTATTTCTCCAGTTGCGTCTGTTGCTTAGAATGTTGTGTTTTTAAGGCTTGTCTCTACTGAGGAACCTGAGAAAGCAATTTCAGGTATTGGTGTTCTTAATGCCACTGGTCCAGATGGTATACATGCTATTTTTTATAAAAAAAATATTGGAATATTGTAACAACCTGTCCCAGAAATTTGGGTAGTCTCGTAAATTAAATTTGAGAATTGACGTTTTTATCCTTGGTTTAAGTGGTCAAAAGTTGACTTTTTGGTTGGAATACCTTTTGGACCTTTCGTGGGGACGACCATGTAGGTTTAAGAATTCCGAGTCTGTAGATAGGTGACACGTAGAAAATGGAGACTATATGAAAGAGTTACGGGTCTGAAACCCTAGGGGTATTTTGGTAAATTAGGTACCAAGGGCATTTTGGTAATATTACCAGCTTGATTGGGTGAGTCATCATTTGGTGACTCAGCTGTCCCCAGGAGTGACAAGTGTCAGCCTAGGAATGATGAAGTTAAGACTAATTGAGTGAAGTGATGAAAAAAGGAAAAAAGAAAAAGGAAAGGAAGCAACACACGAGGAAAGGTCTGATGATGGGGGTTTCGGTGGGGAAGCACCGAACTGAGTGAGAATCACCCTCTCTACCGTATGGGGGTGGATGGAAGTGGGATTAAGGCGAAGAGACTATTCCCCACCTTTTTGTGTAGACTCCAGCCAGTATAGGTGGCCGTGAGTGAGGAATTGAGGTTGATTATGTGAAGGGAATTTTTCCTGGGAGTGGAGGAAGAGAAGGGGAGTGATTCGAGGAAATCTAAGGTTGGGAGATTGTTTTTCTTAGCCTGGCTAGTCGAGTGGTATCACTCTCAGAGTGAGGAAGCCACGGTGGTGGAGCAATTGAGCATCGGGACAGAGCTGGGGATTTACGACCGTAACTACGACCAAAATGGGTGGTTTCTCTTGAAATTGGGAGCATAGAAGAGTCCCTGATAGTAATTAGGACAAGTTTGATCGTTTGAATGGATTATATGGAGGATAATCGAAGGAGAATGGGAAGCGGGTCACGGGTACCCGTTTGCAGGAACCGAGTTATACGACCCGTTCCGAATCTAAGGGTTAATTAAGAATTAATTGTAAATTAATGAGGATTAATCAGGAATTAAGCGAGGATGATCGGATGATCGGGGTGAAATTACGATTTTACCCATAGAAGGGCGAAAAAGTTGACTTTTAACCTGAGAGGTCATTGGCACGTGGATCGAGATCCATTACGTAGATCGACACGTTACGAGTCCGTAGATCAGCAGTACGTCGAAATCAGACATCGTACGGGAAAATTACGGGTCATGCAAGGTTTGATTAAGTTTTACAGTTGCACGATTTTCGAGGAATTGATTTGTAGCTTGTCTTGGAAGGAACCCAAAATATCCATTCTGGTCCAATGGATGCGTGACAAGTGTCACTTATCCCATTGGCCTAATACCCCATTCATGCATCATCTTCCTTTCTCTTCATTTCGATTACACCCGTAACCCAAACCTCATTTTCATTCCCTTGCTCTGGTGCTGGTGGAGAGAGACTGAGAGAGTGAGTGGCTGAGTGAGGGATTGAGGAGACGACAGAGGATGGAGGAGCCACAACAGGATAAGCCAACCGTGAAACCAGGTGAAACCCGAAGCCCGTTTTGGTTTAAATTTTGGTTTTGTTTTCCTAGATGTGTGGGATCCTTTCTGAAGCCTTTTGTGTGTTCTTAAGCTTGTACGAGCCTGTAGAGACCGAAATGAAAGGCTGAGGACCCCTGATTTGACTCTGGTGGAGGTTCGAAGTTGAACAGTGTGGTTTCGAGCTTGACAGGTGAATTTCTAACCCTTTTTCCTAGTTTTGAGTAGATGGGGCTATTTCTAGGTGAAAGACGGTTCAAATGGAAGAAAAATGGTGAAGTTTGATGGCTGGACGATGAAGAACCGACCGGGTCAAAGTCGCGGGTCGAGTGACCTTGTTATAGGGTCGCGAGTCGACCCTCCTAAGGTTGAAGATGATGATGTGGCTGACTACGCCCAAACTACGCATTAAATTAAACATGTAATTCGAGTGTTATGCAATTTAAACCCTTTTTGTGTAGATGTAGTATTGATAAATAGGGATCGTTCTTAACCGGGGAAATTAGGGAACATTAATAATATGTTAGTGGATTATGAATAAAAGAATAATGAATTAGAGAATTAAATAATAAAAGAATTAAACAATCAAAGAATTAATAAATTAAAGAATAGATGAACAAGATAATAATAAATTAATGAATTACAAAGAATTAATAAATTAACGAATTAAAGAATGAAATAATAGAAGAATAAAGGACTTAGTTAATCAAAGAATAAAGGAATTAATTAATCAAAGAATCAATAAATTAATTAATAAAGGAATGAAAGAATAAAAGCATCAAAGAATAAAAGAATAAAGAATAAAAGAATAAAGAATAAACAAGGGGGGTTTTGAAGAGGTTTGTAATTATGTAAATAAGTAAAAGCATAGATAAACTCATTCTATTTCTATTCTAACTTATGCACAAAGTAGACTTCCCGTAAACACAAACTTCAACAACATACTACAATTGCAAATATTTGAATTAATCACGAAATTATACCTTCACAAACTCATATTTCCTCATACATTAATCATATTATAAATGCACCGAACAGCGGATTTTTACTTATAATATAATTACCTTAAGTTTGTGATTTAATGCGCCGAACAGCGGTCATACATTAAATCTCTCCAAATCTACTCTAAATGCCCCGAACAGCGGATCAACATTTAGTTTCGAAATGAAGTTTAAGCTCTAAAATGTAAGAAGTAAATGATTTTTAGAAAGTAAAACACATGGAGATTATACTCAATTTTCACAAAAGATAGGAAGGAGAAACCAATACATATATTGCATTATAATTAGAACCAATAACAAATAAGAGAGTTTAAGAGAATGGAGAGCAAATGTTACACTTTTCAGATTGGATGAGAACAATGGATTGTTTTTCACAAGGAACACCGAACAGCGGCTGGAACCTTATGAAGATGGAAGAAGATTAAACAAGGAAATTTGGACTTGAACTCTCAAAATTGTATTGGAACTATTTTGCCAAGATTTCTCCTAAAAGAAGCTCAATTTTGTGCTACTTGGAAGTGTTTTCAACAAGTGAAATCAACTCCTATTTATAGGTGGAGAAAGCTACCAAAAATAATATAAAAATACAATAAAAAAAAAATGGAATAATGGAATGATGAGTAATAAAGATTTGTGATGATGTTTAGAGGTGGTTTGAGTTGTAAAGTTGTAAAATTGGGTTGGAAGGTTGTTGGAAATGGCTGGAAATTAAGTGGGAGTCTGCTGGAAAATAGGGAAGAAAATTCGGCTGGGCGGTGCTGAAGAGGAGGGCAGCAGCTCGGCAGGCGCGCGCCGAACGTGACAGCAGGGACTCGGCAGGCGCATGCTGGAGCGGTTTGGGCTTGGGCTGGGCCGCACGGACGCGGGCTGCGCGGCTGGGCGAAGCTGGGCTGCACGCGGGCTGACGCGCGACGCGGGCGTGGGCTGGAGGAACTGGGCTGCACGGGCCGGGCTGAACAAACCGGTTTGGGCTGCATAAAAAATTGGGTTTGGGCTGCATTAATTAATTTAATTAAAATATAACTAAATTAATTATTCCACCGAATTTCGTCCATATTTTATTCGTTATAATTCCGAACGAAACGATTCTTTCGCCAAAAATACTCCAAATTACAACCTTTATTTTTCTAAACATAAAAATCACAAAATAATTTATTTTATCAATTTATTTAATATTTTAATATTAAAAGTCAAGTATAAAGGGTATAAAATAATATAAAATAATGCTTATTTAACGTCCTATCAGTGGCAAGCCACGTCATCCTTGTCAGGCCACGTGGCCAACTAGAGGGTGACACATGGCTAGGTGTCAATCCAGTAAGCAATTGATGTGGTAGTGCCACGTCAGACTTGTCAGACCGTGTGGACCAGTGGGGTGGTGCCATGTGGCAATGTGTCAAGACCTGTCAGAGTTGACATGACATTCCACATCAGCATTGTCAGGCCACGTGGACCAATAGGATGGTGCCACATGGCAAGCTGTCAAGTAGGTGTCAAGTTGTCGGAGCTGACGTGTTAGTGACACGTTGCAGTGATGCCGTCAACAAGTTATGTGGAAGTGTCAGAGGGTGACATGTGGCACCAGTCATGGAGTGCCATGTGGTAGGTTGTCAGGCCTGGCAGGTGTCAGACTTGTCAGGCTGACGTCAGCGTTGACCAGATTTTGATAGGCACGTGTGGGAACATGAGCATGAGCTTCGAGGTCAAACTGATCTTGTTTGAAAGGTTTTGACGATCTGAATCCAATGGTGATGGTTTCAGGTCGATCAGAGATCGTTTGCTAGGTTATTTAAAGATTTTTAACCTCGGAAAGCTTGTTCGGGACACGTTGACTATTCCGGGATAGTTAGGGGTTTATGTTATGGACTTATATAGGTTGATAGTGACCTTTGGGCATGATTTGGACAAGACCAGACGTCTCAAAAATTTTGGATTAGCCTCGGAGTGGCTACAGCTCGGGATTTGAGCGCGCAGCTTGGACGGTATGTGATTGGACTCTTGATTTATAAATATAATGCATGTATAAATGTTTTATATGTTTTATGATCGTGATTTGATATGCATTAATTGTATAATTTTTTGAATATGATTTGTCATTTTCGTGGAAAATGCTATATTGCACGTTTTCAATAATTATGTTGTATATGATTTGAATAATGTTTTAATTATCAGTTTTGAATGATTTCATGGAGATGCTTGAAATTGGTATTTCGGGTTTGAGACCCAATTGATTTCAGGTTTGACTTAGAATATAGTCAAACGGGAACTTGAACAACGATTGATAGTGAAATGGTTTTTGGATTTGGAAATGATAACTCGGGCTTGTGACCCAGTTCTGGTTTATGAAATGATAACTCGGGCTTGTGACCCAGTTCTGGTTTATGATATGATATCAGGCTTGTGACCCTGTTATGGACTTCTGAAATGAGATTTCGGGCTTGTGATCCTATTGTGGATTTATGAAACGGTATTTGGGCTTGAGACCCAATTGGATAATGGTTGTGACTCGGTTTCAGTGTCAAATGTGATTATTTGATGGTTTTCAGATTTATGAAACAGTTTTGATATTGTGAAATGAGAATTGGACACTGATTTTATGAGACATGTGGAAACTGATTTTGGGATGAGACCCTATGTGAAATAACTATTTTGATTTGAGAAACAATAGTTTTGAAAATATGTTTCCACTATTTTTATTATGATCATTCTCCGAGATGATGGATATGACTTCGGTAGGAATATGTTTCCCCGGAGAGGAACTCCGGTAGGAATGTGTTTTCCCGGAGAAGGCCTCCGGTAGGAATGTGTTTCCCTGAAGGGGAGGTTCAGGCTCAGGAGTGATAGATATTGATATCACTCAGACGTCGTAGATCTTGGGGATATACTCGGAGATGAGACCCCAAGTTGCACGCGTAGCATTGAAATCATGACAATTGATAATTTGACAGTATTAGACGGATGTTGGATATGAGAATGGGTCCCGAGGTTTTTGACTTGCTGATTTGTGTCCAGATTTTTTAAAACATGTGATGGTTGTATGAGGATTGCATCGGTTTTCTTATATACGGTTTTGTTGGAAAGAAATGGTTTTAAATTGTTGTGCATGCATGCTCTTAATTGAAGGGTATAAATGTTTATTTTGGAAATTGTTTTTAAACTAATTATTTTTGTCCATTCACAGATTTTATGGTTTTTGATACCCTTCAGGTTGATCGCGGATGCGAGCTGTAGTAGAGACCAAGACATCACTTACCATTGTATTCTGTAAGCCATTGCATACTCTTGAAACCCCGAGTGGGTTACGGTTTTATCCCTGGTCTAGCACATGGTACTAGACAGAAGTATGGCACATGGTGCAAATGGGAGTATGGCACATCCCACGATAATCTAGGGAGATTGGGATGGGTCCCGTCAGCTTGGTATCAGAGCACTGGGTTGCTCTTGTGGTGTTGCTCATGCATCAGATGTGATGTCTCTACGATGACGACAACCCGTCATCAACCTGATAGTGAGGGTAAGGATAGGAAATTTTTAGTGGAAACAAACCTCGGATAGGTTCCATTTGGCATTGAATCCCGTGTTTCAGTGGGATCCGACCCCGGGTAGGGCCGAGTAGACTGGGTAGGGCCGAGTAGACCGGGTAGGGCCGAGTAGACCTGAGTAGGGTTGAGTAAACCCGAGGAGGGTCGAGTTTCTTGTGGGCCCAGCGGGTGAGGGCCGTAGAGTTACGAGTGGATGGGATCCAATCAACCAGTTATCCCAGTATAAGGACTTTTCAGAGTCATAAGACTGACGATTGGTGAGGATGCATGTGGTCGTGGATGACCCTTATTTGAGGAAAGTTGAACAAGTGACCAGGAAAGTGGTACTTATGAATCGGGCCACGGGGCGATCGATCAATGGATTACGTGCTTTTGAGTGGAGTGTACGGGTGATGAGTTGCCATTATGAGCATTTGGTACAAATAGCAGTGAACTTTCAGAGAGGTCTGCACGGATTGGTGGAAGACATTGCTATCCATGTGTTAGATGAGACTACCGAGTGTTGGGCGACGTTGGAAGAAAGTTTCTAACGTTGTTATGCCCTAATTTTTATCGAGGAGCCTAAGATGTAGAGTCCCTACATTCGGTGCAGAGGTATATAACCGTTGCTCGGCATGAGCAGATATTTCTGGATTTGGCTCGGTTTGCACTAAGTGCGACGACGATTGAGGCAGTGAGGCTTCGTCGGTTGTGTCAGGTCTTGGGAGTAAGACTCGAGTGAAAATGTGACATCTCGGTTGGATATGAGTTTAATGGAATTTTAACAGCGATCAGATGATTCCAGATGATGCCGAGTGCGTCTAGAGCATGTAGTTGCCAGGGATCTTAGGCGAGGGTTGCCTCTAGCTCTGAGTTTTTCGAGTGCCAGACGTACGAGTTGTGGTGGTCACTGAGCGGGACGGAGAGGATCGTGAGTGGCTTAGTGAGATTTTAGTACGCTCCTAGTTCGGTTGGATTACTAGAGGCTGGGTATGCTTAATCTGGTGGCCGGTACCCTAGCTATCTTTGGACGGATTACACAAGTGTTGTGCTCAATAACTGATTCCATAGAGTTGCGACATGCGAGCTAGTACTCTGACCAGTACTACGTTGTTTGTAGTTTGGTAAACCGAGACCGTTCAATTTGGATAAGGTTTTGACAAAAGGCATATTGGTTTTCCATGACACATATGCCTTGTTGTGATGTTCTTGATGGATCGGTGGGCTACCCATTACTCCTCTGTCAAGCATTGAGGAACCAGTGGTATTAGGTAGTCCTGAGTGGTCGTGATTGGTCCGACCACAGGACCAGCGAAGATCACTAAGGAAGGGTATTCAGCTTTTTACAATAGTCTTACTGATGATTAGCCAGAGGATACTTCTTTCGTGAGCTATGACTTGGAGGCCAGGAAAGTATTATGGAATGATTGTTCGGGATATGGGACATGTGTTGTGAAGTTTCCAGATGGCTCAGTAAGCTTGAGGAAGATGTCAGTTGTGTCAAAATTTCTGGTGGTGTTCCTTGTAGGATTTTCCAGGGTTGCTACCTTAGAGGGAGGTTGAGTTACGATAGACTTGAGGGTGTAGCACAGATACCCTATTGGAAATGGTTTGACTTGGCTCGAAGTCAAGAATTTGGTTGAGAGACATGCTTTGGATGCATGTATTGTATTCTCGGATATGTGATTCCCAAATTGACTTCAGAAGTGAAGTTTTCTGAGATGGCTTACGAATAGTACTGTGGTGATAGTTGGCCATCGTTAGTTGGCAACGGACTATCAACGGTGATATTGTTATGGTATACCAAGGATTCGTATGTGTTGAGAAGGAATTTGATTTCGAGAAATGTGGACCAATGTTGATTTCCTGGTTATGATATCATCGTTGAGAGCGTATGGTGAACGCTTGGAGGACTGATGTAGCTTTGGATTAACATCGATTAACCATGGTAATTGAGAGACTGGATTCACTCAGACTGGATGAGTGTTATCGACCTTCGAGTAGAGGTTTTCTTCTGGGATTGTATTTCGTTGATGGGATTGACTTGGAAGGGAGTCAATCTGGTGTGAGATGATGATTGAGTGAGCATAAGATTGATTACTCTAGTTTGACTATCTTGGACGATAGTGAAGGTTTTAGAAATGACCCGACCGCTGGTTTAAGCATCATAAATATCTGAGGTTTATCCTTTTGATATTCTGGGGTTAGTGGGTTGGATGTGGGCAGTAACCCCGCGAGGACAGATTCTATTTGATTCATACTTTGAGAAATGTATATCCCTTGTTTGACAATTGCAGTTTAAGGTATTTTAGGTACATTGACCAAGGTGTCAGACGGGAGCAGGACTGAACACAGTTATCAAAGATATTTTGGAGTGGGTCTTGTCAAATATTTTTAAAGAGGAGATTCTTCATTTCCTGAATGATTTTTTTAGTGAATGGTACTGATCTCTCTGGTCTCAATCACACAAACATTACTCTTATCCCTAAAGTAGACAACCCGGATTTGGTTACTCACTATAGCCCTTGTGCTCTTATCCCTTCGTTGAGAAAAAAAGGATTTACAGAAAATGGGTAATCGGGTGCCGTCTTGCAAAAAACCAGGTTGACCGCTAGCCTCCACAATTGTGCAACAGGTGCGTGGTACGACTTTTCGGCTGTCCACCGGCGTGTCGCGGCGCATAGAGCTTCTCCTAAACTTCTAGTCAACATGAGTTTTTAATCTTTCGATGTTATAGATCTATTGGTGTAGGTTTCAAGTCAATTAGACATCAATTAGGGGTAATATTGTGTGTCCAAAGTGGCAATGCTCCTAATTTGAATACATTTAAATCTCCCAAGGGTATGAGAGTTTGGGTATGGGCTTCTTATATGTTTTAGATATCAGGGTAGGACTCGGAAAGAGTTGGGAAATAGGATAGGACTCGAGAAGAGTCAGGATATCATGATAGGATTCGGGAAGACCTGGGAGATCGAATTAGGAATCAAAACTAGTAAGGATGTCAAGATAAGACCTAGGAAGAGTCGGGATATTAGATTAGGGCCCAGAAAGAGCTGGGGCAACCGAGATATCAGGTTATCATTAAGAATATCAAAAAATATAATTCATGATATGGTTAACGATTGATATCCGAGTTATAAAATAAGGTTATACCTTTCGTCGGGGTTAGTGGGTTGGTGTGGACGGTGACCCAGAAGGACGAAACTTGTTTGGTTATTCATTCCTGATCTGATAGGTTTCTCGTATTATGGTCCTAAAGGTATTTTTGTAACTCTGGTTTGGTAGTCAGACGAGAGCAAGGCCTTTCACATTTATCAAAATAATTTTGGAAAGGGTCCTATCAAAAAATCTGAACACAATATGAAGAAAATTAAATTATTTTTTTCCTATCAACCGTTAGAGTTCATATGTACCTTATAATTCAAAAATCAAATCAAATTTTTGAAGGAAAAAAATTGAACCTCGAAACCTTAATTGTGAGAGTTCACATTAATCTTGACATAGAACAACTAAACTCAAAATGGAAAAATTGAAGATTCTTTCTTCAATCTGTAACATGAAGCGTTAGAGTTCATATGTACCTTATAACTTCAAAATCCAAACTCAGAAACTTTGAAGGAAAAAAAATTGAACTTTGAAATCCTAATGTCATATTATGAGAGTTCGGATCATCCTTATTATAAAGAATAATCAAACTAAAATGGAAACAATCAAAATTCATTCTTCAATATAGAATATCAAATGTTAGAATACATATAAAACTTATAATTCTAGTATTCAAGCTCAAAATTTTGAAGAAGAAAAAAAATTGACTTATGTTGAAGCACAAAATGTTCTAACTTAGGATTAAGTCTTGTCTAATTACCATGTCATACGTGTCCTTCTCTCGAACCTGTAGACTAGGAAGAGTAAGGTGTCGTCTGTTAGGGATAGGCACCGGTGTGGTGCCTGTCTAAAGCTCTCCAATGATCAAGTCAGTAAGTTTGTTGAGAGAAGCACGGTAAATAGTCATTTTGACAGAGTAATAATGAATAGTGAATAAGAGTTACCTTTATTGGAGAATGTGTACCTATTTTGTATGGGTGGTTGAGGTAGCATTTATGAATAGTTTTGATGTGAGATAGATACGCTTTTGTTTTGGTGCCGACATGTGGCATGTAGATGGGTGGTGAAGATGTGTCCATGTGCCATCCCATGTTTGACCCATTGTTAGGGTTGTTAAGTTGTGTGTGCTTGGCCTATGAAGCCTTTCTAGTTGTGTGGTTGTTCTGGGCCTTTGGCTCTTCCTTAGTGTTTGGGCTTTATGTATATGGCCTAGAGAGTTTGGTCTGATATGATGTCAATGGAAGTCTCCTAAGTTCTTGACCGTGGTGGAATTTCTTAATTGGGGACTTGTCATTTTCTCCAAAATCGGTGGGAGATATACTTGTAGTCCCTCAAGTCTCTCGGTCGGGAAAGGTCGCCAAGCTATGTACATGTGGCTATATAGAGGTCCTTAGTCGGTGTGCACTGCAAAGGTCGCGTTTTTTGTAATGTTTATATGTTCTCATTGGCTTTGCAATGGTCAGTGTGAAATTGCGGGCAAAGTGGTTTGATTGTCTGTTGTTGTGGGACCATATGGCGGATATGCCACGGTACTCGGTCTTAAAAACCTTCATCAAGTATTCTACGTGAAGGCTGCACGATTGGTTTCCCATGGCTGTTTTATAATGACCCTTGTTTGGTACTTCTTTATAGTGGTTGGCATCAAGATAGTCAGTTTATGTAGCAGAAGTGGCTTGGGACTCAAATTTGGAAATGATGGCCGACAAGCCTACGTGACTTGGTATTTTAGAGAGGTCGGTTTAGAATGAGTCGGGGACAGAACCCATCCCTAAAATACATTAAGAAACACACTTGGCCCTGCTCTCATCTGATAAGTAACTCAAAGTACCAAAATTGACCCCAAAACTTATCAGACAAGGGATACTCGTATTCTTCATCAACTCATGCCTCAGCTAACCTCGATTTCTGTGCAACGGCCCTGCATGGTAATCAAAACTAAGAAAATGTGTGAGTGGACGAAAATAAACATTTTCAAACATAGTTAAAAAAACATACACCATTTACCCTATGATTTGTAAAATAATGCATGCATATGTAAAATCGTCATATCTCGATAAAACAGATAACAAACAAGAAATCTCGAAGTATGTGAAAATGTTAGAAAATCCAACAATATCAGAAGGCAAGTCAATATAAAATCATAGAAAAATATCATAACCACAGTCACACATAACCGACCCATCCTTAATGCCTGAATGCCAATCATTATATCAAATCTGCACTACCAGTAGGCCAATCACTTGGAAAAAAAGGAGTTTTTACCTCGACGTCCAAGTGAGAACCGACTCAGGAAAATGTGCTTTACATGGACATCTGAGTCGTCACAACACTAGTCTCAGGACAAGGAGCTTTATCTTGACGTCTGAGACTACTCATCATAATACCAGTCTCAGGAAAAAGTGCTTTATCTCGACGTCTGAAACTAGCCAACCGACCAGCATTTCGAGGAGGGTTATCCACAACACACATACAGTTCACATCACATATATCGAGAAAAAATATATTTATAACTCATATCAAACTCTAAAACCAAATTCATGTCTCAAAATCCAACATAAGCCCATAACATGATATATGCAAAATCCTCGTAAAACGTGCATTGAAAACAATGCCCGTAAAATCACCTAAAATCATATAAAAATCACACTCAAGTCAACATCATATAAATCACATAGTAAAGCATTTAAAATACTCAATATGCATGCATAATAAGTTAAGGAAAGGAAAGGTCCACTCATACATATTGTCCACGCAATCCAACACCGCATTGCACACCTTTGTATAACTTCCAGAACATCACGTCCTCGATTTTCCAAAAATAACTTCGACAGGTTTGGCCATCCTTCAAACTTGTGTTCCCACGTTCCCCACGTCTAAATCTTCCATATTTTTATCTTAACCCATTCCTAGGAACTCAATGGTCTTGGTTGCAAGTTTGGAAGCTTCAAACAACTCAAATAACTAATTTATGGTTTTCCGATAAATCGGGTTTTGGTTTTTCTCCTTCTTCCTTCCTTCTCCCTCAAATTTCTTCTCTCTTTTCCTTCCTCTTTCTCTCTAGTTCTTCCCCTTTCTTCTCTGTTTTCTTCCTGACTCACTCCTCCCTCACGAGTTGGTGTTTGGGCCTGTGGTGGATGAATGCCCAGATCTTCCAGGTTTAGGTTCGAACCTCATTGTTTGGTTTGTTTTTCCATTGTGTAGATGTCCGAGTCTAGTAGCTTGTTTGAGAGGAGAGGCTACATTCTGGCATTAAAGAGTTATCCTCGTTCAAGAGCGTGGTTATGATAAATCCTTCTTGGTCGGAGATAGAGGCTGAGTCGAGCTCTGAGGAGGGAAGTAAGGATCCGACTCGACATGTTATGGAAGAGGCTGAGTGGCCTATTCAGGAAAATGAGTCAGTGCCTGATGTTGTAATTGACGATCGATCCGGGGTGCTAATGTCGGTGTGGATGCTGAGAGGATTCTGGATGAAGGGGCTGTTACAACATTGAAGCTGATTGATAGGCCCAAAACGGACCTATAATTTTACCCTTGTGCATTGTGGTTGTAGTTTAGTGAAGGCAAGAAATTGTTAAATTGCAAAGGATTGAGTGTACACGTTTGTCTAGTTGAAACTCTAATTAAAACACAAGAAAGTGGAAAAAATTAAAAAAAAAGGTTGTTTGATTTATTGTTTGCATAAAATAAAAGATTGGTTTTAATTGAATGTGAGGGAACAAGTTAAGGGCACGTCTTTCCACACCTAAGTCTATGTCAAGTCCATTGTTTCTATTCCTAAGTCCTTTATCTACGTTGTGAAAGCCTTCAACCAAGGATAGGCCATGATGCACTTTTCCTATCCTTACTACCTTTCGATCCTTCCTTAACTCGGTGATGCACTCAAAGTTAAGGAACTCCTAAGCATCCATGTAACGACCTGTCCCGAATTTCATAATTAAAAAATTTTAATTAAGGATTAATCAGAAATTAATCGAGGATTACTGGGATGATCGAGGTGAAATGACAATTTTACCCTTGGATGGGTGAAAATGTTCACTTTTGATCTGAGAAGTCAAATGCACATGGACCAAGGTCTATTATGTAGATCGAGATGATACGAGTCCATAGACAGGTGGCACGTCAATATCAAACATCGTACAAGAAAATTACGAGTCAATGAAGGTTTTCTATACTATTATAGTTACACAAATTACGAGACGGTTGACTTTTGGTGTCAAGACCCGTCCCAATCCTCCCGGGATTAACGAGGGACGCTCCTGATCCCGTCTTACACGGAGTGTCAGACCAGGGAAAATTTGAACCTTTAGCCTAACTAGCTTCCAGAGTACGCTAGGATCCGGAGGAGGTATGTGATGTCTCGGTCTCTGCTACAGTCGCACCGTATTCAAACTGAAGAGCATTGAAAATAGAAAGACTGTGAGTGGACAAAAAGTAATAAGTTCATTAAAACACGCTTCATGAAAGACCTTTATGCCCTTCACTAAAAAGCATGCATGCATAGTAAAACCATTTATCAAACCACATATGTTTAAACAACCATAATCATACAGGCCCCTGCCCAAATCCATTTACAGAAAACTAGAACATAATAAACATATGTGGGATCTCAGCCCAAATCCATTTATCAATCATGAAACACAATTTCACAAACCAAGAAATCATGTTTATCATATATTTCATATAACCAATCCTGTCACGGTAATCTAGAGCTACGTGCGTGCTACCTGGGGTCTCAAAGCCCAAGTCTCCCCAGGGTCTATCCAGGTTAATGTCCGTAGATCTATGACCCTCCTTGGGGATTATAATTCATAGCCTTTCTGAGAGTAAGGAACCCAACGGGGGCGACTCCACTTAGTCAGTGCTCCGTGACTACTCCGGGGTCCACCCAGGCCAACGACCCTCCCTAGAGGAGACAATCCATATATAAAGTATGGTATACGAAAAACTTTTCAAGGGTTCATGCCCCTGCCCCCATAAGCCGTTATGAACCAATAAAAACTTTTTAAGGGTTCATGCTGGTCCCCATAAACCGTCATGAACCATAAATTCATTTATGGGTCCCCAACCCGAAATCACAATCTTAAAACATAACTGGGCCCTAGGCTCGAATCCACATACAACTGGGCCTCCGACCCGAATTGTAAACCAACTGGGCCTCGTGCCCGATTTCGTAAACCAAATGGACTTCAAGTCCGAGGGTTTCCAAAACAAATGGGTCTCGAACCCGAGTTTACCTTTTCAAATCCATAACCATTTCATGAAATCATTTCCAAAACTATAAGTACGGAAAATCGGTGTAAAATCTAAAACCTCGATTTACGTGTAAGCACGTAAATCACCTCGAAATGCGTGAAAACATATAAATGTCAATCATCCAAATCATCATCATAGAATCACATCTATAAATCATATAAAATATTTATGCATGCATCACAGTTTAGAAATCAAGGTCCACTCACAGACCGTCCTAAGCTGTCGCCTCCATTTGTGTGTCGTAAGCCTCACCGGGCTAATCGTCTTCACCGGGACCTCAAACCTGTCCAAATTAATTTAGAGGGTTACTAACTACCTTATTAACCCCTCACTAAATCCCCGTAATTTTCTGGAATTTTCAACTATTTTTAATCCTGATCCTAAACTTTCAGACACCCCGAAACCTATTGAAACAAAATCCAATTGACATGAAACCAGTCCCAAAATGTTCGTTACATCGAAAGGATGATTTCGTGTGTTGGAAGCACCCCCAAAAGGTGGCCCACGCACCCACACGCGCCACCTGAAGTGGCTGCGCGTGGGAGCCACGTGCCAGTGTTCATCTCCTTCTTCCTGCGATCGAACCGGGTTCGGCCGGTTCACTGGTTCGGCCGGTCCAGTTGGACCGGCGTGACCGGTCTGGCCACTTTCCTCCCTCATTTTTGGTATTTTTGCTTCCATTTTAATTCTATTCTTCCTAGTTCCTCAATTCCTATCTATTCCTATCAAAAGAACTAACAAAAACGCCCTAAAATCCCATGGTTCGAATTTCTTCCCACGGTCCAAGTTTTCCATTTTCCTCCCACGGCTCCTCAGCCGTCAAACCCCATAAAATACATCCCATAATATTCCTAACAAGCCAAAAATCATCTTCCAATCATCCTAAGCTATCCATAACATCAAAATTGAGATAAAATAGAAATTTGGTCTAACCGGGTACCTTGCTCTGGTCCATGGCCGTCGTCCATGGCAGTGCTGCCTCCTGCTAGCCACCATCATCCTCACGGCCCTCCAACACTCTCTGGTTCCTCAGACATGATCATAGGGATTAAGGGTTTGGATTGGGGTTTGAAGGTAATCGGGTTTGGTTTGGGTTTGGTATGCACGAACAAAGAAAAAGGGGTGATATGCATGAATGTAAAATGGTGTCCAGTGGATGAGTGACACTTTTCACTCATCCATTAGGCCCTGGGAAAATATCTGGGCCCCACTTAGGAAAAAACCCAAGTCGTCTCGTAAAACGTGCAGTGCCCTGAAACTTCTGTGAACCGTGACTTCTCCGTCGAACATCCGAATTCGACGTGCCGCCTGTCTATGAATTCATATTGACCCGATCTACGTAACGGTCCTCGGCCATTGGACCTCTCTATCAAAAAGTCAACATTTTACCCACGACCAGGGGAAAAACAGTCATTTTGCATCGTTCGCCTGATTTCGCTCAACTAATCATCGATTAACCTTAATAATCATGATTAGTCACTAATCTAATCCCGAAATTCGGGACGGGTCGTTACGTTTGGCTTGTTTTTAGTGGGCCCAAAATATTAGTTCTGGACCAATAGATGAGTGACAAGTGTCACTCATCCATTTATCCATAATCCACATTCATGTACCATCCTCCCTTCTATTTTGTTCATTGTACCCGAAACCCACACCCCAGTTTCCTTCCATCATTATCCCTTCCCCTTCTTCTACTTGAGAGAGACTGAGACTGAGTCGAGAGGGAGAAACAAAGATAGCGGAGGGACGGAGGAGCCACGGTGGTGGCCGAAAACCCAGAAACCAGGTAAAAACTCATGAACCCGTCACCTTGAACTTTTGGATTTTGGCTTTTAGGCATTGTAGATTGAAACTAAGGCCCTAGACATCTTCTTTGTGGTTGTGCGAGTTGATCGAGCAAAGGAATAAGAATGGAGGCTGCTAGAATCGTGCTGGGTTCGAGTTTAAAAATGGACCATGAGGATTCAATCTTGTGTAACGACTCATCTCGAATTATCAGGATTAATTAGGAATTAATGATGGATAAGTGGGATTACTCGGTGATTATGGGGTACTTTCAGACGGACGGTACGAAATGACGATTTTGCCCCTGGAATAGGCGAAATGTTGACTCTTCGTTCAGGAGGTCAAATTGATAGGACCCGTCCCAAATCCCTCAGGATTAGCGTGGGACGTGTCTGCTCCCGTCTGACACGAAGTGTTAGACCAGGGATATTTTCGTCATTTGCCCAACTGGGGCTATCAGAGGGCGTCAGGATCCGAAGGAGGAATGTAATGTTTCGTCTCTGCTACTGCCCGCATCCGCGATCAACCTGAAGGGCATTCAAAATACAGAAGCTATGAGTGGTCAAAACAATTATTTTATAACAACATTTCATAAAAAGACTTTTATGCCCTTCATTAAAAACATATGCATGCATTCGAAAAACCATTACTAGGGTTCATGCTCGGTCCCCATAAACCATCATGAACCATAAAATCATTTGGGCCTTGGCTCGAAATCCGCAAATCAATACATGGGACCTCCGCCCAAACCAAAACACGTGGGAACTCATCCCAAAGCCATCTCATATGGGTCTCAGCCCAAAACCAATACGTGTGGGTCTCAGCCCAACGCCGTCTCAGTGAAAACTCGTACATATATACGTATATACATATATAACCCATCCTAGGCACTTCGGGAGAAGATGCCAACTCAGGGCACACAACCCCTAGGGAACACATCCCCGATATAGTCACAATGTCTCTCTATATATAAGTATGCATACTACTCGGGGTCTCACTCCGAGTCTTCTCCCAGGAATTCTCTATCTGGGAGGCTCTATCTTCGGACCTAGTCCGATCATCTCTCCGGAATCTGGTCCGGGACCACATCATAACGCCCACTCCTAGAACGGGATCCCTATGGGGATATCCACTCTGGTCTGTGGATCGTGACTCTCCAGGTTGATGACTGGAGGAGTCCAATCAATAATCTCGTAAGGAGGGTATATACATACTAGTATAAGAAAACCATTAAAATGGGACTCATGCCCGATAATGTAAAGCAACTGGCCCTCCAGCCCGAACATAGGACTCAACAGGGCCTCTAGCCCGATTTTACAGTAACTGGGCAACGAGCCTGAACTCGTAAATCAACAGGGCATCGAGCCTGATATCCCAGGGTCAGTCACGATCCCGATCATAACGATGTGTGCAACCATCAATCCAGAACCGCTCTCAATCCTGGTATGTCACCGTGAACACATCACTGCCGCGACCATCCCGAGACCATGGTGCACACATCTTCGATCGATCCTCTAAACCTTCAGCACTCCGAAGTCGAGCCTCATGTGGCTGCTCGACAACGGGACATGCATCGTGACCTCTCCGGAGGGAACATATCCCAATCCGGAGGCGAGCGTCACGTCGTTCGTCGCCGTGCACACAACACCCATCACGACCACGACTCAGACCTGTAGGTCATCAATAGGGCCTCATGCCAGATTCAAACCAAATCCAAATAGGTCTCATGCCCGGTTTTACCTTTTCAAATCCATTTTATTAAAACCGAAAGCATAAGCGCGTATAAGCACGTATAAAACCCGAAAACCTCGAAGTACGTGTCAATACGTAAACACACACCAAAATGCACTCAAGGCATCACAAAACATACATTAAAACATATATAAAACAATTATCCATGCATCGATTTTAGAAAGAAAGTCCACTCATAGACCATCCTTGCTGTCGCCTCAATATGCGCGCTATACGCCTTCCCGGGTCAATCGTTGCCTTCGGGGTTCCCAAACCTGTCCAAATCACTTTAGAGGGTTAATAACTACTTAATTAACCCCTCACTAAAGCCCCCTAATTTTTCGAGATTTTTAACTATTTTGAAACGTGCACCGAAACCTTCGGACAACCCTAACTATATCGAGACGATGCCCGATCGACCCGAAACCAGTCCCAAAATGTTCGTTACATTGAATAGACGATTTCACATGTTGGAACCACCCTCAAATTCCTCTCCACGTGCCTTCACGTGCCCCAAGATGGCCCTACGTGTGGGCCTTACGCGTCACTGCACAGGGTCATCCCTGTCCTCCAGCCGACTGGTCCGACCAGCCGGTTCGATTTTTCTCTGCAATCCCGGTCTAACTGGACAGGCGTGACCGGTCCAGCCCTATTTCTTCCTTGTTTTTCGTCCATTCTTCTCCTAGTCAATTCCAATCTTCCTAATTTGATCCTAGAAAACCTAACTATATAATTAGAACACCCAAAAGCCTACAAAAACCCCTAAACCCGATTTTTGTTCTCACGGTTCAAACATCCAAGTTTCTCCCAGGGCTTCCTCAGCCTCTAACCTTCCTCAAAATCATTCTATTACAATCCTAATGACCAAATAAACTCATTCAAATAATTAAAAATTGTCCATAACGATTAAAATGAAAAAGGGAGAAAATCGGTTACAACTGATACCTTGGTAGGGTACCTCCTCCGCCGTCCTCGGCGGCGCTGCTCCTGGACGGCCACCAACATCCTCAGTCCTCCTCTCACTCTCTTGGTTCCTCAGACATAATCATAGGGTTGAAAGATTTGGATTTGGGGTGGAAGGTGATCGGGTTTGGGTTTGGTGGATGGAAAATGATCGATGAAGGAAAAGGGAAGGGACATGCATGAAGGAAAAATGATGGGGAATGGATGAATGACACTTTTCATTCATCCATTGGGCTTGAGAAAGATCTGGGGCCCACTAAATGCCAAAAAGGCTTCTGTCTCGTAAAACGTGTAATAGTACGTTTGAACTTCCGTGGACCTTAACTTCTCCGTCGAATGTCTGAATTCGACGTGCCGCCTGCCTATGGATTTGTATCGTTCTGATCTATGTAACGGTCCTCAGCCATCGGCCATCTGACTTCCCGGGTCGAAAGTCAACCATTGGCCCCTATTCAACCAAATTACTAAAATGCCCCTAAACTTCCGATGGTCGTAACTTCTTCCTTGAATGTCGGAATCGAACGTACCACTTGTCTATGGACTCGTGACGTCCCGAAATACGTCACAGTCATCGACCAAAGTCCATTTGGCCGCCTGAACAAAAAGTCAACGTTTTGCCCATTTTAGGGGAAAAATCGTCATTTCGCCCTAAACGTCCACTAATCCTCGTCTAATTCCCGATTAGTCTCGCTAATCCGTCATTAATCCTTAATTAATCTCGTTAATTCAAGATGGTTCGTTACACAAATGGACTTTGGCCGATGGCTGTGACGTAGTTCGGGACGTCACGAGTTCATATACAGGTGGAACGCCCGATTCCGACGTTCGAGGAAGAAGTTATGACGTCCGGAAGTTCGAGGGTATTTTGGTAATTTGGTTGAAAAAGGGAAAACAATTGACTTTTGACCCGAGAAGTCCGATGGTCGAGGGCCAAGCACCGTTACGTAGATTGGGACTATACGAATCTGAAGACAGGCGGCACGTCGAATTCGGACGTTCGATGGAGAAGTTAGGGTTCACGGAAGTTCCAGGGAACTATTGCACGAAGTTCGAGATGGATTGAATTTTGTCTCAAGTGGGCCCCAGATATTTTCTCAGGCCCAATGGATGAGTGACAAGTGTCACTCATCCATTGCCTATTGAGATTGTATTCATGCACTGCACCCATTTCCTTGTTCGTCCAAACCAAAGCCCGATCTCGCACAAACACCACCCCTTATCACCCCCTACCTTGATAACTGAGGGATAGAGACTGAGAGGGAGGCTGAGACTAAGACAATGAAGATGGAGATGGTGGCAGGAGGCGGCTGGGCCGCCGTGCACGGTGGAGAGAAGGTATGAATCGGTTTTGAGTTTTTGAATCCAATTTTCGATTTGGACATTAGGGTTGATTTTGGGTGATTGGGGGATGATTAGTAGGTTTCTAGGAAGGTATTAAGGTAGTTTTGGTGGTGGTTCACGGCTGAGGAGGCCCTGGGGAAGAACTGGGAAAACTGAACCGTGAGGGACACATTGAACCCGTGGGTTTTAGTACGTTTTTAGGTGTTTTGATTTCATAGATAGGTTCCTAAAACCAAAATAGGAAGATTGGAATTGAAAAGGAAGAAATTGGACGAAAAATGAAGAAAGGAGAGCCCTGGACCGATCACGCTGGTCTAGTTAGACCGGTTGTACAGTGTTGGACCGGGCCGGCTGGTTTGGACCAGCCTGACCGAGGTTGAAGATGATCTACAGTGGGCACGTGGCTCCCACGCGCAGTCCCTTTGGGCTGTACGTGAGGGCGGGTGAACCGTCCTATGGGCAAAGTTGCAACATGTGAAATCATCTATTCGATGTAACGAACATTTTGGGACTGGTTTTGAGTCGATCAGACATCATCTTGATATAGTTCATGCTAGGTTTTCAATGAGGGTTTAATGAATTGGTTTTGGAATTGGAAATATGAACTTGGACATGAGACCCATTTGATTTACAAACTCTCGGATTTGGAGTCTATTTGATTTGACTAGGAATCGGACCTTGGGCCCATTTGAGTTATACGATCGGGCCGAAGGCCCCATTGGTTTACGAGTTCGGGCTTGAGGCCCAGTTGGCAGTAATATCGTGCTTGAGGTCCCTTTGACTGTAGTATCGGGTTTAAGGCCCCGTTAGTTATGAAATCGGGCTTAGGGCCTCGTTGATTTATGGTTTCGGGCTTAGAGCCCAGTTATTCATGTTATCGAGCTAGAGGCCCAATTGATTGTAACATCGAGATTGAGTCCCAGTTCGGTTTGTGAAATGAGAATTCAGGCATGAGACCCTATTGAACTGTGGATTTAGGCCGAGGCTTGTGAAATTGATTTGAATTGGATTTGAGGAATCCTGTTGAGTTGAATCGGGTATGAGACCCAGCTGACATAACAGTGCCACATTAGACATGTCAGATCACGTGGACTAGTTAGGTGGT
The DNA here is from genome assembly GCA_032719365.1 of Prinsepia uniflora. Classification (NCBI taxonomy): domain Eukaryota; kingdom Viridiplantae; phylum Streptophyta; class Magnoliopsida; order Rosales; family Rosaceae; genus Prinsepia; species Prinsepia uniflora. The sequence continues at coordinate 74,510,487 of CM064865.1, read as the reverse complement.
GCCACATGGCGACGTGTTAGGAGTTGCCAGGTGACGTGTCAGATGACATGGTATTTCATGTTAGACTTGTCAGACCACGTGGACCAGTGAGATGGTGCCACATGGAGTGTGTCAGAGATTTTTCAGAGTTGTCAGTGACACGTGACAGTGATGACATCAGCATGTGACGTCATCATGTGACATGGAAATGTCAGAGGGTGACACGTGGCACCAGTCAGGGTCTGCCACATGTCAGGTTGTCAGATCTATCAAACTGTCGGATGTCAGGCTGACGTTCGTAGATGACGTCAACATTGACCAGCGCGTGTGAGGGCTCATGTGGACGCGTAGGTATGAATTTCAAGGTCAAACTGGTCTTGTTCGAATGTTTTTGGCGTTCTGAATCCAATGGTGGTGGTTTCAAGTCCATTAGAGATTGTTTGATAGGTCATTTGGAGATTTTTGGCCTCGAGAAGCGTGTTCGGGACACGTTTACTATACCTGGATTTTTGGGGGTTTTACTTATGAACTTATATAGGTTGATAATGACCTTTGAGTATGATTTGAACAGGTCCGGACGTTCCAGAGACATTTGATTAGCCTCGGATTAGTTTACGGCACAGATTGTGAGCGCGCAGCTTGGACAGTCTATGAGTGGACATTTTCTTTAAAAAAAATGATGCATTCATAAGTGTTTTATATGTTTTATGAACATGGTTTGAGATGGACTGATTGCATATGATTTGAATATGAATTTTGTTGATGTTCAGCATTTTCGTAGAAAATGTTATATTGCACGTATTTTGAGATTTGTGTTTTATGTGATACTTTCGCTTAGGCCGAGTTTTCTACTTGCTTGGGATTTCAGTGATTTAAATAATGTTTTGTTTATCGATTTTGAATGTTTTCATGGAGATGAGTGAAAATGGTATTTCGGGCTTGTGTCCTAGTTGGTTTATGGTTTGACTTAGAATATAGTCAAACGTGAAATTGAACAATGTTTTGAATAGTGAAATGGTTTTCAGATTTGGAAATGATATATCGAGCTTGTGACCCCATTCTGATTTATGATATGAGATTTCGGGCTTAGAACCCTATTGTGAATTTACGAAATGATATTTCGGGCTTATGACCCGTTGGAAATTATTTTGACTCATTTGCGAGTCCTTGTGAACTGTTTTACACACTACCATCTTCTAAAATGTGATTGTCCCCTTCGGATGTCGTAGATCCCGGAGTGGTATCCTCCAGACGCCGTAGATCCTGGAGAGGTCACGATTACACTGCCTGGAGGTGAGTAGCTCTAATGGGAGTCTCAGGCTCAAGAGTGTCAGATATGGACAATACCTAGATGTCGTAGATCCTGGGAATGCCATCACTCAGACGTCGTAGATCCTAGGTGTATACTCGGACGTAGAAATCCCAAGTCACACGCGTTGCATTGATATCGTGACTATTGTATGGATGTTGAATATTGGATATTGAGGATGGGTTGCTCATCCTTTCATACGACTCCGAGTGTGAATCCATGTGTACTTAAAAGCTATGTTTCAGGAAAATGCTCTATTGAGATGATTTATGAGATTTGATTTGGGCTGAGACCCTACGTGATTTAGATTTGGACGGAGACCCTACGTGATTTGGTTTTGGGCTGAGACCTTATGTGAGATACTTGATTTGATTTGATGAATATTTTTACTGTTTATTGATTTGAAAAGTAATATGTTTTGATTTTAAGAGAGCATTTGAGATTTCGTGATTTCTGATGCATGCATGTTTTTAATTGAAATGTATAAATGTTATTTCGGAAATTATTTTTCAACTGTTTATTTTTGTCCACTCACAGTTTTAATTTTTTTGATACCCTTCAGGTTGATCGCGGATACGGGCTGTAATAGAGACTGAGACATTACACAACGCTGCGTACTCTGGAACCCACTATGTACTGGGGAAACCCCGAGTAGGTTATGCTCTTATCGTCAGTTTGGTATCAGAGCACTGGGTTGCTCTTGTGGTGTTGAGCATGCGTCGGATATGATGTCTTTACGACGACGACAGCCGTTATCAACCTGATAGTGAGGGTAAGAATAGGAAAGTTAAGTGGGAATGAACCTCGGATAGGTTCTGTTTGGCATTGGATGTCGTGTCTTAGCGGGATTGGACCCGAGAAGGGCCGAGTTTCCTATAGGCCCATCCGCTGGGAGTCGTAGAGTTACAAGTGGATGGGATCCTTGGATAGTAGTTATTGTTTGATTGGATCCTAGTATGGCGATTTGGGTAAAATGACGATTTTTCCCCTAGGAAGGGAAAAAGTTAACTTTTGACCCGGGAGGTCCAATGCCCGTGGACCGAGGATCATTACGTAGATCGAGATTATACGAGTCCGTAGAAAGACAACACATCAAAATCAGACATCGTACGGGAAAGTTACGGGTCATGAAGGTTCTAGGAGCTATTCACAATTGTACAGGTTTCAAACTAGTTTGTTTTTAGTGGGGCCCAAATATCTGATTTTGGACCATAGGATGAGTGACACTTGTCACCCATCCTATGGCCCATTTCCGTGCACATATGCATCATCACCATCATCCTTCAATCATTTATCCTCTTCATTATTCTTCTAAAACCCGTACCCACCCCTCAAACATCATCTACATCACTCCATCTTCTTTCTTGACCACAGAGAGATAGGGAGGACGTGAGAGAGATAGAGAGAGAGGGAGAGAGAGAGCGACTTAGGACGGCTGGGCCACCGTGGACAACGAAGGAAGCCATGGGAAAAAGGTAAGTCGTGGGTTTCAAAATTGGGCTTTCGATTTTGGGTGTTTTTACATGATTCTAAGCCCATAAACATGTTCTTGGAGCTCATACGAGCTTGTAGGTGCAAGAATGAAAGATTTTCGACGGCAGGAGTGTCTGGAATGTCGATTTGAAGTTTGGCCGAAACTTTGGGAGGCCATATCTTCAAAACCAGGTATTTTCTTTAATTTATGGGTTCAGATTTGTATTCCTGGGCTCGAGCGTGCGTCGGTCGTCTTCTCCGGCGAGCCATTGACTGGTTGACTAGCTGACATCAGTATTGACTTTTCTGTCGTCAAACGGTTAACTTTGACCGACTGACATCAGCGTTGACTTTGATCGTTAACCATGATGATATCAACATTAACTTTGACCTTTGACCATGATGACATCAGCGTTGACCGTTGACTTTTTGGTTGATCAAATTTTGACCCACGTATAAACATAAGTTTCGAGGTGAAACAAGTCATTTATGTTAGGTTTCGACGTTCTAAATTCAATGGTGGTGGTTTCAGGTCGATCAGAGTTCGTTTGATAGGTCAAATGGAGATTTTTCTTATCTGGAAGTGTGTTTGGGACACGTTGACCGTTCCGAGATGTGTGAGGGTTTATGATTAGGACTTGTATCGATGGTTAGTGACCTTTGAGTATGATTTGGACAGGTCTGGAAGTCCCGGAGATGATGGATTAGCCCCGAAATGGCTTACAGCGCGGGATTCAGAGCGCGCAGCACAAACAATATGTGAGTGGACGTTTGCTTTATAAATATGATGCATGCATAAATGCTTTATATGTTTTATAATCATGATTTTAGATGCATTTATTGCATGATGTTTTGGATATGATTGGGCATTTTCATAGAAAATATCGTTATATTGCACGTATTTCGAGATTTCCGTTTTATATAATATTTGGGCTTAGGCCAAGTTTTATATGTGCATGTGTTTTATGTGATTTTGATGGTTTCACGGAGAGGCATGAAACCAATGATTGATTATCGGTTTTGAGTGATTTCACGAAGATGCGTGAAATCGAAATTCGAGCATGAGTCCCAGTTGATAAGACTTGACTTGGATTGAAGTCAATGAAGATTTTGAAAAAGTGTTTTGAATCATGAAACGGTTTTTGGATTTTGAAATATCTTTCTGGCGTATGTCCTGTTGATTTATAGTTTGACTTAGAGTATAATCAAACGTGTGATATATCGGGCTGTGACCCAGTTATGAGATTTATAAAAGATATTTCGGGCATGAGACCCAGTTGTGGATTTGATAGGATTCGAGGAATCCTGAGTTTATGAAGTGTTGATAGATACTGTTTTCAGGCTTGTGACCCATTTGATGATATTTCAAGTTCGTGACCCTGTTGATGATATTCGGGCTATGTCCCTATTGATGATGATACGATTTTGAGTTTAAAGACTCGGATCTTATTAGAAGGCCTCTGGTTATGAATATGTTTCCCTGAAGAGCACTCTGGAGATAATGCTTACCTCCGAGGTATAGAGAGGCCACGATGCGCCTGCTATCTAGCAGCCGAGAGAGGCGGCAGCCAAAGGAGGCTTGACTCAGGAGTGCGATATATGAGATCGGTCGATGGTATGTTCACGACGATCTGGTGATTGTCGGCCGATGATGTGTTCACGACGACATGCTCAGGATCAGAGCAGTCCTTGTACTTATGAGCACGCGTTACTAGGATTGGAATCGCGACTGATGATATGATATGGAGTTTAAAGACTCGAGAGTTTAAAGACTCAAATTTTGACACCGTGATTTGATTAGGGTTGAGATCCCACATGGTTTTATATTTGGGTTGAGACCCTATTTTATCTGATTTGGTTTTGGGCTGAGACCTTACAGAAGAAAAGGCTTCAATTGAGAAGCATTTTTCACTGTGTTTTGTTTTGAAAAGCAATACATCTTGCTTTTGAGAAAGTATTTGAAATACTTATTTTTTGATGCATGTATGCTTTTACATGAAGGGTATAAATGTCTTTTTAATAAAAAAAAATTTATAAATTGTTATTTTTGTCCACTCACAGCTTTTATGTTTTTTATATCCTTCAGGTTGATCACGGATGCGAGCTGCAACAGAGACTGAGACATCACATGCCGCCACAGATCCTAGCGTACACTGGATAACCCCGAACGGGTTACGGACTTACCTCTTGTCTGACACATGTTGTCAAACGGGAGTAGGCACATCCCATGATAATCAAGAGGGATTGGGATGGGTCCTGTCAATACTACTTGTGGTATCGTGCCCACTAGGGTAGCACTCATACACCCACCAGGGTAGCACTCAGTCAATAGTACCATGCCATCAGGGTGACGCCCAACAAGGGGTACCATGCTGCCCGGATAGCACTCATACACCTATTAGGGTACCACTCACCCGGTACCACTCACCTGGTACCACTTAGCCGCCTAGCTGACAAGTTGTCTGCCCCTGTAAACTATGCCTCACACCTCCCCATATACATATGTAAATTAGGGGGCAAGTGTCACCATTTTCCATGGTGCACAAATTCTTCCTCAAAAGCTCCCCTCACACTATCCTAGGAGACTTGGGGCAGAGAGATACCAACTCCCAAGACCAGGTGTCACTCATTAGCTAGTCTCCTCAAATGGCACAAGTTCACAGACAGGTGATACCATTGTCCTACGACTGGTACCACTCCGCCCCGCGACTGGTATCACTATCCTGCAATGGGTACCACTACTCGGACATAGGAGGTAGCACTCCCTTTTCCTCCTCTATAAATACTCCCCAACTTCCACAATATGTTTCCAACTTGAAGTAAGCATACAAACTATGACAAAATACTTTATCTCTCTATACACATATTCTCTGCTTCTCACTAAACACATACTTACTTAGGCATCATAGATCAAGTGGTCGGAGCCACAACGACCTCCCAAGCTTGATATCTCTTCCTTTTTCTTTGTCTTATTTCCTCTTAGGTAATTCAATATGAGGTAAAGAAGAATTCACTCACATGGAAGGACTCTGGGACTTACACTCCAAGAAACCTTCCATCGTCGGAAGAGGAATCCAACCACCTCGTTCAAAGAACCTAAGAGACATCTCAGACCCTTTTGCAGAACTTGTCCCGCTCCTGTTCACCTAGGCGTGCTCTACACACACCCAATAGGGCTCTGTGCACTACATGTTCTCCCTGAAGTGCTTACGCACACATCAGCCTCCAGCGCCAAGCCGTTTCTCAAGATAACCTCGCGACTCCATCTAAGTTGAGCCATAACTTCTGCGAACACGAGCACTCTCTCTTGCATTGCCTCATCACTTCTCTTTGGGACAACTCCGCCTACAAACACCAGAGCACACTAGCAAAAAGACTTTTCTCTAACCTATACAGAAAACAAAGACAAAAAGAGAAAAGTTGTCTACCTTCACACATGGATTAACTCTCCACCTCAACAACGTGACGACGATGGCTTTTCTCCTTCTTCAACAACAAACTAGTATTAGGGTTTAGTATTTCTTTGCAAAAAAATGAAGATCACCATGACCTCCATTAAATAAAGAAAATAAAAAAACTCTAATTATCAATTGGGCTCTAAAAGTTAACTCAAAGCAAGACTTCAAACCCAAAAGCTATTTATTTCAAACGAAAGAAACATGGCCTCTTGGGACTTCAACTTGGAATTAAACCCTGAAATTCAACCGGCCTTATTCAACAGCACAAAGGACTTCAATTGTACAAGTGAATATTCAAGACAAAGTGGAGTCTTACTCCAATAAAAATAGTTTATCAGAACCACAATAAAAATTACATCATTTAGGATTCCCTGAATTCCTAAGCGATATGAGGGCATTTGTGGAACCAAAAATTACTAGAAAATAATAGAACTGTCAAGTGGCCCACAATTTTCATAATGTTGATATTACCACTAGTATAGACGACAATGACATGAAACAATCTCCGTATTAATTTAATATATTTATCGATTAAATATATTAATTAATCAGATCAATATCAATAATGAATAATATCCTTGTGAGTTATTTACATAATTAATAATAAATGATTTCTCCCAGTAGAATCACCTATTAAACATTATATGTAACGACCCGTCCCAAATTCCATGATTAGATTAGTGACTAATCACGATTAGTGAGGTTAATCGGTGATTAGTTAGGCTAAATCGGACGAACGATGTGAAATGACCGTTTTGCCCCTGGTGGTGGCAAAACATTGACTTTTCAATCGGGCGGTCAAATGGACTTTGACCAATGACTGTGACGTAGTTCGTGACGTCACGAGTTCATAGGCAGGTGGCACGTTCAATTCCGACGTTCGAGGAGGAAGTTATGACGTCCGGAAGTTTAGGGGCATTTTGGTAATTTTGGTTAAAAGGGCAAAATAGTTGAATTTTTTACCAGGATGTCCGATGGCCGAGGGCCAAGGACTATTACGTAGATAAGGACGATACAAATCCATAGACAGGCGGCACGTCGAATTCGGACGTTCGACGGCGAAGTTACCGTTCACGGAAGTTCCAGGGTACTTTTCACAATGATGCGTTTTACGAGGCAATTTTGGACCTAAGTGGGCCATATATTTTACAAGGGCCCAATGGATGAGTGAAAAGTGTCACTCATCCATTGCTCATTATGTTCCCATACATGCATACCATCCCTTAGTCGTGCAAACCATTCCCCACAACACAAACCCGATCTCACCATTCCTCTCCATCTTTGTGCAACCCAAACCAATCTAACCTTCAACCCATGATCAGCTGGGAGGACCAGGGAGTGAGGGAAGACAAGAGGACGTGGTGGCCGGCCCAGGACGGCGCCGCCGTGGACGGTGGAGCCGTGAAACCCGAAAGGTACCCGGTTAAGCCCATTTTGATCCATTTTCCATTTCTGTGATTATGGGCCGTTTGTATCGGTTTTAATGGGTTATTTAGGTTGCTAGGGACTTAATATGAAGCTTTTTAATGGAGTTTGATGGCTGTGAAGCCTGGGGGCTGAATTGGAAAATATGAACCGTATGGTTCAATAATTGGACCATGAGTTTTGTGTAGTTTTAGGTTGTTTTGATTAGTAAAAATGATAGGGAATGAAGAGATATGAATTATAGGATTAATTAGGGTTGAAATCGGACCAAAATAGGGCAAGAAAACCTCTGAAAAATTCTCGCCAGTTCGGAACAGTACTGCTACAGTAACTGATCCAAAAACCAGAAAAAAAAACGGTTTTCAGGGGTAGGTGATGATGAACAGTGTTTTCGACCTTCTAGGGACTCGTGAGGATGCGTGGTCCATAATTTGGGAAAGTGTTAAACACGGGAAATCTTCTATTCGATGTAACGAAGATTTTGGGACTGGTCTCGTGTCAATCGGACATCGTTTCGATAGGTTTCGGGCTGTTGGAAGGTTTAGGGTCGGTTTAAAAATAGTTAAAAGTTCGGGAAAATTACGGGGCTTTGGTAGGAGGTTAATTAAGTAGTTAGTAACCTTCTATTAAAATTTGGACAGGTTTGGAAGTCCCGGTGATGGTGATGGGCTGTGGAGAGCCTATGGCACGCAAATCGAGGCGGCAGCTCGGACGGTCTGTGAGTGGACCTTGTTTTCTAAATTGGTGCATGCATAAATGTTTATTATATGTTTTATTACTTGTTTGATGATGCCATGGGTGCATTTGTATGTGGTTACGTATAAGCACGTATTTCGAGGTTTCGACCTTATACGGTGCTTATACGGGTCTGTATTTCTTATTTGGTTTTAATGAAAAGGTTTTGGATTTCAAAAGGATAAACTCGGGTATGAGACCCATTTTGTTTTGTCTCGGGCATATGACCTCAGATATCGGGCACGGTGCCCAGCTGATGTCCTATGTTCGGGCACGAGACCTAGGTTACTTTACGGTTTTGATTTCAGGTCAGGGAACCTTAAATGGATTTCCCGGTTCATGACGGTTTATGGGAACCGGCATGAACCCTTGTTATGGTATCGTGGTTCATGACGGTTTATGGGAACCAGCATGAACCCTTGTTGGATGTTATGGATCAAGACGGCTCAAGGGAACCGGACATGAAAGTTTATGTGATGTATATATATGTATTCATATACCTTCCTTTACTGCAATTATCTCCTCCGGGGAGAGTCGTTGCCCTGGGTGGACCCCGGAGTAGTCACGGAGCACCGACTGAGTGGAGTCACCCCCCAGTTGGGTTCCTTACTCTCAGGAAGGCTATGATTACTATTACCTCGGGTAGGGTCAGTGGTGTGCGGACATTGATCTTGACTTTGAGAAGACTCGGATTGAGACCTGGGTAGCACGCGCGTAGCTTTGGAATCCGTGACAGGATTGGTTGTGTGGATTATATGTATATATGATGTATGCTATATGAGATATATGATATGTGATATGCACAGGTTTTGGGCAGTGGCCCATGTACGTGGTTCTACTATGGTTTGGGCTGAGTCCCGTATGGTTGTTTTCATTATAATTCTTTCAATATTGGTTTTGGGCTTAGCTCTCACATATGGTTTCTTTCGGTTAAATGGTTTTCGAATGCATGCATGCTCTTTAGTGAAGGGTACAAATGTCTTCTCGTTAAAATGTTTTTATAAATTCTTGTTTTTTCCACTCACAGCTTTTAATGTTTTGACTGCCCTTCAGGTTGACATCGGATGTGGACTGTAGCAGAGACCGAGATATCACATACCTCCTCCAGATCTTGGCGTACTCTGATGGCCCGGGAGGGCAAAGGTCAAAAATATCCCTTGTCTGACACTTCGTGTCAGACGGGAGCAGGGTCATCCCGCACTAATCCCGGGGGGATTGGGATGGGTCCTGTCAGCGTGGTATCAGGGCATGGTTGCTCATGTTACTCTGCTTTCCAGAGCGAATTTTGCGCATTACTCCGTACGCAGGTCGAGGATGTGATATCTCAATGGGCTACAGTTCGTGGTCAACCTGATTGTTGGGATGCCGATATGATAGTTAGTAGGACTGTATCGTGGAACGTCTTGGTTTGGCACTGGATTCCGGGGTTGCCATAGTTCTATCAGGGTTGACAGTATGGGACCCTACGGAAGGATGAACGTATTCGTACGTTAGATTTTGATCGTGAGACGGTTAATTGGGATCGTCTTCACGATGTCGTAGGATCGGTTCCAACGACTGATTCGGTGTTGTGACCATCCGATGGTCGGACCATCCGATGGTCGGATTGGTTGAGTTAGATGGGTTTACTGCTGTTGGCGGTTAGCAGTCGAGTTTGGGGAACTCTGGTTGAACTTGTGGCAGTTCCAGCCGAATTCGGGGAATCCTAGTTGGATTGACGTCTTTACGGTGTCAAGATCGCAGAGTCAGTTAGATTGTGGAATATAATGCCTTATGCAGTTGGGTTCGGGGAGACCCTAGAGTCTGATCGTGGAACCCTACCTTAGGTGTATGGTTCGGAAATGTGAGTTGACGAGTTGTTTGACTTGGACGACTATTCGGATTTGGATTCGTTAGTCGGTCTAGTCATGTCAGCTTGTGTTGGACTGCACTTCGCAGTCGAGGTTGTACTTATCGGTTAGACCTAGTTGGTTGTCGTACTACTTAGTTGCGATGGGTTATTGGTGCAACTAAGGTCGTGGGCGACCTGGTAGACGACATTTGGGTTAGTCGGGGTACGACTGGTTAGAGTTCGGTTGGAAAAGTTATCAGGGTTGGTACTTGTCGATGGAATCCCTGAGTGGGATACAGAGTGATTAATACGGACGGTTGATTCCGTTGGATGCGGAGTCTGGATATTGAGATGCCTGGTAGTTAGGTCTGCACGAGGTTGTGGCAGAGGCTACTATCGGTTGACGTAGTCGAGTCTTATCAGGTCGAGTAGACTCAAGTTGCCGTGATGATTGTGACGATGGGATTGTCAGTCGTGGTGATGATACGTGGTGTGAGAGTAACGCATGTGTATAAGCAGTGATTCTGGATTCGACTGGGTTACGGCTGAGTGCGATCGCAGAATGAGACGGGGACGTTCAGGTGACGTTTCCTTTTCTTGGTTGAGTTGTCAGGGTGATTGTACCCAGAGGTGTTGGGTGCGAGGGAGGTAGATTTTCTCCTAAACGAGCAGAGGTACGAGATCGTCGCTCGGTATGAGCGGAGATCCAGAGTTGTCAGATTTGCACCCTGGGTGCCAATGCTGATACTGATGTCTGTGTACCGATACTGATACTGGTGATGATACTGGTACTGGTGCTGGTGCTGGTGCTAGTGCTTGTGATCGTGATGACGGTGAGTCACGAGTCGGGATGTGACTTCGTCGAGATAGGTATATGTTTGGTATCTGTGATCCGGGAGTGGATCACGGATAGAGTTAAATTGGTGCTGGACACGTGGCTGATGTCATAGTGTGATGGTTCTGGTATGGTTGGAACTTCGGAATCGCAAGAGGTTGTGATTGAGGTGACGAGAGGAATGCGGGTTTTCCGCATTGGTATTGGGTATTTCGAAGTCATTTTGGGTAACTTCTCAGTTTCTACCACGGTAGATGACGGTAGATAATGGTTGTTGTCACCAGTACGCTGATCGTGTATTGGTTGGTGGACCCGGGATTTTTCTTGGGTCATCAGGTGGAGTTGAGCATATCAAAGTTACATGACTTAGATTTCTCATTTTCTGCTTGGTGGCAGACGATGATGGATTACGTGACGTGGTGAATGCAATGAGTTTTGGCTGCATTCACGTAGGATGACTTTTGATGTCATTGTTTTGGATCATCTTTGATTTTCCTCGGTGGAATGACAAGGATAGATACGAGGTAATCAGTGAGAACCCACACTCTCGGTGTGTCTCGTCGTTGACTGATCTGTTTAGATGTGGGAATTGGTTTAGAACTTTGGACGTCGTGACGATTCTCGATCGTGACGTTTATGGTCGGTTGACGTAGTGATAGAACTGGATCGTGATCTTAATGATCCAGATAGGTAGGGAGTTTATCACTCTTACCTGGACGTTTGAGTTGAGGACCTTGGGACTGAACTTCTTTTCGAGGTAAATCCCGTATGGTATATTACTCAGGTAAGTAAGTGTCCGATGAGGTCGGATTTTGTCAGCCTAGATATGTTGATGTTGGGATTGGCTTCCCTCTGAAGTCAATCGATCGTATTGTGGTAATCGGTTGAGCGGGTAACCGATAGGTTTGGTTTTGGTACGTCTCGGTAGACGTGAACGATATTTCAGGTTTTGGAATCAGATTTCTGGATGACGATTCAGGATTTGATTTTGGAACTTGAAAGAAGATTTCTGGATTTGAGTTTTGGAATCGGATTCTGGGTGACGATTCAGGATTTGATTCTAGAACTTGACTGTGGATTTTCTTTTTATGGATTTGGGTTCGGAATGGTCATTCCTAATACTAGTTGCGGAATGATGATTTCGGATTCGGATTTGGAAATGGATGTTTGAGTTGGAGTTTCGATTTGTCTAGTCCGGGATTGGACAAATGGACTCCATTAGTGAAATTTGTTTGACTACCACCTAGGTCATCGTGTGGTAGTGTTATTGTTGTTATTGTTGTGGTCGTCGTGGTTGTAGGCTGATTGATGGGTAGATGTATGTACCTTGTACGTAGTTCGAGTTACGGTACTGGGCGTACTTGTGGTGCCTGGTGACAATATATCAGTTATACCAGATGTAGGTTGGTGAGCGTGTTGGTAGTCGGATTAGTCCCGATACCATTGGATTAGTCGAAGTCGTGAACTAGACATTGGATACTGTGCACTAGGTCATGGTTTTCTAATGGGTCTAGTTACACACAGGTCGAGTGAAAGGCTTGGTTAGTATACGTATACTCAGGTTGAGTGAGTTGGTGGTTAGTGTAACCACAAATGGGTATAGTGTTAGTTTTCGACTGGCGACTGTCAAGTGGTGACAGTTTGTCAAATGTGACAGTTTGTCGAAGGTGTCAGCGTGGATAGGTTAGTGAGGTCTGATGACTCCCACTGGGAGCAGACGTCAAGATAGTTAGTGGTTGAGCAGGGAACCGTCTAGTTGGTTGTGTCAGCGAAACGGTAGATCTGACAAGTGGTGTCAGTTCGGAGCGTACGACTTCTGTCATTCGACGTGGTCGAATGTAGTCGATACGACGTGGGCGTTAGTGGCACGTCTGGTTGCAGACGAGTAAGTATTATTCTGGTTAGTGGATGTACGAGTGTACATGTGTCGTGAGATCGAATTATTTCCACAGAGTAGATGTGGAATCAGGATAGTTGGAGTTTCGAGAGCGAAACTAAATTAAGGAGGGAAGAACGGTTAGAATTAGGTCGGTTGGAATTTCGAGGACGAAATTATTTAAGGTGGGAAGGTTGTAACGACCCGTCCCAAATTCCATGATTAGATTAGTGACTAATCACGATTAGTGAGGTTAATCGGTGATTAGTTAGGCTAAATCGGACGAACGATGTGAAATGACCGTTTTGCCCCTAGTGGTGGCAAAACGTTGACTTTTCAATCGGGCGGTCAAATGGACTTTGACCAATGACTGTGACGTAGTTTGTGACGTCACGAGTTCATAGGCAGGTGGCACGTTCAATTCCGACGTTCGAGGAGGAAGTTATGACGTTCGGAAGTTTAGGGGCATTTTGGTAATTTTGGTTAAAAGGGCAAAATAGTTGAATTTTTGACCAGGATGTCCGATGGCCGAGGGCCAAGGACTATTACGTAGATAAGGACGATACAAATCCATAGACAGGCGGCACGTCGAATTCGGACGTTCGACGGCGAAGTTACCGTTCACGGAAGTTCCAGGGTACTATTCACAATGATGCGTTTTACGAGGCACTTTTGGACTTAAGTGGGCCATATATTTTACAAGGGCCCAATGGATGAGTGAAAAGTGTCACTCATCCATTGCTCATTATGTTCCCATACATGCATACCATCCCTTAGTCGTGCAAACCATTCCCCACAACACAAACCCGATCTCACCATTCCTCTCCATCTTTGTGCAACCCAAACCAATCTAACCTTCAACCCATGATCAGCTGGGAGGACCAAGGAGTGAGGGAAGACAGGAGGACGTGGTGGCCGGCCCAGGACGGCGCCGCCGTGGACGGTGGAGCCGTGAAACCCGAAAGGTACCCGGTTAAGCCCATTTTGATCCATTTTCCATTTCTGTGATTATGGGCCGTTTGTATCGGTTTTAATGGGTTATTTAGGTTGCTAGGGACTTAATATGAAGCTTTTTAATGGAGTTTGATGGCTGTGAAGCCTGGGGGCTGAATTGGAAAATATGAACCGTATGGTTCAATAATTGGACCATGAGTTTTGTGTAGTTTTAGGTTGTTTTGATTAGTAAAAATGATAGGGAATGAAGAGATATGAATTATAGGATTAATTAGGGTTGAAATCGGACCAAAATAGGGCAAGAAAACCTCTGAAAAATTCTCGCCGGTTCGGAACAGTACTGCTACAGTAACCGGTCCAAAAACCAGAAAAAACGGTTTTCAGGGGTTGGTGATGATGAACAGTGTTTTTGACCTTCTAGGGCTCGTGAGGATGCGTGGTCCATAATTTGGGAAAGTGTTCAACACGGGAAATCTTCTATTCGATGTAACGAAGATTTTGGGACTGGTCTCGTGTCAATCGGACATCGTTTCAATAGGTTTTGGGCTATCAGAAGGTTTAGGGTCGGTTTAAAAATAGTTAAAAGTTCGGGAAAATTACGGGGCTTTGGTAGGAGGTTAATTAAGTAGTTAGTAACCTTCTATTAAAATTTGGACAGGTTTGGAAGTCCCGGTGATGGTGATGGGCTCGGGAGAGCCTATGGCACGCAAATCGAGGCGGCAGCTCGGACGGTCTGTGAGTGGACCTTGTTTTCTAAATTGGTGCATGCATAAATGTTTATTATATATTTTATTACTTGTTTGATGATGCCATGGGTGCATTTGTATGTGGTTACGTATAAGCACGTATTTCGAGGTTTCGGCCTTATACGGTGCTTATACGGGTCTGTATTTTTTATTTGGTTTTAATGAAAAGGTTTTGGATTTCAAAAGGATAAACTCGGGTATGAGACCCATTTTGTTTTGTCTCGGGCATATGACCTCAGATATCGGGCACGGTGCCCAGCTGATGTCCTATGTTCGGGCACGAGACTTAGGTTACTTTACGGTTTTGATTTCAGGTCAGGGAACCTTAAATGGATTTCCCGGTTCATGACGGTTTATGGGAACCGGCATGAACCCTTGTTATGGTATCGTGGTTCATGACGGTTTATGGGAACCGGCATGAACCCTTGTTGGATGTTATGGATCATGACGGTTCAAGGGAACCGGACATGAATGTTTATGTTATGTATATATATGTATTCATATACCTTCCTTTACTGCAATTATCTCCTCCGGGGAGGGTCGTTGGCCTGGGTGGACCCCGGAGTAGTCACGGAGCACCGACTGAGTGGAGTCACCCCCCAGTTGGGTTCCTTACTCTCAGGAAGGCTATGATTACTATTACCTCGGGTAGGGTCAGTGGTCTGCGGACATTGATCTTGACTTTGAGAAGACTCGGATTGAGACCTGGGTAGCACGCGCGTAGCTTTGGAAACCGTGACAGGATTGGTTGTGTGGATTATATGTATATATGATGTATGCTATATGAGATATATGATATGTGATATGTACAGGTTTTGGGCAGTGACCCATGTACGTGGTTTTACTATGGTTTGGGCTGAGTCCCGTATGGTCGTTTTCATTATAATTCTTTCAATATTGGTTTTGGGCTTAACTCCCACATATGGTTTCTTTCGGTTAAATGGTTTTCGAATGCATGCATGCTTTTTAGTGAAGGGTACAAATGTCTTCTCGTTAAAATGTTTTTATAAATTCTTGTTTTGTCCACTCACAGCTTTTAATGTTTTGACTGCCCTTCAGGTTGACATCGGATGTGGACTGTAGCAGAGACCGAGATATCACATACCTCCTCCAGATCCTGGCGTACTCTGATGGCCCGGGAGGGCAAAGGTTAGAAATATCCCTTGTCTGACACTTCGTGTCAGACGGGAGCAGGGTCATCCCGCACTAATCCCGGGGGGATTGGGATGGGTCCTGTCATTATATTTGTTGTTGATCCTATAGCCGCCCAGACTAACTAGGAGGCCCAACACCCCTAGCCCAAGGGCCCAGGCCCACTTGGACAAACAACCCCTAACAGGGCCTCACCAGCACTTACACATAGATAAGCTCAGCCTTCAACGTGTCGGTCTCACAATGAAGGCTCATTGTGCCACATCGGAGAAATAAATTCATTTCACTCATACAAAATGAGTTCACTTTTTCCTATAAAGCTAACTAAGCATTAACTATTCACATCTACTTTACGAATTATTATTCACCACTTACTCCTTCTACACAGACTCATCGTTGACTTGGGCGTCAGAGTACCCTTAGGCTAGTACCACACTTGTGCCTACCTCTAATCGACCGACCAGTTTTCCTATTCTATAAGTCTGTCCAAGGACACGTGACTAAGTAGCATTTGTTCCCTAAGTTTGACACATTTTGTGCATCAACATCCTTCAACCAATCAAATAATTCGATAACTCTTAAGGCTTCACTATAAATACACGGACTCATTTAACCTTTGAAGGTAATTCAAAACTCGTACCGATACTCTATTAGTTTATTCTCTCGATTAAACTAACTTCAGTATCAGCGTGTTTTTAATTAAACACACTCCCTCCTCCCTTCAGGGCTTCAATCTTAATCCCATTTATTTCTTATTATTGTGTTTGAGAACCGAAAAAAAATTATATAAGCCTGAATGATTTTTACATTAACACTCCATATATATTAAATTAAAATAGAATATCGCTAACGTCAAAGTAAAAACTTATTCATTAATAGCTTATTTATTCACCATTTTTCAAATAAATAATAACTATTCCCCAGCATTCACAGGTAGGTAGGTATATATATATATTAGAAAAACTTTAATTTACAGAAAAAGAAAGAAAAGCAATCAAAGCCCCTGTGGTTTTTGTCAAAGAATAATTTCTTCCTGAACACTGACGTTGAGAGTTTTATGGGGAAGAACAATGCTGTTAATCACCACTACTTCATCTTCAACTGACACTGCTTCACCTGAATCATCATCAGTAAAATGGCATTCAGATCCTGCATTGCCTTATATGAATCAAAATTCGTTTATCAGAACGAGAAAAGGATAGATCATGTACCAAGAATCGTAATCCCGAGCTTTGAATTGTAATCCCCACTGGCCTGAAATGAAATCATCGTAGCAAACTCAGAAATCCAATTGCAAACAATTTTTCAAGGATAAAGAGGTAAAGTACAGTGTCTGAACTTACCTGGACGCGAGACCATCTTCCGATAGAAGATTTCCATCCAACGATTGAATGAATAACGACTGCATTTTCCTGAAAGAAAACATTATGCATATGTCAAGATAAGGAGAACATTCGAATGCACTTTTCAATGTCTACTTTTGACATTTGTTCTGTACCTTAATTTCAACATTGTCCAGGATGATACAACTTATGAGCCTCACTCCAGCTCCTATACGAGCATTTGCAGATATTGAGACATTGGGACCGATCTGTACTAACAGATAGCCGGTGATTTAGAAGATAGATTAGTAAGACCGTTGCTAAAGAAAGTGAAAAAAGTACATTATAGTACCTGTACGCACAGAAATATCGAAAGAAAACGAAAATAATTAAAAAACAGATAAGAGCTAATGGACCTTAGCACTAGGATGTATTTTGGCGGATGGATGAATGAAAACATCACCAGTAATACTGGCCCTCTTTGTACCATCCCCACTCACCAAGAGATGGGGGGTTGTGAATCGAAATTCTGAGAGATACAACCCCGAGCATTTCAATGACATGCTGCAAGTTTCAACCCAGAATATTTACGAGATAGCTCATATTGAAGGGGACAAGGTTACAGCAAGACAGCATCTCAGAGGAAAATCTTACCCTGGAGTTTTGATCTGTTCCCAGAAGTCCGAGGTTTCGTATGTGTATAACTGCTTCTTCCCGCAAGAGGCGATAGTATATTTTGATCTAACCTTACAAAATGATGCGACTCAAAGCTGGATAGACGTCTTAAATCAGCTGCAGGTAAACGCTATGAATGAGTGAAAGATACATCTTAATGGCAACAACTTAAGAATAAAAAAATTTACCGGGGATGCACAAATAAAACAGATACGAAGTTTTTGGATCATGGCTAAACCTACACTAACAGCACAACCTATTCATGGAGAACGTATCACTACCTCTCTCCTTCCACTCAGTGGAAACACCCTCAATGGCGTTAAAAATGTCTGGTGTAAATATGTAGACACCACAATTTATTCTATCACTGACCTGAATATAGATAAAAGAGAAACAAATGAACCACCATGAAAAGAAATCCAAAGGCATTAAAAAGCCCAAGAAAATTATAAAAAAGAACTTGAAAATTCTGATCTCAAACATACGAAAGTTTCGGGTTTCTCTGTGTAATGCAACAGTTCATTGGTGACCAGATCAGCTACCAGTTCTCCGAACTGATTGGCTGTTTCAGCAGAAACCTTGATCACAAGAATCGTTCCCATCCCACCATATGTTTTGTGAGCCTCTGAAATATAAAGGCAAAAAGGTCAAGGTTTCTGCAATGCCCTTATAAATCAACAATGATCAATCTGGAAATATAAAATGAATATCCCAGAAACTTATGAAATCCTTACCAAGCATTTCTGGAAGTGGAAAACTGCAGCAAACATCACAATTCAGCAAGATAATGTTTGACTGCAGGAAAATTTAAGAGCCAATATCAGCATCACAATTCAGAAGCAACATCTGAATATGCACATATGAGCACACGTGCGCAGGGGCTCCAAGTATCTAAGAACGCAAGCATCAGCTGAACCAAGAACTAGAGAAAAACTCTATGCATCAATCAAATGGAAGGTAAAAGAAAATAACCGGGTTGTCTTCCATGATCAGATCTGTGAAGTTATAAAGCCCACCAGCTGAACCATGTGGCTTGTCTTCCTTCAACTATCTAAGAAGGGCATCAACAGATCAATATATTAAAAGCCAAAGTCAAGTCAAGATCTAATTAGTAACTAGAGATTGAGGACACATGTAATGCGAATTCCAGCTCCTCATAGAAACCAATGAGAAAAATTTGGCACAGATTTGGAATCTGTAACACAAAACAATGATTTGAACTAAGTAAGCATACTTATAAGCCAGAAATGGCACATTTATGTTCAAGATCATACCCTTTTACAAGCGGAAATTGGATGATGAACCATTGGTTGTCCTGCTAAAGGAAAAAGTGGCTTTGGAATATTCAGTGACAATGGCCTGAATCGAGTACCTGTCGAATTGAACTCCAATCTATCAAGACATCCGTTCTCAACGCAAAAATAATGAAACTTGAGCATGAGGATCAAACACAGAGATTGCGATAGAATCACGATACAAGAATGGAATGGATTTACCCTTCAAGTTAATTCTCTGAAAAATTACAGCAGTGGGAAAGGGGACTTGCTGAACAAAGTATCAAACTTTGCAATATGAATTCAAAGCATTATCCCCAGAATTCAAAGATCAGAGTAGCTTCATAGAAACATACCTTTAGTGGGTCCGCCCACCATGATCACAGCAACCACCTTCTCGTCCGAGCGACCCATCCTACTCTGCCAACAATTAACCCAGATCCCCAAACCCAAATAAGAGACAACCAACACCTTGAGCTACAAAGCCGACGACTCGAAAAAGTAGAATAAAGTGGCGCTAAATTGGAGCCCAGGTGCATAGTTTATCTGAAAGCCACTGGGTGATGGCTCAGCAGGAACTAACGAAGCTGTAGCAGTGGACAAAAATCTGTACTTTTTAACAGCGCAGAAGCAGAAGGTAAAAAAATCTGGATGAAAATCTAGGAAAGGAGATCCAGGTCCAGCACTACTTGTGGTAAAAAAAATGTCGGTAGAATTCAGAACGTGTTCAATAATGGAGCGTAAGAATTTAAAAGATGAAACGCCACTAGCTGTTGATGATATGTACGTAAATTATGCACGCAAAGGAAGTTTCCGCTCGTTTTTTCCTTGGCCTCTGCTTTTTCCGGTGGAGGGAAAGAAGGTGGGTGGGACCGTTGGATCGAGGCCGGCTGTGAGCCTTTACCCTATTTGTTGTGGACACTCTTAATTAAGAGCTGTGGATAATGAGCTATGTAATACAGTAGATTTACATGTAATTGACATACATTTTTATATTTACGAAAGTTGTTGATACCATGGCGACAAATCAGGCTAAGTACGAACAGCACTACCACAAACATATGATCCATCGTCAGATGATTGGCAGACATGTCAATTGGCATGCAACCCTACTCATGTAACTCGGCAAGCAATGCTAGTGGTGTCAATCGGTAGGCCTTAGCAAGTTCGCCACTCAGCAGGATATGTCACGTTCGGTAAGGGTACTCGGCAGGTATGATCGACACCCTCAATTTGATCAGCTAGCTGTCAGTACCAACTCTCTAACATGCCAGGAGATCTATAGCCACCTAACACATATCCCGAATCTACGGGACACATGACAACATCTCCTACTGTAGCTTGAAACCTACTTCAATAGTATTCAACCACTACATTCATTGCCATTATAAATACCCACAAAACTCTTCCATAAAGGTACTTTCTCTCACTATTTCTCTCTCTAACCACACACAACCTTGACTCTTCAGTCTTTGTACTGTGATCTGTCTATTGATTCTCCATTACGCTTACTAACTTAAGTATCAGAGCCTCTTAGGCTGGCACCCCATGTAACGACTCGTCCCGGGAATTAGGGTTAAGATAGTGCTTAAGATGGGATTAGTGAGCTTAATCGGTGGTTAGTTGGTGATGATAGGTTCGTTAAGGTAGAATGACGATTTTGTCCCTAGGTTGGGCAAAATGTTGACTTTGAGTTCTGGCGGTCAACTGGACTTTGACCGATGACCGTGACGTAGCTTGGGACGTCACGAATCCGTAGACAGGTGACACGCCCGATTCCGACATCAGAGGAGGAAGTTATGATGTTCAGAAGGTTGAGGGCACTTTCGTAATTTGGCTAAAATAGGGGGAAGAGTTGACTTTTCGTACGATCGGGTTTTGACATGTTGACCTAGGACAGTTAGGTAGATCTCGTCGTCCTGAATTCAACGACAGGCGGCACGCATTCATCGGAGTTAGGATGTGTGAGTTACGGGTCTAGAAAGGTAGGGGCATTATCGTAATTTTGGATTAAAAAGAGGGGCATTTTGGTCTTTTGGTTGTCTGGGGATTTGTGCAACATATTGGGACAAGTGGACGGCTGAGATTGAGACACTTGTGAGAGGGTTTTGGGATTGTGACACGTGTAAGAGGGCTAGAAGGTTCTAGGATCTCTCACGGGTCCAATAATTTGGGCGGTGTAACCGTGCCTTTGGGGAGAAATAGAGACAGAGTGAGGCTGAGAGGTAATCGAGCAGGTGAAGGCGGTGTGGAGTGTTTGTGTGACTTGCTGAGTGTGTGAGAGAGTAAGTGAGGGCTGCTGAGTGAAGGTGAGTGAGGAATTGTGAAGGAATTGGTGTGTGTGAGGTGTGAGTTATAGAAAACAGAGAGGAGTGGAGTGGTGGTGCTGCCGTGTAAGAGACCAATTGAGGCTAGTGGAGGTGTCCAGTGGACGGAGGTGGACTGGAGGAGTCGTGTCCTCACGACTAAGCTCACGGTGGTGGTTCGTATACAGGTAATTTCTTCTTCCCGTTCTTTTGCTCTGTTTTGGCCGTGAACTTCAAACCAAAAGTCGTGGCTTTTGGGCATGAGTCGACGGTTTTGGTAAGATAGGTGAGACTCATGAGGGTTCTAGGAAGCGTCTGGTGTTGCCACCGTGACGGGGAAAAACTTGGGTGGCCGGAATAGGAAACAGGGGATTATCAAGTTTTGGTTTCGAGCTTGAGTCGACGGGTTAGGGACGGTGTCGTGGTGTTTGAGTAAGAGGGGCAGGTTGCTTAGGATTGGACGATGAAGATGGTGAAAAAAGGAAGGAAAACGGAGACGGGACGGCGGTGAACCGGGAACGCCGGTTTAGTACAGTCGAACCGGTCGACCCGAGGTAGACGACGATGAACAGTGTTCCTGAAGCAGGCGCGTGAGGCCCACGCGCAGCCACTGTGGGCAGCGCGTGGGGACGCGTGCGGCGGTGTTTGGGCAAATGGTCAACATGGTTTTTGGTCTAGGATTTGTAATGAGTCTATTGGAATTGGTTTCGGGTTGTTCGGACGTCGTTTGAGGTTAGTTCCGCGAGGTTGAAGGTTTAGGGTTCCGGTTCGTTACTTTTAGAACCCCGGGGATTTTTGTGGGGAATTAGGTGAACCTTCGTAGATGTGTTAGTAATGTACTTTGGTGACTTGTGACAGGATCGGAACTTCCCGAGGAAGCTGAGGAACGTACGGGACGTACGGGGCGCGAGTGACGTGCCAGTAACTGTGAGTGGACCCCTTCTCTAAACTTAAGCATGTATAACTGTTTTTCTATTATTGTTTTATGATTTTATATGTGATTTCATGATGATTAAATATGCTAAGTTGGTTTTACCTAATTGCACGTTTTTCGAGGAAATACGATTTATGGCACGTTTTACGAGAAAAGCTTTGATTCTGGATTTTGATGTTATAGTTTCAGGATTTCAAATGATAAATGATTTTTAATGATTATAAGTGGATTTGAAACATGATTTCGATGATCGAGGTTTTTGGTTTTAAAATCGGATTTCGGAAAGCGAGATTTGGTTTTAAAGTTGAAAAGTGGATTTCCGGATTTGGGTTCGGAATGATGGTTCTGGATGCCGGAAGGGCATCAGACCAGTGATTTCGGATTCGGGTTTGGATGTGGACATGGAAAATGGTTTTTAAATGGTTTGGATTTGATTTACTGGATCTAGTTATTAGGTTTAAAGACCCGGATATTGATTTGACGGGGGACGGGCCCGGATTGAGTTTAAAGACTCGGGAGTTTAAAGACTCGGATATATTGATATTTCCCCCGTAGGCCTGTTGAGTTTAAAGACTCGGGAGTTTAAAGACTCGGATATTGTTGAGGTCTGGATTGAGTTTAAAGACTCGGGAGTTTAAAGACTCGGATAGGTCCAGCAGGTTTGATCGAATAATGATGACTTGGTATTTATGTTTTTACGGTTTTATGATGCTTATGATATGATTGTTATAACTGTTTTTATAATGATTCTGTAAATGTTTTTTTGATGATCTTCACGTGATTTATAATTGTTTTTGGTAACTGGGTTATGCATGTGTGGTTTCAAAACGGAGGGCTAAAACCCTGGTTTTATTATGAAATGGTTTTCGGAAATTCTTTTCTTTATTTATGGTCCACTCACACTTTCTGGTTTTAACTTGCCCTCCAGGTCGTGGAGCTAGAGCGGGGTTTCGGCGTCGAGGCAGCGTCGGAGGCATAGAAGTTATGAGAGCGACCCCGGAGTGTTTTAAATTTTCCGTGTACGTGTACTGGTTATCGGTTTTCTTTCTTTTGTATTTAGTACTATGCTCTGTAAACCTTTGACTTCGGGATGTTTCATATAGTTTCTCTTGCATCTGACTGTGTTACTTTAGTAGTTTTCGTTGGTGTTGTGTCGGGGTGTCAGACGGGAGCAGGGTTTACCTCGATTTTCGGGGTGAAACCGGGGTGGGTCCTGACACCCCATCGGTGTCTAGTATTTCCTCTTTGCCTCGTAGGTCACTCGGTAGACTTAAACAAAATTCGAACTAGCACCCCCCCCTTCCTTCCCCCCCCCCCCCCCCCAGCAAGTCCAAACACCTCTCCAACGGGTCCTAGATCCCCCAGCGGCCTCATCACGTTAGATCCAGTTTCAGATCAAACATTTGGCACCGTCTGTGGGAATTCTGAGTAATTCCTCCCACTAGCTCACATGCCTCCACTCCATCTACATGTTGATCACAATGTCTGTCGAGAAAGATGATGGTGAGCTCAACAACACACCTCATGGAGATCGCAACAAAACCAGAATTGACATGTCTTCTGAGGCCATGCTCGAAATGTTGAGGACCCTCCATACGAAGATGGAGAAACTAAAAAAAAAAGAAGCAATGTTGCTATCGAAAGCAGAAATCATGTGTGGGAGAACAACATCAGAGCACCCTCGCTATCCTCCAATCCATATGAGAATAACTGAAGAAGCAGCGGGCGGCCACCGAGTGAGCACTTCCAGCCAATGTCGATCGGCAGGCTGCTGAGCCCTTTCGACTGGAACCCACGGGGCGGATGCTCATTCATCCCACTGATGCAGTAAGACCTTCAAGTACACAAAACTTCCACGACGCTCTTGAATTACTTTACAGGAGGCATGTGAAGATTCATCCCACCAGGCTAACCTATTCAACAAACAATCCCCGAATCTAGGATCAGCCTGTTTTGCCCCTCCTATCCCAAGGAGGCCACTCTCAGTCAGGATCAGCCCAGAGGAGAGCACAACGTCAGAAAGCCCCAGCTCAGCCAACAAAAGATCAACCACTGCAAATAAACCCTCACCACCTAGAGAATGATGCTAACTCAACAACTACCATGTTTGGCAGAATATCAAAACAGGCCAAACGGTCAAAGAGGAGTACCAGCAATGCGAGTCGCAGACTCATTGTTGAGAGACTCATAACACACTCCAAACCTCCCAAGTTAGACGACGTTGTCCAGGAGTTTCACCAGTTCGCTGATGACAAGTAGAAGATCAAATCTCCAACGAAGATCAAGGCCAACATTGGCCCCTTCACAGATCGCATTCTGCAGTACAGACATGAGACGGAAGCCAAACCTCTCAACATCACGTTGTACACTAGAAAGGGAGATCCAGTTACTCACATGAATAATTATCAATCTTGCATGGCGTTCAAAAACCTCTCTGAAAAGGTATAATGCAAAATCTTTAGCTCCACCCTCACTGAAGTTTCATTCAATTAGTTCTACCAACTAGAGCCACAGACGATCGATTCCTTCGACTAGCTGCACACGAGGTATTCCTGAACCAATTCATGATCCAGATAGATTGATTGTTGACTACAGAAGATCTGGGTTCTCTCCGGCAAGGGGAGAATGAATCCTTACAGAAGTACGCAGCAAGATTTTTCCTTGAGTGCTCCAAGTGCCAAAAGACCGACGACAAGACAGCCTACAGGGCATTCCATAGTGGCTTGAGGGAGTCTACCTTCAAGTACCATGCCTTCACACAAGGATCGAATGAATACAATGAACTGTTGAGACAAGTAGCGATCCGCGCCAAGGCAGAACACTTTAATGCTCCATGAGAAAAACTGAAGCAAACTACTCCTGCACATGCCTACTTTTCCCCCTAGGGAAATCAGCACTCCAAGCCAAACCACAGCTCCATCAGTCAGCACTAAGGTCATGGGAACAACTCTTACTCTGGTAAGTGAAAGGGTTCCTATGACAACAACTAAAAAGTGAAGAAGGAGAAGTACAATCTGAACCAAGGACATAAGCACAACAATCATCGCCAGCATGATAAGCCATACGAGGGGCTAGTTTCCAAATTTGAAACTTACTCCATTCTCAATACTTCCCTCAAGAACGTTCTTATGAACATTGAAAGGATGATAGAGAAACCACGGGTGCAACCTCAAGGCCCTCTGACCTAGAGTTCAGTCCAACTTATATTGTCAGCACCACAAATTCAATGGTCACACCATTGATGAGTGCGTAGCCTTCCGCGACATTGTGGAATCCCTTGTTAGAGATGAAAAGATCAATAAGTTACTCACGCCCTGTGCAGAACAACTCGCATATCAACACCATCAGCGGTGGCCCAACAATATCTTCATTGTACACTTCCAATCGGGCGGAGAAGAGCTTCCTCCAAGCAACCCAATACAACCATCAGATCTTCAACATCAAATTCGGGAGGGCAACGAAGATTTCCAGGGCAAGTTGGACACCTATCACCTTTTCGAAGGAGGAAGAGCAAGGAGTATTTTTCCTCCACAATGATCCCTTAATCATCTGAGTGACAATCACCAACTTTGACGTAGATCGGATACTTGTGGACACCGAAAGCTCTGTCAACGTCCTTCTCATGGAAGCATTCAACCAACTCAGAATTGACTAGAAGGAACTCAATCAGACCATCTCCCCACTATTGACCTTCTTAGGGGACTGAGTCATGCCACTCGGCACTATCTCCTTGCCGATCTCACTCGACAACACACCATGCATAGCAACAACGATCATCACCATCATGGGGGTCAAATGCCCTACTGCCTACAATTTCATCCTCGATAAGGGGCTCTTGATCCAGATCAACACAGTAACCTCCACCCGCCTACTGCTGATCAAGTTCCCTACTATCATGGGAACTAACCAAGTTAGAGGATACCAACAATCAGCAAGAACCTATTACCAATCTGCCCTGACCAAAATCAACTCGTGTACCAGTAGGGATACCATGGTCATTTTCGAATCGGCATACGAGGCTGATCCCATCATTCCCGAACTCACTCGATAGATCCAGTCTAGTCCCACACCCCCCCCCCCCCCCCCTCCTCCCCCGATGACCCCCGGGACCTATCAGCAATAGTAAAACCTCAACTAGTTGAGGAGATTGAGTTGATCACACTTAGCGTCTAGCATCCTGATCAATAAGTAAAGATTGGCACCACGATCGCACACGAGACCTAGGATGCCCTAATCTAGTTTCTTCGGGATAACTGCGAAGTCTTCGCATGGTCTTACGTCGATATGCTAGGAATCTCGTAATCTACCACCGACTCACCATCGATCACTCTTTCAGACTTATCACTCAGAAGCAAAGAACATACGATGCCAAGCGTCAACTTGCCATGCAAGAATAGATCATCAAGCTTAGCAAAATCCAATTTGTGTGGAAGGAAATCTACGCTACTTGGGTCGCCAACATCGTCTTAGTGAATAAAAATTCGGGTTCCTAGAGAATATGCATCGACTTCACCGATCTCAACAAGGCATTCCCCAAGGATAGCTTCCCATTGCCAAAAATCGATCTTCTGGTGAACGCCACTGCAGGTTACAAGCTACTCAGCTTCATGGATTCCTATTCCGGATACAACTAATCAAGATGCACCCGGATGATCAGATCCATACTAGCTTATGCACCAACCTTAGCATCTACTGCTACAATGTCATACCATTCAGACTGAAAAACACCGGGCCGACATACCAATGCTTGGTGAACTTAATATTCGCGGATCAGATTGGGAAGACTGTGGAAGTCTATATGGACCACATGCTGATCAAGAGCAAGACTGTTGTACATCACATCACCAACCACCACATGATGTTTCAGGTACTCAAGAAGTACCAGATGCTACTCAATCCCACCAAATTTTTTTTCGGCGTCAGATCCAAAAAGTTTCTCGGCTACATGATCAGCCAACGTGGGATAGAAACAAACCCCGAGAAAATCAAGGTTATCCTAATATGCAAGCACCCTGCACAATCAAGGAAGTTCAGACCCTAACTAGAAGAGTTTTTGCTCTCACCAGGTTCATTTCTAGGGCAATGGATAAGTGTCTCCCATTCTTTAAGGCTCTGAAAACAAGCCCCAAGACCATCAGCTGGATCGCTGACTGCGACAAGGTATTCAGCGCACTGAAGGAGTACATGAGCAAGGCATCCATGCTCACTCGACCAGATACTAGAGAGCAACTCACTGTCTACCTTTCAGTCTCTACCTTGGCTATCAGTTCTCTCTTAATCAAGATTAAGAAAGGCGTAGAGCACCCAGTTTAGTACGTGAGCAAAGCTTTTCAAGATGCGGAGATCAGATACTGCAACCTAGAGAAACTAGCTCTTACCTTGGTCACCACTGCCAGATGTCTCAGACCCTACTTCCAAGCTTACCCCATCCTTATCTTAACCAACAAGCCTCTTAGGAAGGTCCTCCAGAAGTCGGACACATCCCAATGACTAAAAAAGTGGACGATCGAGCTCAGCAAGTTCGACATTCCTCTCCTCACAGTTCTTCGCCTCACGAAGGACTTGCAGGCACAGCAGATCCAAATCTTCAGCGACTACTAGCTCATTGTTTTCTAGGTGAACAATGTCTACGATGCCAAGGACATCTCCATGACACTATACCTTGAAAATTCAAGGACACTTCTCTGCATTTTCCAAGTGTATAAGATCAGCTAGATCCCGCGCTCGGAGAACAGCCACGTCGTTGCTCTAGCATGACTAGCCTCCTCCATCGATGACAAGATCGGTCACAGCATACTAGTTAAGCTCATGGAAACCCCTAGCATGAAGGAACGGCTGATCAATGCCATCACCACTGAACCATCCTAGATGGACCTAATCATCTCCTCAAACATGCAAAACTACCGGAGGATCTAAACGATGCCAAGCATATCAAGTGCCAATCCACTCGTAACATAATTTTCCACAACAATCTATACAAACACAAATTCGACGTCCCTCTCCTCAAGTTCTTTACAGCAGATGGGGGACATCCTGTTCTCAAGGAGATCCACGAGGACATTTACTACAACCACTTAGGACCTAAGTCCCTCGCTTACTAGGCCCTCCGGAAAGATTACTATTAGCCAACCATGCGCGCAAACTCAGTTTCATTTACACAGAAATGCGACCAGTGCCAAAAGTATGCTCTCATTCCTTACCTACCTGTAGAGCGCTTGAATCCAATGCACAGCCCATGGTCATTTTCGCAGTGAGGACTTGACTACATCGGCCCCATACCAAGGGGCAAGGGAGGAGTAGAATATGTTGTTATCGTTGTCGATTACTTTACCAAATAAGTAGAGGCAAAGTCACTGAAGATCATCACGACTGCGCAGATCGAAAGCATTATCTACCAGAACATCATTTACCAGTTCGGCATCCCTCACACCATTGTGACGAACAACGGGAAGCAGTTCGACTGTACTCGCTTTCACAACTTCTGCCAAGTCTACGGACTCTAACATCTACAAATGGAAGCATAAGGGAAACTACAAATAAACAACCACTAGTCCTACCGACAAAGCAAAACTCACAACAAAGGAAGAAAATTACCTCAACATTTTTCTCATCGACAAACGAGAACTGTGGTCTGCAGTTAGCTTTCGATTCAAAACCAATCGCAATTGGCACAAGTGATCAGTATCAATTCGGTGCTCTAATAAACTCTTAGCGCAAAAGTGGAAAAATGAGAAATTCCAGCCCCTTTTATATGAATTACACATATGAATACATACACCTTACGTATTCCCAAAAAGAATCATCAAATCGATTCTCGACAACTCGAAATCGCACAAAACTTTGAAGTTTGCTTTGATCAGCAAGCAGAAACATTAAGACTGATCAGACGCTTTATGCGAAGTACCCTTTCATGTTAATACACCAATCAGCAATCAGGTACATTGCGACCGGTTGGAAACATTTGGCGAGGTGCTCTTATGGCCCTGATCTGAAAACAAGAACATTGTGACCAGCCAAGAGCCACTGATGAAGTACCTTCACATGCCAAGACTCCAATCGGTAATTAGGAATATTGTGATCGATCGGCAGCCTCTGGCGAAGTACTCTCACGGCTGCACTCGAAAAGCAGGCATATTGCGACCGAACAGTGGCCCTTTCAAAATCATCCTCTCATGTCAATTTCTCAATCAGCAAGTAGGAACATTATGACCAATCGGCAGCATCTTCCGAAGTGCTCCTGCCGCCCTGATCGGCAAGCAGGAACATTACGACCGATCAGGAGCCACTGGAGAAGTAACTTCACATACCAAGGGTCCAATCGACAAGTAGGAACATTGTGACTGATCGACAGCCTCTAGCAAAGTACTCCCGCAGCTCCACTTGGCATGCAGACACATTATGAGTGGACAAGAAGAGTACTTGACACCGATGGGTGCCGGCCTAGTAGACTCTGATGTTTAAGTCAATAAACATATGGAGATTAGGCATAATTTAGGCTAAGTAAGGCTTAGTGAATAGTGAATATTTCTTATGGGGAAATGCGCCCCGTATTTATAGTGGCAGTAAATATGGTGGGCTGAAACCCTAATGCAATAAGGCCCAAACGATTTCTTAGTTGTTGCTACGTATCCCAAGGTGTTATGTAACGACCCGTCCCAAATTCCTAGATTAGATTAGTGACTAATCAAGATTAGTGAGGTTAATCGGTGATTAGTTGGGTGAAATCGGACGAACGATGCAAAATGACCGTTTTGCCCTTGGGCGTGGGCAAAACGTTAACTTTTCGTTCGGACGGTCAAATGGACTTTGACCAATGACCGTGACGTATTTCGTGACGTCACGATTTCATAGACGGGTGACACGTTCAATTCCGACGTTCGAGGAGGAAGTTATGACGTTCGAAAGTTTAGGGGCATTTTCGTAATTATGGTTAAAAGGAGCAAATAGTTGACTTTGACCGGGATGTCTGATGGCCGAGGGCCGAGGACTATTACGTAGATCGGGACGATATGAATCCATAGACAGGCGGCACGTCGAATTCGGACGTTTGACGGCGAAGTTACGGTTCACGAAAGTTCGAGGGTACTATTGCGCGAATTACGAAATGGTTGCATTTTGGAATTTAGTGGGGCCCAGATATTTTATGGAGGCCCAATAGATGAGTGACACTTGTCACCCATCCACAGGCCACCCAAATTGTATTCATGCACCTTCCCCGTGCATTTTCATTTTCTTCATTCAAACACACAAAACCATTTCCCCGATCCCACCATTTTTCTCTCATCTGTGCAACCCAAACCCATCCAACCTTCAACCTATGATCCGCTGGGAGGACCAGGGAATGAGGGAAGATAGGAGGATGTGGTGGCCGGCCCAGGACGGTGCCCCCGTGGGCGGTGGAGCCACGAACCCGAGAATGCACCCGGTTAGCCATTTTTGATCCAATTTCTATTTTTATTGTTAGGGGTCGTTTTTAATGGTTTTAATGAGTCCATTAGGTTGCTAGGAAGTCATTAGGACGATTTTAGGAAGCTAGGGACGGCTGTGAAGCCATGGCTGCATTTTGGAAAACTTGAACCGTTTGGTTCAAAATCAAACCATAGGATTTAGGTGTTTTTAGCTAAGTTTAATGATTGGAATAGTAAGGAAACATGAAAATAGGAATTATAGGATTGATTGGGGTTGAAATCGGACCAAAACAAAGAGGGGAAAGCACTGAACCGGTCACGCCGGTTCAGCACAGTGCGGACCAGTTCACGCGGGTTGAAGACGACACTGTGCACCTGGCGCGTGGGCTCACGCGCAGGTGGCTTCTCAGGCCACATGGGGGCGCGTGCCTCACTTTATGGGGATGAGTTCAACACACGAAACCTTCTATTCGATGTAACGAACATTTTGGGATTGGTCTCGTGTCAATCGGACATCGTTTCGATAGGTTTCGGGGTGTCGGAAGGTTTAGGGTCGGTTTAAAAATAGTTAAAAGTTCGGGAAAATTACGGGGCTTTAATGGGAGGTTAATTAAGTAGTTAGTAACCTTCTATTACAATTTGGACAGGTTTGGGAGTCCCGGTGATAGCGATCAGCTCGGGAGAGCCTACAACATGCAAATCGAGGCGGCAGCTCGGACGGTCTGTGAGTGGACCTTGTTTTCTAAATTGGTGCATGCATGCTTTTTAGTGAAGGGTACAAATGTCTTCTTATGAAATGTTTTTATAAACTTTTGTTTTGTCCACTCACAGCTTTTAATGTTTTGACTACCCTTCAGGTTGACATCGGATGTGGACTGTAGCAGAGACCGAAATATCACATACCTCCTCCGGATCCTGGCGTACTCTGATAGCCCGGGAGGGCAGCGGTCGAAAATATCCCTTGTCTGACACTTCGTGTCAGACGGGAGCAGGGTCATCCCGCACTAATCCCGGGGGGATTGGGATGGGTCCTGTCAACGTGGTATCAAAGCGGGGGTTGTCTTTATTCGAGCAACCGTGGAGCTCTTGGAGTAGTACGCAGGTCGAGGATGTGATATCTCAAGGGGCTACAGTTCGTGGTCAACCTGATTGTTGTGATGCCGATACGATAATTAGTAGGACTGTATCATGGAATGTCTTGGTTCGGCATTGGATGTCGGGGTTGCCATAGTTCTATCAAGGTTGACAGTGTGGGACCCTACGAAAGGATTAACGTATTCGTACTTTGGAATTGTGATCGTGAGAAGGTTGGTTGGGATCGTCTTTCACGATGTCGTAGGATCGGTTCCAACGACTGGTTTGGAGTTGTGACTATCCGATGATCGTATTTGGCTGAGTTAGATGGATTTATTGTGGTCGGCAGTTAGCTGTCGGTTTCGTGACATCCTAGTTGGATTGACGGTAGGATTGGATTGACGTCTCTGCGATGTAGGGACCGCGGTGTCAGTCAGGTTGTTGATTTTACTGCTTTTCGCAGTTGGGTTCAGAGGAACTCTAAGCGTGATCGTGGAACCCTACTTTAGGGTGTATGGTTCGAACATGTGAGTTGACGAGTGGTTTGACTTGGACGACTATTCGGATTTGGATTCGTTAGTCGGCCTAGTCATGTCAGCTTGTGTTGGGACTACACTTTGTAGTCGGAGTTGTATTCATCGGTTAGACCTAGTTGGTTGTCTTGCTACTCAGTTGTGATGGATTGTTGGTACAACTAAGGTCGTGGATGACCTGGTAGACGACATTTGGTCTAGTCGAGTTACGACAGGTTAGAGTTTGATTTGGACAAGTTATCAAGGTTGGTATTTGTCGATGGAATCCCTGAGTGGGGATACGGAATAGTTAAATATGGGCGGTTGATTCCGTTGGATGCGGAGCCTGGATATCGAGATGTCATGTGGCTATGTCTGCACGAGTCTGTGGCAGGCACTACTACCGGGAGTGGTTGTAGTTATGATTGTTGGGAATCGGGGACGTTCAAGGGACGTTTCCTTTTCTCGTATGAGTCGTTTTGGGTGACTTCTCAGATTCTACCATGATTGATGATGGTAGATGATGTTGATGATGTAGATGTTGTGGGTTGCCACTAGTACACCGATCGTGTATTGGTTGGTGAACCCGTGATTTGTCTTGGGTCATTAGGTAGAGTGAGTATATCGAAGTTAGGTGACTGAGATTTCTCATTTTCTACTTGGTGGTAGACGATATTGGTTTACATAGCGTGGTGAATGCAGCGAGTTTGTTTGCATTCACGTAGGATGGACTTTGATGTCATCGGTTTTGGATCATCCTTGATTTTTTCTAGATGGAATGCCAATGATCGATACGAGGTAATCAGTGAGAACCCACAGTCTCGATGTGTCTCGTCGTTGACTGATCTGTTTAGATGTGGGAATTGGTTTAGGACTTTGGGTGTCGTTATGGAT
This sequence comes from Prinsepia uniflora, assembly GCA_032719365.1. NCBI lineage: Eukaryota > Viridiplantae > Streptophyta > Magnoliopsida > Rosales > Rosaceae > Prinsepia > Prinsepia uniflora. The sequence goes on along the minus strand of CM064865.1, from coordinate 74,477,315 downwards.
CTGGATCGTGATCTTGATGATCCAGATAGGTGGAGAGTTTATCACTCTTACTGGGATGTTTGAGTGGAGCATGATGGGACTGAACTTCTTTTCGAAGTAAATCCTGTATGGTATATTACTCAGGTGAGTAGTTTTCCGACGTAGTCGGATGTGGTCAACCTTAGATGTGTAGATATTGGGATTGACTTCCCTATGAAGTCAATCTATTGTACTGTGGTAATCGGTTGAGCAGATAACCGATAGGTTCGGTTTTGATACGTCTCAGTAGACGTGAACGATATTTCGAGTTTTGGAATCAGATTTCTGGATGACGATCCAGGATTTGATTTTGGAACTTGAAAGTGGATTTCTGGATTTGGGTTTTGGAATTAGATTTCTGGGTGACGATTTAGGATTTGATTCTGGAGCTTGACATTGGAATTTTCTTTTATGGATTTGGGTTTGGAATGGTCATTCATAATGCTAGCTTACGGAATGATGATTTCGGATTCGGATTTGGACATGGTTATGGATATGATTTCTGGGTTTGGATTCGGATTTCTTACGAAATTGTGGATTCGGATTCGGATTTGGAAATAGATGATGGGTTGGAGTTTCGATTTGTCTAGTCCGGGATTGGACAAGTGGACTCCATTATAGAAACGTGATTGGCTACAACCTAGGTGGTTGTAGGTTGATTGATGGGTAGATGTACGTACCTTGTACGTGGTTCGAGGTACGATACTGGGCATACTTGTGGTGTTTAGTGATGGTATATATGTTATACCAGTAGTAGGTTGGTGAACGTGTTGGTAGACGGATTGGTTTTGATACCATCGGATTAGTTGAAGTCGTGAACTAGGCATTGGATACTGTGCATTGGGTCATAGTGTTCTGATGGGTCTAGTTACACACAGATCGAGTGAAATGTTGGTACGTGTATACTCAGGTTGAGTGAGTTAGTGGTTAGTGTAACCACCGGTGAGTATAGTGTCAATTTTTGACTAGCGACTGTCAAGTGGTGACAGTTTGCCGAAGGTGTCAGCGTGGATCGATCAGTGAGGTCTGATGACTCCCAGTGGGAGCAGACGTCAGGATAGATTGGGTTTGAGAAAGGAACCGTCGAGTTGTTTGAGTCAGCAAAATGGTAGGATTAACAAGTAGTGTCAATTCAGAATGTATGGCTACTGTCATTCGACGTGGTCGAATGTAGTCGATACGAGGTGAGTGTTAGTGGTACGTCTGGTTGCTGACGAGTATTGTTTTAGCTATTGGGTGTACTAGCGTACACGTGTTGTAAGGTTAAGATTGATTTCCACGAGGTGGTTGTGGAATCAGGATAGTTGGAGTTTCAAGAACGGAACTAATTAAGGAGGGAAGAACGGTTAGAATTAGGTCGGTTGGAATTTCAAGGACGAAATTAATTAAGGAGGGAAGGTTGTAACGACCCGTCCCAAATTCCTAGATTAGATTAGTGACTAATCATGATTAGTGACTATTCATGATTAGTGAGGTTAATCGGTCATTAGTTGGGCGAATTCCATAGACAGGCGGCACGTCGAATTCGGACGTTTGATGGCGAAGTTACGGTTCATGGAAGTTCGAGGGTACTATTGCGCGAATTACGAAACGGTTGCATTTTTGGAATTTAGTGGGGCCCAGATATTTTATGGAGGCCCAATAGATGAGTGACACTTGTCACCCATCCACAGGCCACCCAAATTGTATTCATGCACCTTCCCCTTGCATTTTCATTTTCTTCATTCAAACACACAAAACCATTTCCCCGATCTCACCATTTTTCTCTCATCTGTGCAACCCAAACCCATCCAACCTTCAACCTATGATCAGCTGGGAGGACCAGGGAGTGAGGGAAGACAGGAGGGGAAAGCACTGAACCGGTCACGCCGGTTCAGCACAGTGCAGACCGGTTCACGCGGGTTGAAGACGACACTGTGCACCTGGCACGTGGGCTCACACGCAGGTGGCTTCTCAGGGCACGTGAGGGCGCGTGTCTTACTTTCTGGGGATGAGCTCAACACATGAAACCTTCTATTCCATGTAACGAACATTTTGGGACTGGTCTCGTGTCAATCGAACATCGTTTCGATAGGTTTCTGGGTGTCGGAAGGTTTAGGGTCGGTTTAAAAATAGTTAAAAGTTCGGGAAAATTACGGGGCTTTAATGGGAGGTTAATTAAGTAGTTAGTAACCTTCTATTACAATTTGGACAGGTTTGGGAGTCCCGGTGATAGCGATCGGCTCGGGAAAGCCTACGGCACGCAAATCGAGGCGGCAGCTCGGACGGTCTGTGAGTGGACCTTGTTTTCTAAATTGGTGCATGCAAGCTTTTTAGGGAAGGGTACAAATGTCTTCTTATGAAATGTTTTTATAAACTTTTGTTTTGTCCACTCATAGCTTTTAATGTTTTGACTGCCCTTCAGGTTGACATCGGATGTGGACTGTAGCAGAGACCGAGATATCACATACCTCCTCCGGATCCTGGCGTACTCTGATAGCCCGGAAGGGCAGAGGTCGGAAATATCCCTTGTTTGACACTTCGTGTCAGAAGGGAGCAGGGTCATCCCGCACTAATCCCCGGGGGATTGGGATGGGTCCTGTCATGTTAGATGGGCAGTGGTGACTCGCTAGAGAGTACAGCTGTATTGTTACTGTAGGAAAGGGTAACTGGCCGATTGTGCCAATCGTAATAGCTAGGAATGCTGGTTAGTAGGCCTTACGAGGGACGACTGGGGACTTTGGTCGGACGCTCCCAGTTAGTAGGAAGTGACCCACTGATGGTCGGTTTGTAGGGCATGTGTCCTTGTTCGGTCGTCGGACGGAGATGACTTACTACCATCTGGTCAATGTACGGCTAAACCTGGTCGGTAGTAGCCCATTGCGGGTGGTTTCGAGGTGTCCTGTTGGTGGTCAGTCGGAATGGCATAAACATAAGTTCCCTAAGTCATTGACTGAGGTGGACTTCCTTGGTTGAGAACTTGCTGTTTCGGGCAGATCGTGTAAACCGACCAGTGGGCTATAACATGGAGTCTCCAAATTCATTGGATGAGGAAGGGAGCCATGGCTTATATATCAGAAGTCCCTTGTGAGACTAAAGCATGATAGACCGAGCCCTTGAAGGTGTACCGATCTACCAAAGTCCCCTGAGAGACGAGTAATTTGGAAGGTTAGATCGACCCTTTGAAAGTGTACCGATATACCAAAGTCCTCCAAAAGACGTGGAACTCCAAAGGACAGGTCGGCCCCTTGAGGGTGTACTGATCCACCGAAGTCTTCCGCGAGACGTGGAATTTCAAAGGGCATATTGGCCCCTTGAGGGTGTACTGATCCACCAAAGTCCCCTGAGAGACATGAAATTCCAAAGGTCGGATCGGCCCCCTGAGGGTGTACCTATCCATCGAAGTCCCCTAAGAGACATGGAATTCCAAAGGCCAGATCGGCCCCATAACGGTGTACTGATCCACCAAAGTCCCCTGAGAGACGTGGACTTCCAAAGGTCAAATCGGCTCCTTGAGCATGTACCGATCCATGAAAACTTTGGTTTTATTTTTGGAAAGGAAGGCTGACCACATGTCATTATGAGTGGAGCCTGGTCGTTAGGTTAGTGGGTGTGTTGCAGGAGGGCATTATTAATTACGCCTGGGGCCTTATATAAAGGGCGTTTAGGCCATAATTGTTTCAAAACTACCAAGTAAAAAACTTCCGAGCAATTAGGAAGAGTGAATTGTAAGCCAAGTAGTTTGGGAATAGCAAGTGTCCATCTAAGTAAAATTGGAGAAAAAGTGTTCGTCCGAGAAATTTTCTACTGACCAGAAAATGTATTTTTTTTTTCTTGCTTGTGTTCCTATTCTTCCTTTTCATAGTCGGTAGGTTCTTAGATTGTCGATAAGTTCGTCAGAGTCAGGTTCCGATGAAAGGTCCCCTTAGACGTTTGGAAATGAACTACCTCATCATGTTTGGCAGATGAAGCCGATACCCGATACCAGGTTGAGTGCCTCCACATCCACAAGTGGATCTTCGTCAGCCAATAGTGAGTCTAAGTCGACTGTCAATATGGAATTAGAAGTTTGAGAGGTTCCAGTTGATGAGGTCGTTGAAGGCAATCAAAGCCAAGGTTTTGACCAAGAGGTAGATCAAGAGATTGTGAGCATAGATTTTGAGTGTGAGTCCGAAAATGAGGTGACCGATGAGCAAATGGCTAAAGAAACTCTAGAGCAAGTTCAGACCGAGGAGGATGAGGAGGAACTGGATTCCAGCGATGTTCAGACGGTAATTCCCTTAAACCGATAATTGTATGCCATGGATAATGTCGGGACCACCTTGAAGCAAAAAGACATTGACAAATTCTGGGAGTTCTACAACATACAGGATAAGATTGAGCTGAAGATCCCATTGACAACGGATCTACCGAGTCAGCTGCCAGATGGGTCGTTCTTGTAACGACCCGTCCTAAATATCGGGATTTAATATTAAGTAATCATGGTTTATAATGACTAATTGGGAATTAATTGAGTGAATTCGGACGGACGGTGTAAAATGACCATTTTGCCCCTGGTCTTGGGCAAAATGTTGACTTTTAACTCGGAGAGTAACGTACGAGGACCGATGACCGTGACTTAGATCAGGACGTCACGAGTCCGTAGACAGGTGGCACATCGAAATCGAACATCGAACGGGGCAGTTATGGTCACAGGAGTGAAATCGATTAAACTTACGTCCCGGTAATTCGAGTGAAATAATAATAAAATAATGAAATCTGATTAATAATTATGGACCCTTGGATGAGTGACAACATGATTTGGGACCCCTAATTTGTGGATCTATGTATATTGGTCAATTAATTAATTAATTAACTAAACTCACATCTCTCATTTCTCTCTCTTCTTCCCGCGATCATTTTCATTCCTCACTAACCAAACACCTCGTACAATCACACAAACGACCCTCAATCCATAACCAATGAATTTGGACCTTGAACGAAGATGAGGGAGTGAAGGGAGGCAAGTTAAATGGTGTTGACATCGACGACCGTCGTGGACAGTGGCCGGCGTTGCCATGAAAGGTAAGGTTCGAGTTTTAAATTTAGAAGTTGGGCTTGACTGGTTGTCGAATGAATTTGATGTTTGGATGGTGTTTCTAAGGTTGCAAGGAGGCTTTTGGGCCTCGAACGGAGGCCAACAATGGCTGGAATCCTGGGAATCTGACGGAGGCATTTGGCCAGTTCAAACGTTTGTTTGGAAAGGTATGATCTCGACCTAAAGTTTGTGTTTTGACCGTGTAGATCGATAGGAAATAACTAGATGAAGCTATAGGACTTGAAATGGTTGAAATTGGACTAAGATTAAACGAGATATAGTGTTGAACCGGGAACGCCGGTTCGGTTGGACCGAACCGGTCTGAACCGGTCTGGACTGAGGTTGAAGATAATGAACAGTGCATACGCGTGAGGCCCACGCGCAGCCCTTTTGGGCGGCGCAGGGGAGTTAGTTTGGAAAAGTGTTCAACATGACTTTTAATCTATTCGATGTAACTGATAGGTCCTCAAATAAGCATTATTTTATATTATTTTATACCCTTTATACTTATCTTTTGATATAAAAATAATAAATAATTAGATAAATTAATTTATTTTGTGATATTTCTGTTTAAATAAATAAAGCTTGTAATTTGGAGCATTTTGGCGAAAGAATCGTCCCGATCGGAATTGTAACGAAGAAATTATGGACGAATTTTGGTGAAATTATACTAATTAATTGTTTTTATTTTGTAGCCCAAATTAATAAAACAATCCAGCCCAAAAAAATGAAGCCCAGAAGCCCAAGACATCAACCGGCCCAGCCCAAATTCCTGTGCAGCCCAGGAGACCGGACCAAGCGAACCCTGGCCCGCGGTCCATTTCTTTCCCGCAGCCCATCAACCCCGTTGACAGGCACTGGCCGAGGCGTTTTTCATCTATTCGGCGCACGCGTCCCGAAGTTCTTGCTCTCCCTCAGCGCGCGCGTCCCGAACTGCTTTCCTCCTTTTCAGCTGCAATCCACCAACTCTTCGTACGCCTACCAGCACGCCTTCACCAACTCCCCATGCTCTTCTCAGCCGCTCCTGGCTGAAATTCAGAGGGCAGTTTCAGCCAGCCCCTGCTAATGCATCAGTCCAATCCCAGCAGCTTGCTGCATTTTCCAACTGCTCCCCCTTTTCAGTTTTTCCTGCAATTTCAACCAATTTCCAGCCATATTTTCAACCCAAACCATCCCCAAAATCATCATTATTCATCAGGTCATTTTTATATTTTATTTTTGTATTTTATAATTTGAATTTTGGCACTCCCTCTATAAATAGGGAGGCCATTTCATTTGTAAGAGTCCCCATTTTGAGTAGTTTTTCATCTTAGTTTAGTTCATGTTTCTCTTTTCTCTTAATTCTTCTTTTTCTATTTTTTAGATTTATTTTGGGGACCATTTTAACTTCTTGTAGTTTCTTTTATTTAATTAACTTTCTTTTAAATTCTTATTCTTAATTTATGTTATAATTTATGTTATTTCTTAATTTCATTTCTTCTTTACTTTGTTCTTGTGATTTTTCTTTGAGATCTCTTAAATACATTTTTATGTTTTCCTTAAGAAATACCTAGGCCAAGTATTTCCAAAATAATTCTAGAATTTAATTCTGTATTCTTATGTTTTATCCTCCATCTTTATAAGGTTCTTGCCGCTGTTCGGTGTTCCTTATGAATAACATTCCATTGTTTCCATCCACTTTCGGAATCACAAGCTGTTCTTGGGTTTCGAAAGTGTAACTCTTCTCCATTTACTTAAATTCTTGTTATTGTTTTCGTTTTACTTATAATTCAATATATGTGTTGGTATTTTCTTTCTAACATTTGTAAATGTGAATAAAATTTCCATGTGTTTTACTTTTTGAATTTCATCTACTTCATATGTTTTAGTGCTTAACCTTCAATTTAACGTTAAGTGTTTATGACCGATTTTCGGTGCACTTAGAATAGGATTGAAGAGATTTAGATGTTTGACACACATTGAAATCACAAACTTAAGGTGAATCGTATTATAAGTGTTTATGACCGCTGTTCGGTGCATTTATAATATTGAAAAATGTATGCATGTATTTAAGATAATTAAGGTAGAATTTCGTGATTGGTTCAATATGAGCATGATGTTAGAGTGTTGGTAAAAATATGTATTTGAAGAAATTTCACTTGCATAAAAGTTAAAGTAGAAGTAGAATTAAGTTCTTAATTATTTTTACTTGCTTTCTTTATTTTATAATTACAATCTTTCAAACCACCCATCTAATTCTTTATTCTTTTATTATTTAATTCTTTATTCTTTTATTATTTAATTCTTTATTCTTTTATTCTTTTATTCTTTATTTCATTAATTCATTTATTCTTTAATTCTTTATTATTTAATTCTTTAATTCTTTAATTATTTAATTCATTATTCTTTGATTATTCATTATTCTTTTTAACTAACATATTAATAATGTTCCCTAATTTCCTCGGTTAAGAACGATCCCTATTTACCAATACTACAATTACATAAAAAGGGTTTAAATTGCATAACACCCTAATTACGTGTTTAATTTAATGCGTAGTTTGTTCATTATCAGTAACAAACATTTTGGGACTGGTTTCGTGTCGATCGGACATCGTCTCAATATAGTTCGAGGTGTCCGAAGGTTTAGGATCGAGTTTTAAAATAGTTAAAAATTCAGGAAAATTACGGGGCTTCAATGAGAGGTTAATGAGCTAGTTATTAACCCTCTAGTATGATTTGGATAGGTTTGGAAGTCCCGGTGATAGTGGTGTGACTCGCGAAGGCTTATGGCACGCGTATCGAGGCGGTAGCGTAGGACAGTCTGTGAGTAGACAATGTTTTCTAAACTGTGATGCATGCATAACTATTTTATATTTTTTATATATGTGATTTCTATAGTGATGATTGTGGCATTGGCGATTTACATGGTTGCACGTATTATGAGGTAATCCCGTATTTGCACGTATTTCGAGATTTATGGTTGTACTGTAGTTGTGCGTGCTTGTGGTTTCATGGATAGTGTTATGAACTAGTTATGGTTTGGAAAGATGAACTCGAGCATGAGACCCATTTGAATTATGTGATTGGGATAGGGGCCCAGTTGGTTTACGAAATCGGGCTAAAACCATTTTGAGTTATGTGATCGGGTCGGGGGCCAAATGGTTTACAAAATCGGGCATGAGGCCCTGTTGGGTTTTATAAATGTGATTTCGGGTCTGGGACCCTATGTTTCATAAACATGATTTCGGATCAGGGGACCCTAAATGGATTTGTGATGTTTTATGGGAATTTCGGGCAGGGCCCATTGAGATGTTTTGAAATGGCCTTGTAAAACTGTTTTCCATATACCATCTTGATTCGAGGATATGTGATGGTCTCCTCCAGGTGTCTGGGACACTGGGGAAGTCACGGTGCATTGCTTGCGAGGGGTCATTATACGGAGCTACCGGACAGTATAGTGACTCAAGAGTAAGATTGCTATGATTAGACGTCTAGAATGTCAGACATCTGGGATGTCAGAGATATTGACCTGGAGAGACCCCGTGTAACGACCCGTCCCGAATTCCTAGATTAAATTAGTGACTAATCACGATTAGTAAGGTTAATCGGTGATTAGTTAGGCTAAATCGGATGAACGATGCGAAATGACCGTTTTGCCCCTGATAGTGGCAAAACGTTGACTTTTTGTTCGGGCGGTCAAATGGACTTTGGTGGATGACCGTGACGTAGTTCGTGACGTCACGAGTTCATAGACAGGTGGCACGTTCAATTCCGACGTTCGAGGAAGAAGTTATGGCGTTCGGAAGTTTAGGGGCATTTTGGTAATTATGGTTAAATGGGGCAAATAGTTGACTTTTTAACCAGGAGGTCCGATGGTCGAGGGCCGAGGACCACGTAGATCGGGACGATATGAATCCATAGACAGGCGGCATGCTGAAATTGGACTTCGAACGGGGAAGTTATAGGTCATGGAAGTTCGATTTCACTATGCACGTACTTCGAAATGGGGATGATTTTGGCAATATCTGATTGGGAAGATATTTTAGTGGGTCCCATGGATGAGTGACAAGTGTCACTCATCCTATTGGTCAATTTCCCTAAAAAGAGGATCTCACTAATTAAATAATATTAAATTAATTGATTATATTTTAATCCCACCCAACACTAAATCCTAACCCTCTATCTCATCTCATCACTTGATCCTCACCCTCCATTTCTCTCCTTTCATCTGATCCATCTCTCTCATCAACTATCATCATCATCAACCTTATATCTTCTTCATTTTTTTCCCTCACAAACCTGAAAACCCCATAACCCATATTCTCCATTTTCTTCAAACACACAACACCCATTCCTTCACCACCTGCGACTGAAAAAAAGGAGATAGTGTGAGTAAGGCGAGGTAGGACTGGACGGAGACGGCCAGAGCCACGGTGGCTCACGGCGGGAGGAAACCCGAAAAGGTAGATTTAGGGTTTGAAATTCGAAACTTGGGTTTTATTGGTTTTGGATCGAAACTAATAATTGGGTTATGTTTCTGGGGACTCGGGGTGGCTAATAAGATCGAATGGAGCGGCTGAGGACGGGGGTGCAGCCCAGACAGACGACCGAAAACTGAGCGACTGTTCTCGGCATCACAGGTAATTATCTCGACCCGTTTTCTATTTTTTAAACCCATAGAACTCTAATTTAGCTTGAGACGAGTAGAATGGGACAAACGGGAGGAGAAATGGTGGCCGGAGTGAAGAGAACCGGCCGGGTCAAGCCGCGGGTCACGGCGACTCGGTTGCAGGCTTCGGGTCGACCCGGCGAGAGGACAGGGATGACTGATGACGTCAACCTGATGACGTCATCATGTCAGGGATGATGTCATCATGTCAGATCTGACAATGTGAGTTGACATGTCAGAATATGGACCAATGGGAGCTTGACACGTGGCACTGTCAGAGGTGTCAGTGCTGACGTCAGCGTTGACTTTTCAAAGCGGTGACTTTTGCATTGACCAGGGCGTGAGGGCACGTGTGAACAGTGTTTTGAGTGGGCCCAGTGTCATTTTAAAGGTTTCGACGATCCGGATCCAATGACTGTGGTTTCGGGTTGATTGGAGATCGTTAGGTTGGTCAAATTTAGGTTTTTCACCTCGGGAAACGTGTACGGGACACGTTGACTTTTCCGGGAAAGTTTAGGGTTCTTAATATGGACTTTTATAGGTTAGTAGTAACCTTTGGATATGATTTGGACAGGTTCGGGAGCCCCGGTGATAGTGATTGGATCGAGGAGCCGTATGGCACGCAAATCGAAGCGGCAGCTTGGACAGTCTGTGAGTGGACCTTGTTTTCTAAATTGGTGCATGCATAAATGTTTATTAAATGTTTTAAATACTTGTTTGTGATGCCATGAGTGCATTTGGATGTGTGGTTACGTATAGGCACGTATTTCAAGGTTTCGGCCATATACGGTGCCTATACGGGTCTGTATTTCTGTATTGGTATAAATGAAATGGTTTTGGATTTCCAAAAGGATAAATTCGGGCACGAGACCCAGTTATTTTACGGTTTATGATTTCAGGTCAGGGACCCTAGATGGATTTCCAATTTCATGACGGTTTACGGGAACCGGCATGAACTCTGGAAAGGTCATTGTGGTTCATGACGGTTTATGGGAACCGACATGAACCTTTGTCAGGTCATTATGGTTCATGATGGTTTATGGGAACCGGCATGAACCCTGGTTAATGGATGTTATGGATCATGACGGTTCAAGGGAACCGGGCATGAATGTTTATGTTATGTATATATATGTATTCATATACCTTCCTTTACTTCTATTATCTCCTCTGGGGAGGGTCGTTGGCCTGGGTGGACCCTGGAGTAGTCACGGAGCACCGATTGAGTGGAGTCACCCCCCAGTTGGGTTCTTTACTCTCAAGAAGGTTATGATTACTATTACCTCGGGTAGAGTCAGTGGTCTGCGGTGTAATGACCCGTCCCGAATATCGGAATTGAATATTAATTAATTATGATTTAGAATGACTAATCGTGGATTAGTTGAGTGAAATCGGACGAAACGTGCAAAATGACCGTTTTGTCCCTAGCGTGGGCAAAATGTTGACTTTTAGTTCGGGCGGTCAAACGGACTTTGACCGATGACTGTGAGGTAGTTCGGGACGTCACGAGTTCATAGACAGGTGGCACGTTCGATTCCGACATTCGAGGTGAAAGTTATGGCGTTCGGAAGTTGAGGGGTATTTTGGTAATTTGGCATATTAGGGGCCAAATGTTGACTTTTTGACCAGGAGGTCCGATGGGCGAGGGCTAAGGACCGTTACGTAGGTCTCGTCAATACGAATCCAACGACAGGCGGCATGCCGAAATCGGAGATTCGACGACGAAGTTATGGTCACCGAATCGGGCTCGATTAACCGAACGAACCGGGAATAAAATAATATTTTAATATGAACAGTACCCGGTGATGGTGCACACCTGGATGAGTGACAAGTGTCACCCATCCCTTGTTTCCAACTCCTTGTTTCCCTCCAAACACCATCATTACAACATCATCATTTCTCCTTCATCATTTCTTCCATTTTCTCCTTCATTTTCTCTTCTTTGTTTCTTACCCGTGAACATTGAGCAGCAGAAATTGGGAGAATTGAGCTCCCTTTCACAACCAGTTTTGAGGGGAGTTTGAGAGCTATGTGAGACTGATTCAACTGGGATAAAACGAGGGATTGTTTGAGAGCTGAGGAATTGAATTTCGGATTTTAGAAAATTTGGGGGGAAAATCGAATTGGAATAATTGAGCCGTGAGGAGTGGAATTGAAGCCTCATTTAGCTTTCTAGGATCAATACGAGTCGATCTGCAACAAGAACGAAGGGAATTGGTGTCGATTTAAGCAAGAACAGAAGGGATGAAATCTTCGAATTTTCGACCTTGAGTCGAGGAATTTGAGGCTTCGATTGATGAAATTGAACTGGGGATTATGTTTCTGAGGATCCCACGATGCTTCTGGAAGGATCAATTGAAGGAAAACGTTGGAGATTGATGAAGTGCCATCATTGCACAGTGTACGGCTGTTCTTCGAAGAATCGAGTTTGAGTCGTGGAGTTTGAGCCATGAATTGATTCAATTGAGTTGGGGAAAAGGTTTACCTGAGTTCATTGAAGCTTCTTCATGAATCAATTTAGGGAAATCGTGTGAAATTGAGGGATTTCTGATGATGAACAGTGTTCGGGGTGTCCTTCGAATGATCAACTGTGATCGTGAGGTTTGAGGTAAGTTCGATTGTAATTGAGTCCACAGATCTTTAATTGAACTTAATTCGAAGCTGACTGAATGTTCAATTGATGAAAACAGTGTGGAATTGACAGAAAACCAGCCGGGTATGATCGCGGGTTAAACGACCCGTTTACCAGACAAACGGGTGAGGGAGACAACACTGTAGCTGGCGCGTGGGTTTCACGCGCAGCCACTCACGGCGGCGCGTGAGGCACTTCCAGCCTAGTCTCAAGGTGAGGTCAACATGACTTTTGATCCTCTCAGTGTAACGAACATTTTGACGATGATTTCGAGGAAATCGGATATTGTTTCGATAATGTTCCGCGTATTCGAAGTTTTGTTTTACGTTTAAAATACGTATTTAAATTCCGGAAAAATTGGGGAAAATTATATGATGTATTTTGAGATGTTAGTAACCCTCTATAATGATTTTGGACAGGAGTTGTGATTTCCAGAATTTGCGGAAAAACGTGCAGCTCGGAAACGAACCGTTTTGAACGGTGTGTGTGAGTGGACTTTGTTTTCTAACCGTGATGCATGCATATATGATTTAAAATGCTTTATTATATGATTTGATATGCTTTGGCATGATTGGTATTTCAATTCGGTGATTTCTCGGTTTTATGATTATTATATTATTATATTTTGGCACGACTTTCGAGAAATCATGAAATTGGTTAAAAATGATATTGTGGGCGTGAGAACCCAAGTAAATAATGATTTTGACTCGGATTTGGAGTTACATGTGAATTTGATGAATTTGATGATTTTTGTATTCTCGTGATTTTGTGATTATTTTAATCAGTCTTTCGGGCACGTTTTACGAGGAACGTGCAAATGATGTTTTGGGCTACGGCCCGGGATTGAAAATGATATTTGGACTCGGATTATGAGTCAGGAATTGATTTTATGGATTTACGTGATCGTGGCAACTCGGGTTTATGGTTGCACGGATTTACGTGAAAATGATATTTTGGGCTTGAGACCCAATGGAATTGTGTTTCTGATTGGATTTGTATTTCCATGTGATTACATGATGATATTGATGATTTCAGATTTATAAAGTAAATCGGGACTATGGTTATTTTGGGGCTGAGACCCTGTGTTGATATATGATTTGGTTTTCAATGCAACTGTTTTTCACTGGTTTTTGTGATGATGATATGTTGCGGATAATTAGGGCTTTCGGGTGGAAATATGTTTTTCCCCGGAGTGCACCCTGGAGATAACGCTCGCCTTCGAGATGGAAGTGTTTACCTCGAAGAGGTCACGTAGCACGGTCTTTGTCGTGCAGCCCAGGGGAGGCTCGACTCAGATCAAATGTGCTGGATATATGTGTGGATCGGTAAGTGATGTGTTCACGAGATCCGGATTTCCGGCTGGTGATGTGTTCACAGCGGCGGATGCTCGGATTTTGAGCGGTCCTTGAGCCTATTGATATGCACGCGTTGCAGGGATAAACGTGACTCTAAGCAACAGGATATGGAAATAAGTCCCGTGGATTATGGAAAATGATTTTGAGGAAACCGTGGTTTAGCGGTTAAAATGATTTAAAGAAACATAATGTTTGTGATTACGTACCGGTTTTGAGTACGGGTTTTTGGTCTTTGTGGCCGGGTGATTGTGTTCACATGTTTTGGCCTGAGAGCCGGGATTTGATGTTTTATAACATGAGTTTTTATGGACCATGGGAAAATGTGTTTTGATTTTATCGGTCCACTGTTCATACATGAATCATTTCATACTATTATTCATGTTTTATGATATGCATGCACGTTTGTGAAAACTGGAGGGTAAGAATGTGTTTTGGAAAATGTTTTTATAAGAGGTCATTTTTGTCCACACACACCTTTTCTGTTTTATTAACCCTTCAGGTCGTGGCGCGTTGATCGAGGCTATTCCAGAGGTGGAGGTATGTGTGGGCACAGGCGCAAAATTCCCTTGTCTGGCAGGTGCTGAAGGGTTGTTTCAGACTTTCAGTTGACTTGTCAGACGGGAGCAGGACCAGGCACGGTTATCTATGTCCTTCGAAGGCGGGTCCTGTCATGCGGACATTGATCTTGACTTTGAGATGACTCGGATTGAGACCCGGGTAGCACGCGCGTAGCTTTGGAAACTGTGACAGGATTGGTTGTGTGAATTATATGTATATATGATGTATGCTATATGATATGATATATGACGTATGTTTACACAGGTTTTGGGCAGTGGCCCGTATGGTCATTTTCATTATGGTTCTTTCAATCTTGGTTTTGGGCTTAGTTCCCACATATGGTTTCTTTCGGTTAAATGGTTTTTGAATGCATGCATGCTTTTTAGTGAAGGGTACAAATGTCTTCTTATGGAAATGTTTTTATAAACTCTTTATTTTTGTCCACTCACAGCTTTTAATGTTTTGACTGCCCTTCAGGTTGACATCGGATGTGGACTGTAGCAGAGACCGAGATATCACATACCTCCTCCGGATCCTGGCGTACTCTGATAGCCCGGAAGAGCAGAGGTCGGAAATATCCCTTGTTTGACACTTCGTGTTAGACGGGAGTAGGGTCATCCCGCACTAATCCCGGGGGGGTTGGGATGGGTCCTGTCACCCCGGGTATCACACGTTGCTTTTTACCGTGAGATATGACGTTTGGGACATCAAGCGTCTAGGACGCTAGGCATCTGGGATACCGAGGATGGTTATGTGGTAAATATGGATTATTGGATTCATGAAATGGTATTTTGGTATTTGTGGATTTTTGGTTATGGATTTGGGCAGTGGCCCACTTGGTTCTGGATTTACGAATTTTGGTATTCTACAGTTTTGGGCTGAGTTCCCACACTTGGTTTTGAGTTACGGGTTTTGGGCTAAGGCCCTAATGGTTCATTTGAGTAAATGTTTTGATTACTAATTTTCGGTGCATGCATACTTTTTAGTGAAGAGCATAAATATATTTATGAAATGTGTTTTTATGAATTTATTGATTTTTGTCCACTCACAGTTCTTAATGGTTTTTAATGCCCTTCAAGTTGATCACGGATGCGGGCTGTAGCAGATACCGAGACATCTCACTCCTCCACCGATCCTAGCGCGCTCTGGGAGCCCTGTATGGGCTAAAGTATGAATTATCCCTTGTCTGACACTTCGTGTCAGACGGGAGCATGGCACATCCTGCGTTAATCCCGGGGGGATTAGGATGGGTCGTGTCAGTTTTTTTTTATATAGACACATTTAAGTATGGTGTTCAGTTGCCGCTTCATCCTTGGCTATAGAGTATAGTCACTCAGATGCGGATAGCGCTTGGCTAGCTGAACATGAATGGTTGGCTCACGTTGGTTAATCTCTACACTATATTTAGCATATGTGGGATAGGAGAGCCGGCCTAGAGCCACTTCGGTTAACTTTACAAATTCCATTGGCAAATATATGGGTCGAGTTGGTTCTAAGTCGAGTGCCGAGAGAAAGGGAAAAGGGGTTCTTTTATTACTAATATACCATCTTCCCAAAATAATTAGAAGCATGATACGTGTAGATATCCGGCCCTTGGGAGGGAGAGACTAGGAAACTAAGGCAGATGGTCTAACACTTTTTCCAGTCGGCGGGTTGTTTCGGCCGACCATAGGAATAGGCATATATTTTTTTTATCGGTTGTTTTTGTAGTCTGACCTGATTAGAATGGAGAAACGATTGTTTAGTTTTCAACTAATTCAAGGAACCCTCAGCTCGGCAGCTACATCCAAGGAAGGCTACACAGAAAAAGAAGATAACGAATGCGAAGATATCCATAGTCGATTGTCTAATTTGGAGCGTAGCCAGTGTTTACTTCGGCACCCAGATCAACTAATCTCAATCGGCCTCATTCAACTGTTGGCCTCATTCAACTGTTAGGTAATGTACTTATGTTTGGAGTTCGGTCGTATGTGCATATGTCGAGTCGTGTTTACCTTGTTTGTTTTGGAAGTTTACGAGAAGGTGCTCAATCTTGTCGATTTTAAGATGGCAGATGACGCTGCCGAGGAGAAGCGCCAGGCCAAAGAGTGGGCTGGCCATAAGAGAAAAGAGAAAATTTCACCTCCCAAGCCAAAGAAGACGAGGCAAAAATATATGGCGGACAAGCCCAATAATCTAGTGACTATTCGGAAGGAGCCGAGGCAAGCCGAGCCGGGTCTATCAACCTACTAGGAACAAAGGCAGCGTATGCGTCAGTTGGCCCTTGGCACTAGTGGCAATGGAGTAAAGTCTGCTAAACACAAGGATGTGTTGGATCCGAGTGAATGTCGTTGGTAGGAGCTGGAGACCTTGAGCAAGGAGGGAAGCTCAAGTAGTGGTAAGTCAATAGAGCAGGAATCGACCGATGTGGGCACTCCGAAGAAGCAAGATGCACACCGATATGGTCGGGGGTGATAACGGCAAGCAAAAATGAGGGAGTCCGACCAAGCTCAGATTCGGGAGTCTGAGAAAGTGGTAGAGTTGTAATCTGCACTAAAGGATGCGACCATTGGTGCCGAGCAGGCTTGGGAGCAAGTTGTTGCCAATTATAGGCAGTCGGAAGACTTTCAACATGGCCTTGTGTAGGTTTTCCAGGAGTTTCGACAATCTCGAGCCTTTGAGGACGGAGTGGACATCTAGCTCAGAATGGTGAAGAAGGAGCTCATGTAGAAGGTGTTTTTCTTCAACCGGAGGCTGCCGATCAGGTTCCCCTGGTTGAAGGTAGAGCCGGTGCTGATCTAGAGTTTCACACTCCCGGAGGAATATGATGAGGAGTCCAACTAGGAATCTGAGGAAGTTTCCATCCCTAAGACGAATCTGATTGACCCTACACTAGTGCCAAACCCCCAACATCGAATGATGCGCAAGAGGATGAGTAAATTCTGTTTGATTGAGTCGACCCGTCCTAATCATCATTGCCTAATCGTTGCTTGGCCATCCGTCTACTCCCTTTGAATGCTTACTTTCCGTCATTTTTTTTACTAGAGTATGCCCCATGATACGATTATATCAAACATATTTTATCAATTTTGAATCGAATGTTGATTGTTTGGGCCATATCTTGTTGATTTGAATGAACTGTGTAATCGTCAGTCATTTGAGTTGAATGCATACTGAATATCTTGTGATCGGACCACCTTGTTCGTAACCAAGGACTTGGTGCTCGGCAAACCAATTGTAGTTAGGCCAAATAAGAGTAGCGTGGACAAGTACTTGACTTCGTAAGACTGATCCCCTATAACCAATTAATGGGTCATTGAATATGCATTCGACTGGGGTATCATTCACGATTGTGAATTTAGGTTAGGGTGCATGAATACGCATAGGCTAGGTGATCCAATTGAGTACTTGGTGTCGAGTAGGTGTTTGGACACTCTTCCAGCTAGGACGCCCTTTGTGGTTTAATTTCATCAGCCTGAACCGATTAAATTAGAGGCCGAGTGAGGGCACCTGAAATTGCTAAACTGATTGCCTGAATAGCAATACTCATCTGCGCTAGTGACATTGGGGAGTGCCTCGGCACAATGAGCTGTCTGGTCAGTGCCGAACATCACTACCAATGGCGGTGCATGAGCACAATGAGTGAACCAGTCGGTGCCAATTCAACACTGGTGTCAATGGCAGTGCATGAGCACATATGTTGACTAGTCGATGCCAATTCAGCATTGGGGCCGATGGCGGTGCCTGAGCACAGATTTTGACTAATCGGTACCGATTCAGCACTAGTGCCAATAGCGGTGCCTAAACACAGATTTTAACTAGTCGGTGTTGATTCAGCACTAGTGTCGATCAGGGGTGCCTGAACAGTAGGGGTGGGCATATCGTCCCACAATACCGAAATTGTCTCATTCCGTATCATATCAAACTGAACAAAAAAAAAACCATATAGTAAAATCGATACCGATTCGAACTGATACCGTACCGATTTGAACCGGTATAGAATAGGTTTCAATGTTAGGGAATATTGTCCTATACCGAAATTGAACTGATTTTAATTTGTTTTTTAATTAATTAAAAATTAAATTAAATCCAAAAATAAAAAATAAAAATCTCGAATAGCCTAATATAGTAATACCTTAATGCTACAAGGCATATGCTAAGATGGTAATTCGGTAATACCATAACACTACAGGGCACATGCTAATAGCTTCTTCAGTAACTCATTCAGCACGAAACATAAAAGGAAGAACTCAACCGCTACAGCGGTCGCACGAAGCAAACTCATTTTCCTTCTTTGCGTCGCAGCAACCGTACTCTCCCTCTTCAGTTGCGAACCTAGATCCCCAGTATCCCTCTGCAGCTGCGAACCTAGATCCCCAAGCTCTCTGCAACTTGTTCAAGAATCAAGATTCTATATCTTGATGGCTGATGTAAGTGAAACTGTGTCCATGATTCGGATATTTGTCCATTTTCAAATTCAAATGATATTTCTTCTGCTTTTCATGTCTGCAAATTAATTGGTCAAATTATTTGTCGCTTATGTTCGTAATTTTCTTATCACATTCAAGTTGTATACAACGATATTTCTGTGAACAAAAATTGGGTTTGGTATAAATTCAAACTAATGTGCTCAAACTAAGGTTAGAAAGGTTGGATATGGAACTTATGAGTACTAATTGGATTGGTGGAGTGGAAGTCATGATGTTTACTGTTAAACAGATGAGCCATGTCCAACTTCATTTTGGGATTAAACAAAACAAAAGTACAACTTAGTTTTTAGTTTTCACCAACATATATGATAAGGTTTTTTAGGTTATCTTCCATCTTCTCAACTTCATCAAAAGATTGTTTTTAGACATTCAATCAAGTAATCCATAAATTGAATTGAATTTAGGTTCAAAACTGAAATCGTACCAAAATCGTACTAAACATAATTGGTACGGTACAGTATCAATGTCATATTTTGGAATACTGTACCATACCGAACTGTTTAAAATTACTTGATACGGTTTCGATATCATCTTCATACCGAACCGTACCAAACCATGCCCAGGACTACTAAACACACTGTCGACTAGAGATAACATTGAACTAATTGTGACATGTATGTTGAAAGGATAAAAAATGTATTCTCATTAATGAAAGAGATGCTTTGCTTGAACATGCTTCCCAACCCATGGTGAAGTCCTGGTACTTCACTTGTGACTC
This sequence comes from Prinsepia uniflora, assembly GCA_032719365.1. Classification (NCBI taxonomy): domain Eukaryota; kingdom Viridiplantae; phylum Streptophyta; class Magnoliopsida; order Rosales; family Rosaceae; genus Prinsepia; species Prinsepia uniflora. Next base: position 74,457,864 of record CM064865.1, on the reverse strand, counting down.
TTTGAGGCCACTACGATATGCGTGGAAGGCTACTTTGTCGTCAGTCTCCTGACATTTAAAGTACTTGTGACTAAAGTCGGCGACATACTTCTAAAGGGTCTCGGTCTCTCCTTGTCGAATTGACCCAAGATCTTCCGTGGTTAATAGTCGGTTGGTCTAGATCATTAATTAGTAAGGAAGACCATATGTAACTCATTGGAAGAATCGATCATACCTGACCGAAGTTGGTAGAACCAATTGAGGGCAGTTTCGGTGAGAGTAGAGCTAAAGATCAAGCACTACACCTAGTCTGAGAGGTTCCTAAAAGTGACGGTCGACTGGTAGTTATTCATGTGTGTGACGAGGTCGCCCTTTCCTGAGTAGGGAGGGATCTTGAGCGATTTAACTTCCGACTCATGGCGATACTAGAGAATGCGAGAAGTGAAGAGGCTAGTGTGGGTCTTGATCTTCGCAGGAGCCTTGGTTTTTCTCTTCTCGTTCTCCAACTCGTGAACGTGCTGTAAGAGCTCTTGGACTGCGTCGTCTGTTTTGGGGAGGGCAGATCGTGGCCCTAACTGGTTGACTATGGGTCGTCGGCCCCCATTGCTATTGCTCGGTCGTGGCCAATCGACCGTATTTGGTCTTTTTATTGACTTAGTAGTCATTGACTCGGCTACCTTCTCCACGTGTTATGAGTTGGCTTTCGGGGCACACTCATCTTCCCTAACCATGAGTTTTTTTTGTCGGGCGGCTCTTATACGAGCTGACTCTAACTGGGTGTGTTTTCCTTGGGATAAGGTAGGCAGATGAGGTTGCTCGGTGATCTTGGGATCATTAAATGTGTATGTCAATTGCATGGGTTTAATGGGAAATGGTCGTCAATCAAGGAGCTCATGAGCATCCCTGAGAATTAGGTTCTGGAGGGACCAGCGGCAATGGCCGATCGGACAAGCATTTTTCTAGAAGGATCTGATCCAACGGAGTCTTGCTCGACCCTACTGACGAGGACCCAGTTGGCTACAGCTTGTTGCTCACTCAATTCCTCCTAAGTGGAATGAATTAGAGTGAATGTGTTTTGTTATTGCCCGCTGAATACTTGGCTTCTACTTTCAATAGCGAGGTTGCTCTTCTAGAGCTTAGTGACCTCCTAGCGAAGGTCGTTCATCAGCTTGAGCATGACCTTCGAAAAGGGGTTGGGCTCGGCCATATTTCTATTCCCTGAGAAGGGGGTGTCGTTTAGCTCATCATCACCTTACTCGGCCGTCATTGTGATCAGTAGGAAGGTGGGTGTAGTATGTGAGCTGGTAGGAGTACTTATTTAGTTTTCACACAAACAACGTCAAATGTTTGATGCAAAAATGGACCTAACAAGGAATGGCCTTGACGGATGTTGGAAGCCTTTTTCTATTCGCCGGGATGACCTGCGAGAGGACAAGTACTTGACACCAGTGGGATGCCGACTTAGTAGACCCTAATGCTTAAGTTAATAAGCAAATGGAAATCAAACACAGTTTAAGCTAAATAAGGCTTACTAAATAGTGAATGTACTTTTATCGGGAAATGTGCCTGTAGCGGTAAAGGTGAAAGTAGATGTTCAAACTTTGAGAAAGATTGAAGTTTGGCTTCAACCATGAGACCTAAACCGCCAACCTTAGTGGTCAATCTCTTTCAAGCAACCTTGAAAAAAGCCATGATAACTTGGGTCTACAACCTAACCTAAATATAACTTTTTGCAGTTTTTGAACACATTCCCAAAAATATGCTCACAAGTTTCAAAAAAATTTGAACAGAAGTCTAAGCAATGGTCCCATTTTAATGCAATATTTGGACCCATAGTGACATCAGTAAACACTAACAAAGTAACAACACAATGTGGACAGATTAACATCCAGTTGATTACATAGTTACCCCACTTATTTCATGCATTTCAATCAGTACATTTTCGGGTTTCAGAACACTACTTGTGGGTAAAGTTTCACAGCTTTGAAGGCGACTTGTACCAACCCCAAGGTTCATCAGATATATATTGAGTAACCTGCTTCACGGTCAAGTAATTATCAAGTCCCCTGTTGAAATGAGAAGGAAAAGTAGTATCATCATCAGCAGTTCACTAAAACTGTAACCTACTTCATTGATATGATCTTTGGAGAATTAACAACACCGAGGATTATTAATAAGTAATAACACTAAGTTGAGAAAGGCATACCATTTCCCTAATTCACGTCCAAAGCCACTTCGTTTGTTGCCTCCCCATGGAGCTTGACAGAAGCATGGTTGTGAGCAGTTGATCCATACAATTCCAGCTTGAAAACCCTGCAGCGCAGCAACAAAGAAATGGAACCCATAATCACACACTATTTTTATGAATGTAAAATATTGGTTTAGGAATTGTAGGATCATTAGTTGACAAACGAAGTACATAGAGGTCCCACCTTAGAAACGCGTTCGCACCTTTCTAAGTCTTTTGATATGACAGCAGCGGCTAAGCCATACCTGTTAATAGGCAATAAACTTCAGCAAAAGGGGAAAAAGAAACCAGTCGAACAATTCTCTGATTATTAACTGGAAAAGAATGAAAGTCAACTCACTGGGTGTCATTTGCTAGTTCAAGGGCTTCTTCTTCTGAACTAAACGTCTTGACACAAAGCACAGGTCCGAAAACTTCTTCTCTCCAAATTTGCATGGAGGTTGTTACATCAGTTATAATAGTTGGCTCAATGAAGAATCCTTTTTTTAGATGCTGCCATCCATTAATACAATAAATCACATGTTGTGACAAATAAAGAAGCAGAGAGGGTTTGATAAAACATAGGTTCATTTGGAAAAGAAAAAAAACATGCTTATACCTCAGGACGAGCCCCACCACTCACAACTCTTGCGCCTTCACTCTTAGCTGTTGAGATGAACTTCAATATTTTCTCATACTGAAGAAGATGTAGCAAAGATTAGGTAGTTCTTCCATCTTAAACTTGAGAATAAAATTGATTTTCAACTTGTTGATGTGTAAATTTTCAGGTTTTTGTCTCCAAGAAACACAAAAGGGTAGAATAATTACCACCCGCAACTGGAGACATAATATACACTAAATTGCTAATGCATGTCAGGGACTCTAATTTAAATAACAAAATATACACAATTTATCAGCCTTATAGTATGGGAATTAGAAAAGTTTGACCAAAGAAGAGAATTCAATACATAAAAAAAAAAAAGCAGAAATTGTTAACAGTACAATACACTCACCTGCCCTCCACTAACAACAGGGCCAAGCCTGCAACCTTCTTCAAGAGGATCTGAAATCTTGATGTTTTTGCACCATTTCACAAGCCTGTTCAAAAACTCGGCTGCAATGCTTTCCTGAAATAAGGTGTCACGAATGAATACTGTGCTTGGTTAAGATGGAACCATGAATAAGCTTCTAGGAGAGCTGCGTTTCAACTGCCCATGGAAAAGCGGCCGAATCAATGTTGTAGAACAGAAAAGAAACAACAGGCAAGAACCCGATGGTTTAGCAACTTAGTTCCCAAAGATACACTTAGTTCCAAAGATACACCATCAACTTAGAAGGAACTGATGAAAGTAATGTGACATCTTGCTATCCACTTACATGTAATATAAGACGAGATGTTGCACTGCAGATCTGACCATTTGTCCAAAAGATACCAAAGGCAGTCCATTCCGCAGCTGTTTGAATCATAGAGAGAGTAAAAAATTAATCATCACTGTACCACCAACAGGACTAGTGCTTATGTTTACTAATGTGATTTAGTTTAGGCTCAAAGTTTCTCTCTGTATACAAATATCCATCCATTATCCAAGAAATATGGGTAGAGAGAAAAAAGAAAAGAAAAAAAAAGGCTTATGCACCAACCCTTGTCGATATCAACATCGTCAAAAACAACAATAGGGCTTTTCCCACCAAGCTCAAGTGAAACAGGCTGCCAAACCAGATCGGATAAAGTACATGAATCAAATGAAGGAAATGAATTTCAAAAATATAGATGACCCGTTAATCGATTACAGAGCCTTTAACTTACTTTCACCAATTGAGCTGCAGATGTCATAATCTTGCTCCCAGTGATAGTACTCCCAGTGAATGCAATCTGTTGAATATTATTTTATTACTGCAACATCGGATGCTAAAACAATCCTTCACAAGTCACAAGGTAATAAAGTTGATGGATGATAAGAAGATGTCTTTGTTTCCAACAATAAAATTAGTACAGGCAAACCGAACCTTATCAACATGGGGATGAGATGCCAAAGGAGCCCCAGCTTCATGGCCCAGTCCGGTCAGTATATTAAGGACACCCGGTGGAAGACCGACCTCTCTACACACCTCAGCTAGCTCCAAACAAGTTCTGTAATTAATTGACAACAGGACGATAGCCACACAATGTGCAAAATCAACATAAGAACTAAAGGAAGTACATATAAACCAAAGAGCACATACACAGATGCCAACTCAGACGGCTTCAATATAGCAGCACACCCAGCAGCTAAGGCAGGAGCTACCTTCCATGTAGACATTAATAAAGGGTAGTTCCTAAACATTAAAAAAAAAATCACTTCATCACCATCTAAATCAATAAGATGCTTCCTAGGAACACTGAAAAGGCTATCTACAAGATAAAATCAAACCAAACTGCAAGGCGCATTCAAAATCCAAAATTTAATGTCTACAAATGATTGTTTACTTTACTAAGACTAAATGGATACTTGTTTCACATAACAAAGCAGAAAATACCATGGTGTAATCAACCCAACAACCCCAATGGGCTCCTTGAGCACATGACTTTTAAATTGCTCCATAGGAAGAGAAATAGGAGCCTTTTGCTGTCCATCCAAACCTTCAGCTAGGTCAGCATAGTACTCAAAACACCCGGAAACATCATCCTGCATTGCATGTGCCAGCACATGAGCTCTTACGCGTGATAAATACAATCTAAGCTGTTAGAATCACAAGCATACCACGTCCCATGCTGCCTCATCGAGTGGTTTTCCACAATCAGTTGCTTCAAGTATTGATAGCTGAGGTTTTTTCTCTGCTATCTGCAGGCAAACAAACACCAGAAGCTAAAGACATCTAAGCCAAACAATTTTGAGCTCCATGCGGCTTCTACATCCAACTCAAGAGACCATATTAATTTCAAACACCAACAGCAGAGACATACCTTAGCAGCAATGGCGCGCAAATACTTGGCACGAACTGCCCCAGGCGCCGAGGCCCAATCTCTCCCCTTGTTTCTGGCAAGTGCTCTCCGAGCAGCCTCCACCGCAAGGTCCACATCTTCAGCAGTAGCTGCAGGAATGCTCCCTACAGCACATTCCATAACCAGTTCACATATCAGATTGAAGTCAGATTACAACCTCACCATATCATTTCCATTATTTTCAGTGAAAATAGTCAATTATACGAAGTTGAAAAGGAACAAAAAGTCTAGGATTTCCCACTAGAAGATCAAGCCACAGTCGAACACTCAACAACCTACGTTTAAAATCCCCAATTGCTTACTGGGAAAGTGGGCAAATTGAACAATAAAGTAAATCGCCCAACTCAATCAAATGACTGATGTAAAAGTACAACCAAGCTTGCAAATTTATCAAATAAGGTTAATTTAGCAACTCAAAATAAAGCGTTTTTAACTTCAGTTTGCTCAATTTCTTCAGTTACCAAATACATCAAATGATCCAATGTGAGGAATAACTGTAAATCAACTTAACAAACCCAGAAATTATTTCCAACTAAATTATTAGCGCAGAAAGAGGATGAGACCAATAATTTCTTCAGTCGCAGGGTTGATGATGGGGATGCGTTTCTTGAGGACTGGCTCCCTCCACTCGCCATCGATGAATAGCTGCCGACTCGGTATTTGGATCGCCATTTTCAGCTCTCTATCTCACTCTCTCTCTCTTCCCACTATAAATCGACGCTCTCTGACGAGAAGTGATTAGGTCGGTGGAATTCTTTTTTTTTTTTTCTTCTTCTGTGATAAAGAAGTCGGTGGATTTTAGTGAGAAATGAGAACCGAAATTGCTTGTTATTTCGTTTTCTGGGTGAATAATTGAGATTGCTTTCCGTCAAAAAAAAAATTGAGATTGCTTGTTGAAATTCAATGAGGCCGCAATAAAACGAAGCGTTCCAGTGCATACCTATCTCTTGTAAAATAGCCACTGCCCATTTTCAATCTCAAGAAGTCCACAGTTTTGCTCATTATCGACGTCCTTTTTGCTTTTCACGCAATTCAGTCTCAAATTGAGAGGGTTGTGATTTACACAGTCCAGTTTGACTTACTGCATTTTACTTCTGACTTTCTCTTTTATTTTTTTTAAGAAGCAATTGAATAGAGCAAGTAAAAAAATAAGGTGTAAAATTCAGTTCTCTATTGGAATTGCATGGTGTATGAACTTAAAATTTGATTAAGCGTATTCATTTTGTGTCTTCTTTGTAACAAAAAATAGTATTTATATTTTTGGTATAGTAGCACATTTTTGGGTTCTTTTTTACATTTTGGATTTCGATTCATGGTACATTCATGGCTTTGAAGATGGCTTCAAACAACCCTGAGGACAGGCCCAAAAACTTCTCTCCAAATTTGCATTGAGGTTGTTACCTCGGTTACTATCGTTGGTTTGATGAAAAATCCCTTTTTTAGATGCTGTAAGAATCATCCATTGTTTAAAAAATAAGTCAGGTTTGCATGACGATGAAGATTGGAGACATGAGTCAGTTCATACCTCAGGACGATCCCCACCACATATAACTTTTGCTCCTTACACTTTTAGCCGTTGAAATGAACTTCAATATCTTCCAATACTGGAAGCAGATGCATTAATTGAAGATTAGAATATCATACTTCAATCATCGATTCATCGTCAACTTGATCAAAATGAAATTTATTTTACCTGTCCTCTGCTAACAACAGGACCAAGCCAGGCAAGCCTACAACCTTCTTCCATAGGATCCGAAACCTTGATGTTCTTGCTCCTTTTCACAAGCCGGCCCATAAACTCTGCTGCAATGCTTTCCTAAAACCAGTGCAACCAATTAACTTTAGTATAAAGCTATGCAATTTAATCGGGGATTCACATAATGTGCATCATCTTGTTATCATACTTACATGAACTATAACACAAGAAGTTGTGCTGCAAATCTGACCATTCGTCAAAAAATGCCATAGCAGGTCCATGCAACAGCTGTTTCATTGAATCATACAGCAGAGAATTAGATGCTTAATGTTTCACATGCATAAAACACGCTTGGCGAGTCTTTGAAATGAGGATTCATGAGACATTAACTAACCGCTCTCAAGATCAACATCCGCAAAAACAATAATTGGGCTATTCCCTCAGCTCAAGTGAAACATCCTACATGTGGAACCCAAAATCATCCGAAAATTATGGAGCCGCCACGCGTCCCGTAATTCTAAAAAATGACCAAATTGCCCTTGGCAAATAACGCTGATCATTTGAAAAACACCCGCACATTAAATAATCTATTTACCAGTTAAATACGTTATTTGATCGGGTTAAAACCTCCGTAATATTGATATTCTCCCCGAGAGTTAATTATCGTTATTCTTAATAATGGATAATTAATATTAATATTAAAATACAACAAATATCATTACTATCATAATGAGCCATCATTACAATTATTAAATAATATATTTAATAATAATATATTATTTACTAATTAAATATTCAACCGACCAATCAGAACGCTCCAAGGCTCCCAAGATTTTCCTATAAATAGGAAGGCACATTTGACAGGACCCATCCCAACTGGACGTTAAAAAACGTACACGGTCCTGCTCCCGTCTGACAAGTCAACTGAAAGTCCGAAACTACCCTTCAATACCTGCCAGACAAGGGAATTTTTGCGCCTGTGCCCGCACATACCTCCACCTCTAGAATAGCCTCACCAGCCGACGATCCGGATCTCGTGAACACATCACTTACCGATCCATATAATCCAGCACATCTGATCTGAGTCAAGCCTCCCCTGGGCTGCAAGACAAAGATCGTGCTACGTGACCTCTTCGGGGTAAACACTTCCATCCCGAAGGCGAGCGTTATCTCCAGGGTGCACTCCGGGGAAAAACATATTTTCTCCCGAAAGCCCTAAATATCCGCAACATATCACCATCACAAAAACCAGTGAAAAACAGTTGCATTGAAAACCAAATCATATATCAATACAGGGTCTCAGCCCCAAGTCCCGATTTACTTTATAAATCCGAAAATCATCAATATCATCATGTCATCACATGGAAATACAATTCCAACCAAAATCACAATTCCATTGGGTCTCAAGCCCAAAATATCAATATCACGTAAATCCGTGCAACCGTAAACCCGAGTTGCCACGATCACGTAAATCCATGAAATCAATCACTGACTCATAATCCGAGTCCAAATATCATTTTCAACTTCCTGACTCATAACCCGAGTCAAAACATCATTTTCAATCCGAGCTTAGCCCAAAACATCATTTGCACGTTCCTCGTAAAATGTACCCGAAAGACTGATTAGAATAATCACAAAATCACGAGGATACCAAAAATTATCAAATTCATCAATTTCACATGTAACTCCAATTCCGAGTCAAAATCATTATTTACTTGGGTTCTCACGCCCACAATATCATTTTTAACCAATTTCATGATTTCTCGAAGATCGTGCCAGAATATAATAATATAATAATCACAAAATCGAGAAATCACCGAATTGAAATACCAATCATGCCAAAGCATATCAAATCATATAATAAAGCATTTTAAATCATATATGCATGCATCACGGTTAGAAAACAAAGTCCACTCACACACACCGTTCAAAACGGTTCGTTTCCGAGCTGCACGTTTTTCCGTAAATTCTGGAAATCACAACTCCTGTCCAAAATCATTATAGAGGGTTACTAACATCTCAAAATACTTCATATAATTTTCCCCAATTTTTCCGGAATTTAAATACGTATTTTAAACGTAAAACAAAACTTCGGATACGCGGAACATTATCGAAACAATATCCGATTTCACCGAAATCAACGTCAAAATGTTCGTTACACTGAGAGGATCAAAAGTCATGTTGACCTCACCTTGTGTAACGACCCGTCCCAAATTTCATGATTAGATTAGTGACTAATCACGATTAGTGAGGCTAATCCGTGATTAGTAGAGCGAGATCGGACGAACGATGCGAAATGACCGTTTTGCCCCTAGTGGTGGCAAAATGTTGACTTTTCAATCGGGCGGTCAAATGGACTTTGACCGATGACCGTGACGTAGTTCGTGACGTCACGAGTTCATAGACAAGTGGCACGTTCAATCCCGACGTTCGAGGAGGAAGTTATGACGTTCGGAAGTTTAGGGGCATTTTGGTAATTTGGGTGAATAGGAGGTCAAAAGTTGACTTTTTGACCGGGAGGTCCGATGGCCGAGGGCCGAAGACCGTTACGTAGATAAGGACGATACGAATCCATAGACAGGCGGCACACTGAAATCGGACTTCGAACGGGAGAGTTATGAGTCACGGAAGTTCGATTTCACTATGCACGAACTTCGAGACGGGGACGTTTCGGCGAAATCTGATTGGGTGGATATTTTGGTGGGCCCCATGGATGAGTGACAAGTGTCACTCATCCCATTGACTTGATCCCCCAAAATGTGGATCTAAATAATTAAATATTATTATTTTAATTATTTTATAATTAAACCTAACAACCATTAATCCTAACCATCCATTCCAAATTCATTTTAAATCCACACCCTCCATTTCCTTCTCTCATCAGCCATCCTCCTTCATCTTGTTCATCCTTCCACCCGAAACCCATAATCCCATTTTCCTTCATTTTCTTCATTTTCTTTCAAAAACCAAAACACACAATCACACTTCACCATTCATCACTTGTATGAGCTGGGAGTGATCGTGGGGGGAGTGTGAAGGGCTGAGGACGGAAAGGGTGGACGGTGGCTCACGGTGGAGGACACGGCGGAGGAGAACCCGTGAGGTAAGAAAATTTCAAAAATTCGAAATTGGGTTTTAATGGGTTTTACTCGATTCCATTAATTGGGTGAGGTTCCTAGGACTCCCAGGAGATGAATGGGATTGGTTTCGAGGCATTAGACGGCCTGGAACAGCCGTGAACGGCGGGAGAAGTCACGGCCGCCATGGCCAAGCTCGAAGGTATGGTTTCTGATGTTTTCCTTCCATTTTGATGTCCTAGGACTGTAGGTTAGGATTAGAGGATGAAAATGGGACAAACGGGAGGCATTTTGGTGGTCGGACGGTGGAGAACCGGCCGGGTCAAGTCGCGGGTCACGGCGACCCGGTTACTGGTATTCGGGTCAACCCGTCGAGTGGTTGAAGGTGGTGACGTGGCGTGATGACGTGGCACCTGTCAGATTGTCAGGTGACGTGGACCACTCATCAGCCGACACGTGTCACATGTCAGTGCACAGTCAGCACTGACATGTCAGTGACGTGGCCCAATCAGAGGCTGACACGTGGCACTGACGTGGACCAGTGCCGTGATGACACGTGGCATATGTCAGACTGCCACGTGGCACTGACAGCACAGTGATGTGGACCAATGGGAGCTTGACACGTGGCACCTGTCAGAGTCTGACATGTCAGACCTGACAGCTGTCAGATGACGTCATGCTGACGTCAGCGATGACGTTAGCAGGTACTGTAGTAGGCGCGTGAAGCCCACGCGCAGCCACTTTGGGCGGCGCGTGAGGGCGCGTGGCAGGGAATCTGGGGAAGGTTCCAACATACGAAATCTTCTATTCGATGTAACGAACATTTTGAGACTGGTTTCGTGTCGATCGGACACCGTCTCGATATGTTTCGGGGCATCGGAAGGTTTAGGTTCGGGATTAAAAATAGTTAAAAATACGGGAAAATTACGGGTCTTTAGTGGGAGGTTAATTAAGTAGTTAGTAACCTTCTATTACGATTTGGACAGGTTTGGGAGTCCCGGTGACGGTGATCGGCTTGGGGAGCCGTATGGCACGCAAATCGAGGCGGCAGCTCGGACGGTCTATGAGTGGACCTTGTTTCCTAAATTGGTGCATGCATAAATGTTTATTATATGTTTTATTACTTGTTTGATGATGCCATGGGTGCATTTCTATGTGGTTACGTATAAGCACGTATTTCGAGGTTTCGGCCTTATACGGTGCTTATACGGGTCTGTATTTCTTTATTGATTTAAATGAACTGGATTTGGATTTCACAAGGATAAACTCGGGTATGAGACCCATTTGGTTTTGTCTCGGGCATATGACCTCAGATATCGGGCACGGTGCCCAACTGATGTCCTATGTTCGGGTACGAGACCCAAGTCACTTTACGGTTTTGATTTCAGGTCAGGGAACCTTAAATGGATTCCCAGGTTCATGACGGTTTATGGGAACCGGCATGAACCCTTGTTATGGTATCGTGGTTTATGACGGTTTATGGGAACCGGCATGAACCCTTGTTGCTTATTACGGTACATGACGGTTTATGGGAACCGGCATGTTACCTGATTATGGATATTATGGATCATGACGGTTCAGGGGAACCGGTCATGAATGTTTATGTTATGTATATATATGTTCATCTACCTTCCTTTACTTCCATTATCTCCTCCGGGGAGGGTCGTTGGCCTGGGTGGACCCCGGAGTAGTCACGGAGCACCGACTGAGTGGAGTCACCCCCCAGTTGGGTTCCTTACTCTCAGGAAGGCTATGGTTACTATTACCTCGGGTAGGGTCAGTGGTCTGCGGACATTGATCTTGACTTTGAGATGACTCGGATTGAGACCCGGGTAGCACGCGCGTGGCTTTGGATACCGTGACAGGATTGGTTGTGTGACTTATATATATGTATGTGATGTATATATGATATATGATATGTGGTGTGCACAGGTGTGCACAGGATTTGAGCAGTGGCTCGTTTACTTGGTTTCTTTATGGTTTGGGGCCGAGTCCCTTATGGATTTGGGCAGTGGCCCGTATGGTCGTTTTTATTGTGGTCCTTTCGACCTTGGTTTATATCTGAGTTGGGCTTAGTTCCCACGTATGGTTTCTTTGGTTAAATGGTTTTCCAATGCATGCATGCTTTTTAGTGGAGGGTACAAATGTCTTATGAAATGTTTTTATAAACTTTTGTTTTGTCCACTCACAGCTTTTAATGTTTTGACTGCCCTTCAGGTTGACATCGGATGTGGACTGTAGCAGAGACCGAGATATCACATGCCTCATCCGGATCCTGGCGTACTCTGATAGCCCGGGAGGGCAAAGGTCGGAAATATCCCTTGTCTGACACTTCGTGTCAGACGGGAGCAGGGTCATCCCGCACAAATACCGGGGGGATTGTGATGGGTCCTGTCACCTTGAGACTAGGCTGGACGCGCCCTCACGCGCCGCCGTGAGTGGCTGCGCGTGAAACCCATGCGCCAGCTACAGTGCTGTCGTCTCAACCCGTTTATCTGGTAAACGAGTCCTTTAGCCCGCGATCAGACCCGGTTCCAATCCTGTCAATTCGACATTAATTCCTTCAATTGAACATTCAATTAGTTTCGTTATAAGTTCAATTAGGGTTCTGTATCATCAATTACTTGAAACATTACCTAAATCCTCACGATCAAGGATGAACAATCGAAGGACCTCCGGCCACTGTTCATCATTCGAACTCCCTCAATTCCACACGATTTCCCCAAATTGATTCATCAAGAAGCTTCATTGATCTCAGGTAAACCTTTCCCCCAACTCAATTGGATCAATTCATTGCTCAATCTTCACGACTCAAACTCGAACATCCGAACACTGTGCAACCATGGAGTTTCCACCTTGTCCACTGATTCCTCCCAATTGATGAACCCAGAAGCATCAATGGACCATGAGGAATTGTTTCCCCACCTCAATTTCGTCGTTTGATCACGCATTGATCACGACTCAAGCTCGATATCTCTCACTGTTACCAAACCCGTTCAGAGCCAATTGGGCATGAATTCCTCTCGTTTTTGATTTGAAACAACTCGTCTCAACCTCAGGAAGCTATTTCCAATCTCCAATTCGATCATCACAGCTCAATTCGTCCAATTCGATTTTCCCTCCCAAAACTCAAAATCCGAAATTCCAGTTCGATAGTTACCCTCAATCCCTCGTGTTTTCCTCACTCAATTAGTCTCTGAATTCTCTCCAATTTCCGTTCATAAGTTTAGTGGATAGGGAGGAGATTAAAGGTGGAAGGATTTTGAATTTTGGTGGTGCACGGGTTAAGAAATCACAGAAGAGAAAATGGAGGTTTAATGGATTTTTAATTAATTAATCATCACAAAAACACAATAATTATATTCTCCCCAAAACAAGGATCCTGGTTTTAGGCCTCAATTTAAGGGATGAGTGACAAGTGTCACTCATCCAAGTGTGTTCAGTCACCGGGTACTGTTCATTATTAAAATATTATTTTATTCCCGGTTCGTTCGGTTAATCGAGCCTGATTCCGTGACCATAACTTCGTCGTCGAATCTCCAATTTCGACATGCCGCCTGTCGTTGGATTCGTATCGACGAGACCTACGTAACGGTCCTTGGCCCTCGTCCATCGGACCTCCCAATCAAAAGGTCAACATTTGGCCCCTAATATGCCAAATTACCAAAATACCCCTCAACTTCCGAACATCATAACTTTCTCTACGTATGTCGGAATTGAACGTGCCACCTGTCTATGAACTCGTGACGTCCCGAACTACGTCACAGTCATCGGTCAAAGTCCATTTGACCGCCCGAACTAAAAGTCAACATTTTGCCCACGCTAGGGGCAAAACGGTCATTTTGCACGTTTCGTCCGATTTCACTCAACTAATCCCCGATTAGTCATTCTAATTCATAATTAATTAATTTTCACTCCCGATATTCGGGACGGGTCCTTACAACCTTCCCTCCTTAAAGAATTTCGTCCCCGAAATTCCAACTATCCGTATTCCACAACTACCTCGTGGAAAACAAATGGTCTCACATCACGTGTACACCTGTACACCCACTAGCCAACACAGAACTCGTCTGCACTCAGACGTCACATCACAGATGCACGTCGTACTGACTACACTCGACTACCTCGAATGAAATTGATTACCAGAAATTGGCAATGTCACCGTTAAGCTGACTCCTTCAGCTTGACAGCCCCCCATACTCACTAATGTGCCCTGACCTTCGCTCTCATAGAGAGTCACCAAAACTCACTAGTCAGTCCAAGCCGACACCACTAAGCCCAAAGCAGATATAAACCAAGGTCGAAAGGACCACAATGAAAACGACCATACGGGCCACTGCCCAAATCCATAAGGGACTCGGCCCCAAACCATAAAGAAACCAAGTACACGAGCCACTGCTCAAATCCTGTGCACACCTGTACACACCACATATCATATATCATATATCCATCACATACATATATATAAGTCACACAACCAATCCTGTCCCGGTATCCAAAGCTACGCGCGCGCTACCCGGGTCTCAATCCGAGTCATCTCAAAGTCAAGGTCAATGTCCGTAGACCAATGACCCTACCCGAGGTAATAGTAACCATAGCCTTCCTGAGAGTAAGGAACCCAACTGGGGGGTGACTCCACTCAGTCGGTGCTCCGTGACTACTCCGGGGTCCACCCAGGCCAACGACCCTCCCCGGAGGAGATAATAGAAGTAAAGGAAGGTAGACGAACATATATATACATAACATAAACATTCATGACCGGTTCCCCTGAACCGTCATGAATCCATAATATCCATAATCAGGTAACATGCCGGTTCCCATAAACCGTCATGTACCGTAATAACATAACCGAGGTAACATGCCGGTTCCCATAAACCGTCATGTACCGTAATAACCAACAAGGGTTCATGCCGGTTCCCATAAACCGTCATGAACCATGATACCATAACAAGGGTTCATGCCGGTTCCCATAAACCGTCATGAACCTGGGAATCCATTTAAGGTTCCCTGACCTGAAATCAAAACCGTAAAGTGACTGGGTCTCGTACCCGAACATAGGACACCAACTGGGCACCGTGCCCGGAATCTGAGGTCATATGCCCGAGACAAAACCAAATGGGTCTCATACCCGAGTTTATCATTTTGAAATCCAAATTTAGTTCATTTAAATCAATAAAGAAATACAGACCCGTATAAGCACCGTATAAGGCCGAAACCTCGAAATACGTGCTTATACGTAACCACATACAAATGCACCCAAGGCATCATCAAACAAGTAATAAAACATATAATAAACATTTATGCATGCACCAATTTAGAAAACAAGGTCCACTCACAGACCGTCCGAGCTGCCGCCTCGATTTGCGTGCCATACGGCTCCCCGAGCCGATCACCATCACCGGGACTCCCAAACCTGTCCAAATTTTAATAGAAGGTTACTAACTACTTAATTAACCTCCTACCAAAGCCCCGTAATTTTCCCGTATTTTTAACTATTTTTAATCCTGAACCTAAACCTTCCGATGCCCCGAAACATATCGAGACGGTGTCCGATCGACACGAAACCAGTCCCAAAATGTTCGTTACATCGAATAGATGATTTCGTATGTTGGAACCTTCCTCAAATTCCTCCCCACGCGCCCACACGCGCCGCCTGAAGTGGCTGCGCGTGGGAGCCACGCGCCGCTACAGTGCATCTTCTTCCTTCGATCGAACCGGTCCGAACCGACCGGTCCGGTCCGACCCCTGCAACTGGACCGGCGTAACCGGTCCAGGTCTCCGACGCCCTCATTTCTCATCCGTTTTCCTCCATTTCAATCCCTAAATTCATCTTTTAATCTTTCCTATCATTCCCAATTAACCAAACTAGCTAAAACACCCAAAATCCTAACGGTTCAAAATGAACCTCACGGTCCCTGTTTTTTCGATCATCCCACACGGCTGCTCAGCCGTCAACCCCCGTTCAAACTCATCTCTATACACCCTAAACAATCTAACAAACATTCCCTAAGCAACCAAAACGATCCATAATGTAAAACACAAATTAAAAATCGAATTTGGGCAAACCGAGTACCTCTCGGGTTTCATGGCCGCCGCCCACGGCTGCGTGGCTTCCAGCCGGCCACCAGCGTCCAGCCTTCATCCTCTCCACCTCTGGGCTTCTCGGTTCATGATCGAACAAGTTTGGATGTTTGGGTCGCACAGATGAGAGGAATGGGGTCGGGAAAATGGTTGGAGGAAAATGGAAAAATGGATGCACGGTTGAGTGTTTTGGTGCATGAGTGGGTGAGGTTGGCCAGTGGATGGGTGACAAGTGTCACTCATCCATTGGGCCTCCATTAAATATCTGGGCCCACTAGAGACAAAACTGCACTTTTTGTCTCGTAAAACGTGCCGTCGTGAATAGTAACCGAGAACTTCTGTGAACCGTAACTTCGCCGTCGAACGTCCGAATTCGACGTGTCGCCTGTCTACGGATTCGTATCGTCCTTATCTACGTAACGGTCTTCGGCCCTCGGCCATCGGACCTCCCGGTCAAAAAGTCAACATTTGACCTCCTATTCACCCAAATTACCAAAATGCCCCTAAAATTCCGAACGTCATAACTTCTTCCTCGAACGTCGGAATTGAACGTGCCACCTGTCTATGAACTCGTGACGTCACGAACTACGTCACGGTCATCGGTCAAAGTCCATTTGACCGCCCGATTGAAAAGTCAACGTTTTGCCACCATCAGGGGCAAAACGGTCATTTCGCACCGTTCGTCCGATTTCGCTCTACTAATCACGGATTAGCCTCACTAATCGTGATTAGTCACTAATCTAATCATGGAATTTGGGACGGGTCTTACAACCTTCCCTCCTTAATTAATTTCATCCTCGAAATTCCAACCGACCTAAACCCAACCGTTCTTCCCTCCTTAATTTAGTTCCGTTCTCGAAACGCCAACTATTCTGATTCCACATCCACCTCGTGGAAGGTAGAATCGACCTCGAAATACGTGTACCCTCGTACACCAACCAACTAGAACCATACTTACTCGTTTGCAACCAGACGTACCACTAACGCTCATGTCGCCTCGTCTACATTCGACCACGTCGAATAGCAGAAGTCGTACGCTCCGAACTGACACCACCTGTCAGTATCAGAGTAGCCCAAGTATCCTATGATCGACCCACTTGTCAAATCTACCCTTTCGCTGACATAAACAACTCTACGGTTCCTTACTCACTCACTAAGATATCCTGACGTCTGCTCCCACTGGGAGTCATCAGACCTCACACC
Organism: Prinsepia uniflora; assembly: GCA_032719365.1. Classification (NCBI taxonomy): domain Eukaryota; kingdom Viridiplantae; phylum Streptophyta; class Magnoliopsida; order Rosales; family Rosaceae; genus Prinsepia; species Prinsepia uniflora. Next base: position 74,440,618 of record CM064865.1, on the reverse strand, counting down.
AGGATCCACGCTGACACCTCCTACAAACTGCCACCACTTGACAGTCGCCAGTCAAAAACTGATATGACACACACTCGTGGTTACACTAACCACAAGCATTTCACTCGACTTGTGTGTAACTAGACCCATCAGAAATACCATGACCCACTGCACAGTATCTACTGTCCAGTCCACGACCTCAACTAATCCGATGGTAGCAGAACCAATCCGACTACCAATACGCTCTCCAACGCACTACCGGTATCTCCTATATACCGTCACCAGGCACGATAAGTCTGTCTAGTATCGTACCTTGAACAACGTACAAGGTACGTACATCTACCCATCAATCAGACTACAACCACCTAGGTCATAGCCAATCACGTTTCTACGATGGAGTCCATTTATCCAATCCAGTATTAGACAAATCGAAACACCGACCCATTATCTATTTCCAAATCCGAATCCGAATCCGCAATTTCGTAAGAAATCCCGAATCCAAACCCAGAAATCATATCCATATCCATGTTCAAATTCAAATCCGAAATCATCATTCCATAAACTAGTATTTGGAATAACCATTCCGAACCCAAATCCATAAAAGAAAATCTATAGTCAAGCTCTAGACTCAAATCCTGAATCGTCACCCAGAATCCGATTCCAAAACCCAAATACAGAAATCCTCTTTCAAGTTCCAAAATCAAATCCTGAATCGTCATCCAGAAATCTGATTCCAAAACCTGAAATATCGTTCACGTCTACCGAGACGTACCAAAACCAAACCTATCGGTTACCTGATCAACCGATTACACACCATACATTAGATTGACCTCATAGAGAAATCAATCCCAACATCAACACAACACTAGGTCAGACAAAATCCGACCTCGCCAGACACCTACTCATCGGACAACTACTCAGGCGAGTAATAAGCCATATGGGATTTACCTCGAAAAGAAGTTCAGTCCCAACATGCTCCACTCAACATCCAAGTAAGAGTAATAACTCTCCACCTATCTGGATCATCAAGACCACGATCCAGATCCATAACGATACCCAAAGTCCTAAACCAATTCCCACATCTGAACAGATTAGTCAACGACGAGACACGCCGAGACTGTGGGTTCTCACTGAGTACCTCGTATCGATCCTTGGCATTCCACCGTGGAAAACCAAGAATGATCGAATAATCCATCCTACGTGAATGCAAACAACACTCGCTGCACTCACCACGTCATGTAACCTAACATCGTCTGCCACCAAGTAGAAAATGAGAAATCTCAGTCACCTAACTTCGATATACTCACTCTACATGATGACCCAAGACAATCACGGGTCCACCAACCAATACACGATCAGTGTACTAGTGGCAACCAACGACATCAATAACATCTACATCCTCTACCACCATCAAGTATGGTAGAACCTGAGAAGTCACCCAAAACGACTTCGACATACCCGTTACCAATGCGGAAAACCCACATTCCACTCGTCACCTCATTCGCAACCTCTCGCGATTCCGAAGTTCCAACAAAATTGGAAACAACATACCCGGACATCAACCACGTGTCCCCGTTAGACTGGTTATGGACACATGCCCATTTACGACCGTATATGTACATCCAAAAGGATGTCAATTCATCCTAACCTGATGTACCACTCTACTGAAAAGTCACAACAGACCCCTGCTGTGATCTGCAGTCAAATCTCTGCAACCCACCATATCTAACCAATTCTGACCAACTGGTCGCTAGTCCCCCATGACAGTACTCGATCCTCACGTCTCAACTACCGTTGGATCCTATCCAGTCCGTCACTATTCGTGATTCACTCCCGAACCACAGATACCCATCATAAGCCCATCACGTCGGAGTTACATCCCGACTCGTAACTCACCGTCATCACAATCACCGGCACCAGCACCAGCACTAGTACCAGTACCACGCACTATCACCAAAACTAGTGTCAGTATCAACACGCCGTGTGCAAAACTGACACCCTGGATCTCCGCTCATACCGAGCGACGATCCCGTACCTCTGCTCGAATAGGAGAAACTCTGTCTCCCTCGTACCCAACAACTCTGGGTACAGTCACCCTGACAACTCATACGAGAAAAGGAAAACGTTCCTCGAACGTCCCCGATCCCCAACAATCGTAACTATAACCACTCTCGGTAGTAGCGCCTGCCCCGCACTCGTGCAGACCTAACTACCAGACATCGCTATATCCAGACTCCGTATCCAACGGAATCAATCGCCCGTACCAACTACTCTGTATCCCACTCAGGGATTCCATCGACAAGTACCAACCCTGGTAACTTGTCCAACAATCTCTATCCTATCGTAACTTGACTAAACCATTGTCGTCTACCAGGTCATCCACGACCTTAGTTGCACCAAACCACAACTAAGTAGCACGACAACCAACTCGGTCCAACTGATACGTACAACCCTGGCTGCGAAGTGCAGTCCTAACACAAGCTGACATGACTAGACCGACTAACGAATCCAAATCCGAATAGTTGTCAAAGTCACACCACTCGCCAACTTGCCTTTCCGAACCATACCTACCAAGGTAGGGTTCCACAATCACACCTAGAGTTCCTCGGAACCCAACTGCATAAGGCAGCAAAATCCACGATCTGACCGACCCCGCGGTCTTGACATCGAAAAGACGTCAATCCAATCCTACCGTCAATCCAACTCGGACTCCTCGAATCCGGTTGCTAACTGCCAACTGCAGTAAATCTATCTAACTCAACCAAATCCGATCATCCAACTCAACAATATTCGACCATCCGATGATCACTATTCCCAACTAGTCGTTGAAACCAATCCACGACATCGTGAAAGACGATCCCAACTAACCGTCTCACGATCAAAACGTTAACGTACAGGTACGTCATCCCTTCCGTAGGGTCTCACACTGTCAACCCTGACAGAACTATGGCAACCCCGGCATCGAATGCCGAACCAAGGCATGCCAATCCTACTAACTATCGTACCGGCACCCCAACAATCAGGTTGACCACGGACTGCAGCCCATTGAGATATCACATCCTCGACCTGTGTACATACTCCAAGAGCTACACGGTTGCTCGAATAGAGACAACCCCGCTTTGATACCACGTTGACAAGACCCATCCCAATCCCCCCGGGATTAGTGCGGGATGACCCTGCTCCCGTCTGACACGGAGTGTCAGACAAGGGATATTTCCGACCTTTGCCCTCCCGGGCTATCAGAGTACGCCAGGATCCGGAGGAGGTATGTGATATCTCGGTCTCTGCTACAGTCCACATCCGATGTCAACCTGAAGGGCAGTCAAAACATTAAAAACTGTGAGTGGACAAAACAAGAGTTTATAAAAACATTTAATAAGGAAGACATTTGTACCCTCCACTAAAAAGCATGCATGCATTCGAAAACCATTTATCCAAAACAAACCATATGTGGGACTAAGCCCAAAGCAGATATAAACCAAGGTCGAAAGGACCACAATGAAAACGACCATACGGGCCACTGCCCAAATCCATAAGGGACTCGGCCCCAAACCATAAAGAAACCAAGTACACGAGCCACTGCTCAAATCCTGTGCACACCTGTACACACCACATATCATATATCATATATCCATCACATACATATATATAAGTCACACAACCAATCCTGTCACGGTATCCAAAGCTACGCGCGCGCTACCCGGGTCTCAATCCGAGTCATCTCAAAGTCAAGGTCAATGTCCGTAGACCACTGACCCTACCCGAGGTAATAGTAACCATAGCCTTCCTGAGAGTAAGGAACCCAACTGGGGGGTGACTCCACTCAGTCGGTGCTCCGTGACTACTCCGGGGTCCACCCAGGCCAACGACCCTCCCCGGAGGAGATAATAGAAGTAAAGGAAGGTAGACGAACATATATATACATAACATAAACATTCATGACCGATTCCCCTGAACCGTCATGAATCCATAATATCCATAATCAGGTAACATGCCGGTTCCCATAAACCGTCATGTACCGTAATAACATAACCGAGGTAACATGCCGGTTCCCATAAACCGTCATGTACCGTAATAACCAAAAAGGGTTCATGCCGGTTCCCATAAACCGTCATGAACCATGATACCATAACAAGGGTTCATGCCGGTTCCCATAAACCGTCATGAACCTGGGAATCCATTTAAGGTTCCCTGACCTGAAATCAAAACCGTAAAGTGACTGGGTCTCGTACCCGAACATAGGACACCAACTGGGCACCGTGCCCGGAATCTGAGGTCATATGCCCGAGACAAAACCAAATGGGTCTCATACCCGAGTTTATCATTTTGAAATCCAAATTTAGTTCATTTAAATCAATAAAGAAATACAGACCCGTATAAGCACCGTATAAGGCTGAAACCTCGAAATACGTGCTTATACGTAACCACATACAAATGCACCCATGGCATCATCAAACAAGTAATAAAACATATAATAAACATTTATGCATGCACCAATTTAGAAAACAAGGTCCACTCACAGACCGTCCGAGCTGCCGCCTCGATTTGCGTGCCATACGGCTCCCCGAGCCGATCACCATCACCGGGACTCCCAAACCTGTCCAAATTTTAATAGAAGGTTACTAACTACTTAATTAACCTCCTACCAAAGCCCCGTAATTTTCCCGTATTTTTAACTATTTTTAATCCTGAACCTAAACCTTCCTATGCCCCGAAACATATCGAGACGGTGTCCGATCGACACGAAACCAGTCCCAAAATGTTCGTTACATCGAATAGATGATTTCGTATGTTGGAACCTTCCTCAAATTCCTCCCCACGCGCCCACACGCGCCGCCTGAAGTGGCTGCGCGTGGGAGCCACGCGCCGCTACAGTGCATCTTCTTCCTTCGATCGAACCGGTCCGAACCGACCGGTCCGGTCCGACCCCTGCAACTGGACCGGCGTAACCGGTCCAGGTCTCCGACGCCCTCATTTCTCATCCGTTTTCCTCCATTTCAATCCCTAAATTCATCTTTTAATCTTTCCTATCATTCCCAATTAACCAAACTAGCTAAAACACCCAAAATCCTAACGGTTCAAAATGAACCTCACGGTCCCTGTTTTTCCGATCATCCCACACGGCTGCTCAGTCGTCAACCCCCGTTCAAACTCATCTCTATACACCCTAAACAATCTAACAAACATTCCCTAAGCAACCAAAACGATCCATAATGTAAAACACAAATTAAAAATCGAATTTGGGCAAACCGAGTACCTCTCGGGTTTCATGGCCGCCGCCCACGGCTGCGTGGCTTCCAGCCGGCCACCAGCGTCCAGTGTAAGACCCGTGTCCTGGAGGGAACGGTGAACAATCCCACATTCATGTGAGGGAAAATGGTCTGGGAGAGGATAGTGGTGTGCCTTAAAGGTGTAGGCACACACCTATCTAGCATGAGGCCTTTTGGGAGCTCATTGGCTTTGGGGGGGATTGGAACCCCAAAGTTAAGCGAGTTGGGGCTGGTGCAATTCCAGATGGGTGACCCCCTGGGAAGTTGCACCGTGAGCTCCCGAAAACAAAACCGTGAGGGCTGGGCCCAAAGCGGACAATATTGTGTTAGATGGATCGGGTCATGACAATTTGGTATCAGAGCCAGACCCCGACCGGGAAGTGTGCCAGCGAGGACGCTGGGCCCTAAGGGGGGTGGATTGTAAGACCCGTGTCCTGGAGGGAACGGTGAACAATCCCACATTCATGTGAGGGAAAATGGTCTGGGAGAGGATAGTGGTGTGCCTTAAAGGTGTAGGCATACACCTATCTAGCATGAGGCCTTTTGGGAGCTCATTGGCTTTGGGGGGGATTGGAACCCCAAAGTTAAGCGAGTTGGGGCTGGTGCAATTCCAGATACCCCGACCGGGAAGTGTGCCAGCGAGGACGCTGGGCCCTAAGGGGGGTGGATTGTAAGACCCGTGTCCTGGAGGGAACGGTGAACAATCCCACATTCCTGTGAGGGAAAATGGTCTGGGAGAGGATAGTGGTGTGCCTTAAAGGTGTAGGCACACACCTATCTAGCATGAGGCCTTTTGGGAGCTCATTGGCTTTGGGGGGGATTGGAACCCCAAAGTTAAGCGAGTTGGGGCTGGTGCAATTCCAGATGGGTGACCCCCTGGGAAGTTGCACCGTGAGCTCCCGAAAACAAAACCGTGAGGGCGAGGCCCAAAGCGGACAATATCGTGCTAGATTAATCAGGACCTGACAGAAGAGGGTCGGGTCCTGACATCCAGCCTTCATCCTCTCCACCTCTGGGCTTCTCGGTTCATGATCGAACAAGGTTGGATGTTTGGGTCGCACAGATGAGAGGAATGGGGTCGGGAAAATGGTTGGAGGAAAATGGAAAAATGGATGCACGGTTGAGTGTTTTGGTGCATGAGTGGGTGAGGTTGGCCAGTGGATGGGTGACAAGTGTCACTCATCCATTGGGCCTCCATTAAATATCTGGGCCCACTAGAGACAAAACTGCACTTTTTGTCTCGTAAAACGTGCCGTCGTGAATAGTAACTGAGAACTTCTGTGAACCGTAACTTCGCCGTCGAACGTCCGAATTCGACGTGTCGCCTGTCTACGGATTCGTATCGTCCTTATCTACGTAACGGTCTTCGGCCCTCGGCCATCGGACCTCCCGGTCAAAAAGTCAACATTTGACCTCCTATTCACCCAAATTACCAAAATGCCCCTAAAATTCCGAACGTCATAACTTCTTCCTCGAACGTCGGAATTGAACGTGCCACCTGTCTATGAACTCGTGACGTCACGAACTACGTCACGGTCATCGGTCAAAGTCCATTTGACCGCCCGATTGAAAAGTCAACGTTTTGCCACCATCAGGGCAAAACGGTCATTTCGCACCGTTCGTCCGATTTCGCTCTACTAATCACGGATTAGCCTCACTAATCGTGATTAGTCACTAATCTAATCATGGAATTTGGGACGGGTTTGATCACGACTCAAGCTCGATATCTCTCACTGTTACCAAACCCGTTCAGAGCCAATTGGGCATGAATTCCTCTCGTTTTTGATTTGAAACAACTCGTCTCAACCTCAGGAAGCTATTTCCAATCTCCAATTCGATCATCACAGCTCAATTCGTCCAATTCGATTTTCCCTCCCAAAACTCAAAATCCGAAATTCCAGTTCGATAGTTACCCTCAATCCCTCGTGTTTTCCTCACTCAATTAGTCTCTGAATTCTCTCCAATTTCCGTTCATAAGTTTAGTGGATAGGGAGGAGATTAAAGGTGGAAGGATTTTGAATTTTGGTGGTGCACGGGTTAAGAAATCGCAGAAGAGAAAATGGAGGTTTAATGGATTTTTAATTAATTAATCATCACAAAAACACAATAATTATATTCTCCCCAAAACAAGGATCCTGGTTTTAGGCCTCAATTTAAGGGATGAGTGACAAGTGTCACTCATCCAAGTGTGTTCAGTCACCGGGTACTGTTCATTATTAAAATATTATTTTATTCCCGGTTCGTTCGGTTAATCGAGCCCGATTCCGTGACCATAACTTCGTCGTCGAATCTCCGATTTCGACATGCCGCCTGTCGTTGGATTCGTATCGACGAGACCTACGTAACGGTCCTTGGCCCTCGTCCATCGGACCTCCCGATCAAAAGGTCAACATTTGGCCCCTAATATGCCAAATTACCAAAATACCCCTCAACTTCCGAACATCATAACTTTCTCTACGTATGTCGGAATTGAACGTGCCACCTGTCTATGAACTCGTGACGTCCCGAACTACGTCACAGTCATCGGTCAAAGTCCATTTGACCGCCCGAACTAAAAGTCAACATTTTGCCCACACCAGGGGCAAAACGGTCATTTTGCACGTTTCGTCCGATTTCACTCAACTAATCCTCGATTAGTCATTCTAATTCATAATTAATTAATTTTCACTCCCGATATTCGGGACGGGTCCTTACAACCTTCCCTCCTTAAAGAATTTCGTCCTCGAAATTCCAACTATCCATATTCCACAACTACCTCGTGGAAAACAAATGGTCTCACATCACGTGTACACCTGTACACCCACTAGCCAACACAGAACTCGTCTGCACTCAGACGTCACATCACAGATGCACGTCGTACTGACTACACTCGACTACCTCGAATGAAATTGATTACCAGAAATTGGCAATGTCACCGTTAAGCTGACTCCTTCAGCTTGACAGCCCCCCATACTCACTAATGTGCCCTGACCTTCGCTCTCATAGAGAGTCACCAAAACTCACTAGTCAGTCCAAGCCGACACCACAAGCCATACTGTCACCACCAAGCTTTACCACCCTAGTAAAGCGCCAATCCGTAACAAATCAGTGATAACACACCATACTACAACGTCCATCAATGTAGCACAAGATCAACAACATGATCTCCCCTCGCAGGGCAAACTCAATCATGCGACAAATACCAACAGCAGTAACCACAACTGTCACCCCCTCAGCGATCCCAGATGCTGGTAAGGTCACGACAAGGTAACATCTCGCCGCAAAGCAACTTGCGGTCACACCAACCACCAACTCACTCATCCTGAGTATACGCATACCGTCATCACACTCAATCAGACGGTGCATCTGGAACACGTTGAACACAAGCCTAGCAGTAATCACACAACTCAACACTAGAGTTATACTAGCCAACCTTGGCTAAGAGTACCTGCTCAAACAATCACTGAAATCATCAGAATCACTCTGCCCAGTGCATCGTGTTCAATGTCCAGTTCACGTTCACGACCAAAACCAATGGTATTGGAACTAAGCCAAACACCAACACGTTTATCGACACAACACTGGTACATCCAATGTACCGTCACTAGGTATCAAGTACCCTCGTCCATACGATACAGTACATTGTACACCAAGCAAGATCCTACAGCTGGACCCCAGTACTCGACCCATAGACCAATATGGTCGATCCCAAACCAGGTAAGGAAAAAGTAAAAAGCCTGAGGGTTTAGCTAATATCGACAATCCTTGTCCTATGCTACCCAAAACACCTCGCCAAATGACAACACTCAAAATGACACATCAACGTGTCCACAGGGAAAAACACCGAGTTCTCCCGGGATTCACATCAACCCCGGCCACCACAAGTCTGCAAAATATCGTACCCCAAACCACGTACAAGGTACGTACATCTATCCCTTGACTAGACTACAACCACCTAGGTCATAGCCAAACACGTTCCAATAATGGAGTCCATTTGCCCAAACCAGCAAGAGACAAATCGAAACTCCACCAATCAGCTAGTTTCAATACCAAATCCGAATCCGCAATTTCGTAAGAAATCCCGAATCCAAACCCATACATCACAGTTTTTAATTCATGTCCAAATCCGAATCCGAAATCATTATTCCGTAAGCTAGCATTTGGAATAATCATTCCGCACCCAAATCCAGTATTCCACTTTCAAGTTCCTGAATCGAATCCTGAATCGTCACCCAGAAATTCGATTCCAAAACCCGAAATGTGGTTCACGTCCATTCGGACACACCAAAACCGAACCTATCGGTTACCAGTTCAAGCGAGTAACACATTACATCCGATGGACTTCATAAGGAAGCCAATCCCATCCGTCACAACTCTAAGGCTGACCAAATTCGACCCCGTCGAAAACCTACTCGCTCGAGTAACATACCATAAGGGGCTCCACTTCGAAAAGAAGTTCAGTCCCGTCATTTATGACTCACATACCGACGTAAGAGTGATAAACTCTCACCCAATCTGGATCCTCGAAATCACGACCCAGATCCATTACGACGTCAGCCGACCGTGAACATCACGATCCTAGATCGTCACAATGCCCAACGTCCACGACATCACAAACCCGATCCACCTAGGATCCACACAGTCAACAACTAGGAACCACAGGGTCTTACACCCTTACTGATTACCTCGCATCTATCCTTGCCATCCCACCTAGGGAAAACCAAGGATGATCCAAAACAATGACACCAATAATCATCCTACGCGGATGCAACCAAAACTCACTGCACTCCCCATGCAATGTAACCCAACATTGTCTGCCACCAAGCAGAAAATAAGAAGTCACCCCTGATGACTTCAGAATACCTAATCCCAATGCGGAAAACCCGCAATCCTCTTCAAACACAACCTCTCATGATTCCGTAGGTCCAACCATGTTGGAACCATCGGACTCGGACACCAACCACGTGTCCCCTTTGGACTGGTTACTGACACATACCCAACTCGACGAAGTCACAACCCGACTCGTGACCCATCGTTAGCACAACACCGGCACCAACACCAGCATACAGACAACAATATCAGTATGAGCACACCGTGTGCAAAACTGACAACCCTGGATCTCCGCTCATAACAAGCGACGACCCCGTACCTCTGCTCGAATAGGAGAAACTCTGCCTCCTTCGCACCTAACAACTCTGGGTACAGTCACCCTGACAACTCATGTGAGAAAAAGAAACGTCCCCTGACGTCCCCCCGATTCTCAACAACCACTCTCGGTATTAGTGCCTGCCACAGACTTGTGCAGACCCAACCACCAGACATCACTATCGAGACTCCACATCCAATGGAATCAAGTACTCGTACGACTACCCTGTATCCCCACTCTGGGATTCCTTCGACAAGTACCAACCCCGACTGTGGATTGCAGTTCCACCACTAAAGCTGACATGACTAGACCTGACACAATCGTCACTCGGTCTCGACTTCGAAAAGTCATTAAGAGTCAAACCACCCGCCAGCACACATTTCCGAACCAAACATCCCACCTTAGGTTCCGCGATTACTACCTAGGGTCCCTCAAAACCCGATAGCTCCTGAGACTTAAGATATTACCATGATTCATCTCGAGTCCTAACCGAATTCTTGACGCATTCATCTATGTCATCCCTGGCATACCCGGTCACCCAGCAAATTACCGCCGGTGAACCACATCAATACCACATTCCAACCCTAGGAATACCCCAACACACTCTAGACGTTGGGAACTCATATTTCGCACAAGGAATTACTGAGAATAATCTCATCCTGGGTCCAACCTACCCAATTGTGCTACCTTCCAAGCCTCTGGATCCAACAAATCCTAGGACCCACAAGAATACCGATTCGACAATTAGTAAGTCGTAGTTACACAAATTAATATCTGACCCACAAACCAAGGTCAATTACATTCCGAGATTAATCACCAGGTCTCAAATACCCTAATATACCCATCTCACTACCAGGTCGCGCACGAGGCTCACGTTCCGGAGGTATGGCATGGCAACAGCATCAGCAACCTAGTGCTCTGATACCAATTTGACAGGACCCGTCCCAACTGGACGTTAAAAAACGTACACGGTCCTGCTCCCGTCTGACAAGTCAACTGAAAGTCCGAAACTACCCTTCAATACCTGCCAGACAAGGGAATTTTTGCGCCTGTGCCCGCACATACCTCCACCTCTAGAATAGCCTCGATCAACGCGCCACGACCTGAAGGGTTAACAAAACAGAAAAGGTGTGAGTGGACAAAAATGACCTCTTATAAAAACATTTACCAAAATACATTCTTACCCTCCAGTTTTCACAAACTTGCATGCATATCGTAAAACATGAGTAATAGTATGAAATCATTCAAGTATGAACAGTGGACCGATAAAATCAAAACATATTTTCTCATGGTCCACAAAAACTCATGTTCATCAAATCAGTTTAACATCTCAAAAAGTTCACAGTTTCTTTAAATCATTTTAATCGCTAAACCACGGTTTCCTCAAAATCATTTTCCATAATCCACGGGACTTATTTCCATATCTTGTTGCTTAGAGTCACGTTTATCCCTGCAACGCGTGCATAACAATAGGCTCAAGGACCGCTCAAAATCCGAGCATCCGCTGCTATGAACACATCATCAGTCAGCAATCCGTCGCTGGGAAAAACCTCACCAGCCGACGATCCGGATCTCGTGAACACATCACTTACCGATCCATATAATCCAGCACATCTGATCTGAGTCAAGCCTCCCCTGGGCTGCAAGACAAAGATCGTGCTACGTGACCTCTTCGGGGTAAACACTTCCATCCCGAAGGCGAGCGTTATCTCCAAGGTGCACTCCGGGGAAAAACATATTTTCTCCCGAAAGCCCTAAATATCCGCAACATATCACCATCACAAAAACCAGTGAAAAACAGTTGCATTGAAAACCAAATCATATATCAATACAGGGTCTCAGCCCCAAGTCCCGATTTACTTTATAAATCCGAAAATCATCAATATCATCATGTCATCACATGGAAATACAATTCCAACCAAAATCACAATTCCATTGGGTCTCAAGCCCAAAATATCAATATCACGTAAATCCGTGCAACCGTAAACCCGAGTTGCCACGATCACGTAAATCCATGAAATCAATCATTGACTCATAATCCGAGTCCAAATATCATTTTCAAGTTCCTGACTCATAACCCGAGTCAAAACATCATTTTCAATCCGAGCTTAGCCCAAAACATCATTTGCACGTTCCTCGTAAAACGTGCCCGAAAGACTGATTAGAATAATCACAAAATCACGAGGATACCAAAAATTATCAAATTCATCAATTTCCCATGTAACTCCAATTTCGAGTCAAAATCATTATTTACTTGGGTTCTCACGCCCACAATATCATTTTTAACCAATTTCATGATTTCTCGAAAATCGTGCCAGAATATAATAATATAATAATCACAAAACTGAGAAATCACCGAATTGAAATACCAATCATGCCAAAGCATATCAAATCATATAATAAAGCATTTTAAATCATATATGCATGCATCACGGTTAGAAAACAAAGTCCACTCACACACACCGTTCAAAACGGTTCGTTTCCGAGCTGCACGTTTTTTCGTAAATTCTGGAAATCACAACTCCTGTCCAAAATCATTATAGAGGGTTACTAACATCTCAAAATACTTCATATAATTTTCCCCAATTTTTCCGGAATTTAAATACGTATTTTAAACGTAAAACAAAACTTCGGATACGCGGAACATTATCGAAACAATATCCGATTTCACCGAAATCAACGTCAAAATGTTCGTTACACTGAGAGGATCAAAAGTCATGTTGACCTCACCTTGAGACTAGGCTGGACGCGCCCTCACGCGCCGCCGTGAGTGGCTGCGCGTGAAACCCACGCGCCAGCTACAGTGCTGTCGTCTCAACCCGTTTATCTGGTAAACGGGTCCTTTAGCCCGCGATCAGACCCGGTTCCAATCCTGTCAATTCGACATTAATTCCTTCAATTGAACATTCAATTAGTTTCGTTATAAGTTCAATTAGGGTTCTGTATCATCAATTACTTGAAACATTACCTAAATCCTCACGATCAAGGATGAACAATCGAAGGACCTCCGGCCACTGTTCATCATTCGAACTCCCTCAATTCCACACGATTTCCCCAAATTGATTCATCAAGAAGCTTCATTGATCTCAGGTAAACCTTTCCCCCAACTCAATTGGATCAATTCATTGCTCAATCTTCACGACTCAAACTCGAACATCCGAACACTGTGCAACCATGGAGTTTCCACCTTGTCCACTGATTCCTCCCAATTGATGAACCCAGAAGCATCAATGGACCATGAGGAATTGTTTCCCCACCTCAATTTCGTCGTTTGATCACGCATTGATCACGACTCAAGCTCGATATCTCTCACTGTTACCAAACCCGTTCAGAGCCAATTGGGCATGAATTCCTCTCGTTTTTGATTTGAAACAACTCGTCTCAACCTCAGGAAGCTATTTCCAATCTCCAATTCGATCATCACAGCTCAATTCGTCCAATTCGATTTTCCCTCCCAAAACTCAAAATCCGAAATTCCAGTTCGATAGTTACCCTCAATCCCTCGTGTTTTCCTCACTCAATTAGTCTCTGAATTCTCTCCAATTTCCGTTCATAAGTTTAGTGGATAGGGAGGAGATTAAGGGTGGAAGGATTTTGAATTTTGGTGGTGCACGGGTTAAGAAATCACAGAAGAGAAAATGGAGGTTTAATGGATTTTTAATTAATTAATCATCACAAAAACACAATAATTATATTCTCCCCAAAACAAGGATCCTGGTTTTAGGCCTCAATTTAAGGGATGAGTGACAAGTGTCACTCATCCAAGTGTGTTCAGTCACTGGGTACTGTTCATTATTAAAATATTATTTTATTCCCGGTTCGTTCGGTTAATCGAGCCCGATTCCGTGACCATAACTTCGTCGTCGAATCTCCGATTTCGACATGCCGCCTGTCGTTGGATTCGTATCGACGAGACCTATGTAACGGTCCTTGGCCCTCGTCCATCGGACCTCCCGATCAAAAGGTCAACATTTGGCCCCTAATATGCCAAATTAACAAAATACCCCTCAACTTCCGAACATCATAACTTTCTCTACGTATGTCGGAATTGAACGTGCCACCTGTCTATGAACTCGTGACGTCCCGAACTACGTCACAGTCATCGGTCAAAGTCCATTTGACCGCCCAAACAAAAAGTCAACATTTTGCCCACGCCAGGGGCAAAACGGTCATTTTGCACGTTTCGTCCGATTTCACTCAACTAATCCCCGATTAGTCATTCTAATTCATAATTAATTAATTTTCACTCCCGATATTCGGGACGGGTCCTTACAACATTTCATTTCCAAGGTACGTTGATTCTTCGCTTCGAAGTATATCCTTTTCCTCTCTCAAAGCTAACTTAAGCATCGGAGTGTTCTTGGTCGAACAACCCCCCGGTAAATCGATCGAGGCAATGATAGCTAATTGTTTGCTGTTTGCAGGAATTGTGAGGACTTTTCGCGGCGGGTTCAATCTTTGATTCAAAAATTGGTGCTTTCATTGAGAGCTATTGAGTTATACTCAGAAGAAGCTTTCTCATTTGTTCATCGTTCATCTTTCTTCGTTCGTCGTTCATCGACATTGTTCGAAGATTTTGAACGTTGTTCATCACTCATCAAGAATTTGTTCATCGTTCATCTTTCTTCGTTCGTCGTTCATCGACATTGTTCGAAGATTTTGAACGTTGTTCATCACTCATCAGGAATTCTTTCATCGTTCATCTTTCTTCATTCGTCGTTCATCGACATTGTTCGAAGATTTTTGAACGTTTGTTCATCGTTCATCTCCCTTCGTTCGTCGTTCATCGACATTGTTCGAAGATTCTGAACGTTGTTCAAATTATCCATCAAACAGCTTTCCAACTCAACATTCTTCGAATCAGCATAGCTAAGGTTCGTCGATCCGTTCAGTCAGCCGGAGAAGGTGTTTCTGCCTCAACGGCCCAGACGAGGAATGAGGCTCACATAGAAACTCCTGAGAAGCGCCCAACTCAACCCAGGCTTGTGTCCATAGAATCACCCATGGAGACACTTGGAGGGAGGCCAACCTTCAATTTTGGAGCGTTCCCCTCTCCAGCTAACCAAGTACCCGCGCTATGGGAAGGAACTTCGGCTTTGCAACAAGCAAACGAGAGGTTGATGGGAAATACATCACGATATGATCAACCCACAACAAACATGGTCCTAAGGGACTTTCTGGACGGGTGTCATGACATCTCAGGGAGAAGTCGTCACCAACCTCCCCAGGACAACTTGGCGCAGCAAGTTGAAGGGTTAAGCAAACAAGTTCAACTTCAGTCAGAGCTCTTACAGCAACTCCTAGCAGAGAGACCAGTTCAAGAGCAGGACAGACATTCCACGTCACGTGGAAAACAGAAGCATGCTCAAAGGCGTCCTGGGAAAGAACCAGTCCACTGCCGAACAATGTCACGAGACACTTCGCTAAACAATTCCAGTGAAGAAAGTCATACTCACCGAGCAAAAAACCCTCAACGCCTAAGGTCATCAGTACGTGAACGGCTAGGAAATAAGCCTGGGGCAACCTCACGGGCAGAGCGCTCACAACACTCCCATGGAGGCAGGGGGCAACTTCGAGCTCTACACAAAAACCCAAAACAATCTGCCCACGGCAGTAAAAGGGAAGACGAAGCCTACTCCCCTGCACGATCTCAGAAATCAAGGGGAGAAGCTCAAAGAGGTTCTCGACGATTAGCACAAAGGGACTCATCGCCTCGGCAAGGAGCATTGCGGGCTAATGATGTTCAAAAATTGTTGGACATGTACCTTCGTGCTCAACAAGGTGGCGATCTAGAGGACGATCTACGTCGCCAGATACAGCTTTCTACGCCCTTTATAAGGGATATTGAGGAGGAGCCATTCCCCCAGAGATTCGCAACACCAAACTTCACTCCATTCAAAGGAGCCTCCGACCCGGTAAAACACATAGATCATTATCGAGGAGTCATGATACCCCACAGGTCTAACGATGCGCTCATGTGCAAAGTTTTTCAAGCTTCCCTTCAAGGCCAAGCCATGACTTGGTTCAATCATCTCCCCCCGAGGTCGATTGAGCCCTTCGAAGAGTTGGCTTTGACATTTGTGAAGGAATACGCACAACTTCGGACAATCGAGGTGAAAGACGACCATCTTTTCTCTGTCCGAAGG
Organism: Prinsepia uniflora; assembly: GCA_032719365.1. Lineage (NCBI taxonomy): Eukaryota > Viridiplantae > Streptophyta > Magnoliopsida > Rosales > Rosaceae > Prinsepia > Prinsepia uniflora. Next base: position 74,424,098 of record CM064865.1, on the reverse strand, counting down.
AGAGCAAAAGACACTCTGCGACAATACATACGAAGATTTTGTGAGGAGAAATCTCGCATTATCGGCTGTAATGACTTTGTTGCGGCAATGGCATTCAAGCAAGGACTCCCTCGAGACAGCCAGCTTTACGGGGACATCGTCATGAGCAATGCGCGAAGTCTTTCCAAAATACTTTCGCTAGCAGAACGACATGCAAGTTGGGAGGACGAGAAGCGCGCCGCTCATACTCATGACCACGCTAGGACTAGCGAAAAGGCCTCCAATGAGGATGAACCCCATGGAAAGTCTGCAACTGGAAAGCTCAACAAGCGAAAGGCAGGGCAACACTCCCAAACGCCAGTTATGGGGAAGCCTAACTTGCAGCTATCTTTACCAGCCCATCAGATCCACAATGAAATTAAGAACAAGCCCTGGTTTAAGAAACCAGAGCCAGTCAAAGGCAATCAAGAGAATGCTGATAAAACCAAATGGTGCGCCTATCATGAATGTTATGGGCACAATATCAGCACATGTATATCTTTCGAAAGATATCTCCGAAATCTTCTGAGGGAGGGGCATTGTACAGACTACATCAAAACAAGACTGTAAATCACATGAAGAACAAAGAGTCAAACGAGCCAGCGTCAAAGGTGATCCGCATCAACTAGACGCAAGTCAACATTAGAAAGACATAAAACTTTATGGAGCTTTTCAATTTTGCTTTTCAAGTTGCCTTCTGAATTCAAGTATCAATGAAATGAGATTAACAAATTGATTTGTTCACCATGTACAATTTTCAAAGCTTATTCTCTCTAGTGTAAAAAGCCTTCATGATCGAAGCATCCAAGCCTTCGTCATCGAAGCATCTGAGTTTTCGCCTTGCGAAGCATCTAAGCCTTCGCCATGCGAAGCACCTAGGCCTTCGTCATCGAAGCATCCAAGCCTTCGTCATCAAAGCATTCAAGCCTTCGCCTTGCGAAGCATCTAAGCCTTCGCCATGCGAAGCACCTAAGCCTTCTTCATCGAAGAATCCAAGCCTTCGCCCTGCGAAGCATTCAAGCCTTCGTCATCGAAGCATCAAAGCCTTCTGAGTCCTGCAAATTTCTGTGCAGCAGGGAGAGCTCATCTCGAGTGGTATCTCGCTCATTTTCTATCAGCATCCTCTCTGCACGGCTCATCTCCAACTCGCCCATTTTGGCTTCCGATGTGAAATTGAGACCTCAAATTTTCTTAAGTTATCGCAATCTCACATCAACAACATAACTTTCCATTTCCGCCTGCCCTTCGCATCAAGATGGCACATTCGTAGGGCCAGAACGGAAAGGTTAGGAAAGAAGTTGCTCGGTATGCTTATGGGTTAGGAAAGAAGTTGCTCGGCATGGTTTTTTCTCCCAAGAACCAGTAAGCCCTTGTTTATTGTCCTTCTTCTGAACAACGGTCTCCTTCAAGCACAGTGGAACGCACAACCACTCCTTGATTGGGATGTCTGAAAGCTTCTCGTCATTCATGGAGAGAGTAGCCGGCTCATGTCCCGAAACTCTAGAAGAACATCTGTCGCCAAGCTCCACGAGAACGTCGCTTGAAAAGGAAATTTGATTGCGAGCCTTCCACTCCATGAAGTCTTCGGGTTTCTCATATTCCATATCTTTCCCTCAGAATGGACTTAGGCCACGAAAACCGCCACGCTCCCACAGGGCAAGTTTGCCAGGTCTCTCAGCACCTTGACGCGTGGCGAGCATGTATGTGGTACTAGCAAGAGTCACAGTAAGTGTGATCCTGCCTACCGATGCTCACTAGTCACGTCCGCAAGTGCACTCGGTCACCGCCAAGTCCCCGTCGACTGTTCAGCCAAACTCCGTCCACCACGTGGCACCGGTAGTACACCCGCTCCAACAAAGTTTCTAAACACCTTCGACGGACTCTTGATGTGTAGCAAGCATATTTGCGGTACTAGCAAGGGTCACGTTAAATGTGAGCCAGCCTACCAATGCTCGCACGCACCGTCCAAACCGCTCATTTTCCAAGCCGGACGCACTTCCGTAATTTCCCACGCTTTCCAGGAATCTCGAATCCTGTCCAAAAAGCAACATGAAAGGTCATTAATGACTCTAAAAACATCATATCAATTTTCCACAATTTTTCGGGAATTTAATAAAAATTTAAAACATAAACTAAACCTTCGGACCCCCGAAAGAGTATCAAAACAGTGTCCGATTAACTCGTACCCAACATTAAGAATGTTCGTTACATTAAGTATAGTAAAACACATGTTGAACACTTCCCCAGAAACACATCCACGCGCTCTCACGCGCCACCGCAAGCGGCTGCGCGTGAAAGCCACGCGCGTAGCACAGTAACTGCTACAGTGCGTCTTCTCTGCCCGTTTCTCTGATAAACGGGTCGAGAGCCCGCGATCAGACCCGGAAAAATCTCCATCAATTCGACCTTGATTTCTTCCGTTCTTTCAACTGATCCCCTCTAGTCCAACTAAAATCAAGTTCTGTAAGATCAATTACCTCAATGAACGTCTAAAACTTCACGACTCACGATCAAATTTTGATGGGTCTCCTATTCGGGTTTATCGATTTCGTCCCTGATTTTCAAATTAATTCATACGGTTAGAATCGTGAGAGTATAAGGAATGATTTTACAAGATCAATTTGATAATTCCTTACCTCCAGCTAGTAGAACTCAAGCTCGATTTTTCGAGGATTTTGAAGCTTCTGTTCTTGCTCGATACGGCCTCAATCCTCTCCGTTTTTGATTTGGATCGGTTTGAAGTAGTCCCAAAAGACTTAATCCGGTCTCAATTTTGATCCTCAAGACTCACAACTCTGAATTCAAATTTTCACCTCAATTTTCAAAATTTTCGAATTTTGCAAAATCGGTAACCCCTCTGTCCCTCGTGTTTGTTTTCTCCAAATCAGACGCTCCAATCTCTCATTCTCACAACCGAATTGCCCTGCTATTTAACAAAATCAAGGTTTGGACAAAATGATTGAGTTTTCCCTAATTAAGGGTTTTAGGGTCCCTAAATCCATGATTTCCTCCATGTTGTCTGGACAAAGCAGCAAAAATCATTGGCAGGTAGCATGAGTCAACGTCCACCGTTCGCTCGTCTCAAAAGGACCGTTTTGCCCTTCGCTTCCAAAATTACGAAAATGCCCCTCGCCTTCGTAGACCCATAACTTTCGCATCCGATCTCCGATTTTGGCATGCCGCCTGTCTATGGATTTGTATCAACCCGACCTACGTAACGGTCTCTGGCACTCGTCCTTTGGACCCCCCGGTTCAAAAGTCAACATTTTGCCCATGCTTGGGGGCAAAATGGTCATTTTGCACATTATGTCCGGTTCACACCACTAAACCCAAAATAGTCATTCTAAAACTAAAAATGGACTTTTTACCCTTATAACTAGGGGCAAAATCGTCAAATAAACACTGACTCGATTCTTGAACCCAACAGTAACCGGTAACCCGGTAATATAAGACTCCAAACAATGTACATCCATCCGAATTCCCTGAATACCGAATCGATGTGGGGGCATTTGTGGAACCCAAAATCATCCGAAAATTATGGAGCCGCCACGCGTCCCGTAATTCCCAAAAATGACCAAATTGCCCTTGGCAAATAACGCTGATCATTTGAAAAACACCCGCACATTAAATAATCTATTTACCAGTTAAATACGTTATTTGATTGGGTTAAAACCTCCGTAATATTGATATTCTCCCCGAGAGTTAATTATCGTTATTCTTAATAATGGATAATTAATATTAATATTAAAATACAACAAATATTATTACTATCATAATGAGCCATCATTACAATTATTAAATAATATATTTAATAATAATATATTATTTACTAATTAAAGATTCAACCGACCAATCAGAACGCTCCAAGGCTCCCAAGATTTTCCTATAAATAGGAAGGCACATTTCATTTTCAAAGTACGTTGATTCTTCGCTTCGAAGTATATCATTTTCCTCTCTCAAAGCTAACTTAAGCATCGGAGTGTTCTTGGTCGAACAACCCCCCGGTAAATCGATCGAGGCAACGATAGCTAATTGTTTGCTGTTTGCAGGAATTGTGAGGACTTTTCGCGGCGGGTTCAATCTTTGATTCAGCACTACAAAAGGAGAACAAAGAGCGATAATAATTTCCACAAACACAATTGCAATCATTACCAAATTAGAAAGCTTGTAAGTATTAACCTGTATCTCGACCAGTTGAGATGCAGCTGCCATAATCTTGCTCCCAGTGGCACTACTTCCGATAAATGCAACCTTATCAACATGGGGATGAGATGTCAGAGCAGCTCCAGCTTCGTGGCCTAATCCAGTCAGAATATTGAGGACACCGGGAGGAAGACCGACCTTCATACATACGTCAGCTAGCTCCAAACAAGTCCTGGAATTGATTGATAATGAATGAACTTAAACATAACCAAATCCAGTAAGTAAATCAATTATTTGGCAACACTATACTTTTCCAACACAAACGGTATACAATGTGCAAAATCAACACAGGACATACATAGATGCTAATTCCGAGGGTTTAAGTATTGCAGCAGAGCCAGCAGCCAAGGCAGGAGCTACTTTCGAGGCAACCATTAACAAAGGGTAGTTCCTTAACATAAAAATAAGCACTTTATTATCCTATAATCATTGAAGAGGGATGTTTCTGAAAGAAAGTCACCATGCTGTGATTAACCCAACGACCCCAACCAGTTGCTTATGAACATGGCATTTGTAATTCTCTGAAGGAAGAATGATCATAGCCTTTTGCTTTGCATCAAGACCTTCAGCAAGGCCTTTTGCGTTGAATTCATTAGACCCTATGCATCATATATAACAACTGCTCAAATTGTTGGAGAAACTACCATAAGATTTGTTACTGAAATACTATGTCTGATGTCGATTCATCCAGTGGTTTCCGCTATCAGTTGCCTCAAGCTTAGCTAGCTCAGATTTCCTCTCTCTTAACTACATCAAAACAGAACAAAACACGAAGTCAACTCTGAACCAAAACAGAAATGAAAGAAATTAAACCTCGGGATATGCAAGGGATCAAAAAACAAGATAAAACCGATACTTAGATGCAATAGCGCGCAAATACTTGGCACAAACTGCACCAGAAGCGGAGGACCAATCCTGCCCCTTGTTCCTGGCCAGAGATTTTCGAGCTGCCTCCACTGCAATGTCCACATGTTCATCTGTAGCTGCCGGAATATCTCCTGCATATCACACGTTCCACAACTTCACATCTCAAATTTACGTGATTTACAAAAATAACTGATATCAACAAACAAACTCCCAGTTTTCGTGAATGCTTTCAAGAAAACCTCTCTTCAAACTCTTCAAAATTCCAAAAATACAGTTTGGTTGAGTTGTGCCCAGATGATCTTTACATGATGTTTTCAGCGGTTATGATTATAATACTAGCCTATCAAAATTTGGTAATCAATCATGGGACCCTAGGATGGATGAATGTAAGTATTTCTAAGTAATATCAAGTGGAATTTCTAAGTATGTTGAAAATACAAGTAAATTGTTATATGGCTAATGAAATTGAAGATTAAACCAATTACCAATGGTTTCTTCAGTGGAAACCTAGAAGGGTTGATGATGGGGACGCGTTTCTTGAGGACTGGTTCTCTCCACTCTCCATTGTTGAGCAACTGGCGACTCGGTATTTGGATCGCCATCAAAACCCAAAAAAGTTTCAACTTTCAACTGTCTCTACTTAAATTGTTAGTTGAGGAATTGTGTATTATTAGTAGTCACAATATGAAAGTGCGGATGGATGCTAATGGTTTTCGAATCAACAGCCGGAAACTCGATCTGGAAGACGACACTTCAGGTTTTTTTTTTTTTTTGTACAATGCTTCACTAAAACGGAGGTATCTGATATCTCTTCAGTTTTCACGGAACAATCGAGGGTGCTTTATATAATTCATTTTTTCTTAGTTATTGTTAGTTTGATTGATTATAAAATGACTTATGATGAAGTCGCAAATTAGGAAACTGATAAAGGATTTTCGTTTTTTTATTTCAAATGCACTTTATTCCAAAAAAAAATTATAATGTGCACTCTATTTTTATTGTTGGTGTTAAATACACCATGAGACATCCGACTTAAGACAAATAAGTGTTTTTTTGCTATTTCTATCAAATGATCGTCAAAAAAACTGACGTGGTACATACATGACTTAAACAATGCAAAAAAAAAAAGTGCATAGTAAGCACGGAAAAGCACTTGTGCCACAGTAGTTTCTAGTCGATTAGCAGATGTCTCAACATCATCGCCGAAGACAGAATCAGAGCCACTGGGTTTGCTTTCTTCATCTTCAATATTTTCTCATTTCCCACGTTTCCAGTTGAAGCACCTTGCTCAAATACAACATGATCAGCAACAACATTGCCTGCAAAAATGTCGACAATCATGGAGCAGGGTTTCTTTTAAGAGATTTCATATATTTCCCATTTGAGGGGGGCATTAGGATTGCTATTTAAAAGAACATACCTCCTGGCATGATACCAGTGCCACCACAGAGACCAGCTGCTGTATTTGCAACTAAATTACCATAAAGATTGGTGTCAGCTGCAAAATGAAAGTCACGGCTTTAGCTACAGCACCTTTTTTTTTTTCCTCTTTCATTAAAAATAGGAGAAAATTTGAGATTTTTTCATTGGGAAAATTGTTAGAGAAAAAAAAAAAAAAAACCTTTCAAAATGAGAAAGAAACCATATTGCACTCTTTTTAATCTCACAAACATGTAAGATATGTGCTTTAACCTCTTCCCCTTTCTTTCCAATGTCAAACCTCAACTCCAAACTTTCTACGATTCAAAGATGCATAATATTCTTCCCCAAGAAAGAACACTGTTAGAGAGATTTATCTTTTTTAACAAAGGAAAATTTTGTGGTAATCCATAGCTTATTCTCTGGTATAATCAAAGAACTTCGAAACTCATAACAGATACCTCATTTCAGAAGCCTACTTGGCTACTCAAAATTATCCATTCTGTATTTTTACCATGTGAGGTTCTATATTTTAACATTACATGGATGGAAAGTTTTCTTTCAAAGACCATATCCACTGAATGTAATTTGGCATACCATGAAATCGAATTGCTCAGACTTTGAAACAAGTTGCAAGCAGCAGTTGTCCACAATTATTCCATTGCACGAAGCCATTTTCCTTACAAATAGCTCTGATTCAATCTCCAAATAGCAATAATTCAATCTACATTCATACAAATTTACCATTTGCCCAGCACCAGAAACTTCAACAAAGCAACAGAAAGACGGGATTATCCCTTTGCAATCAGAAAAGCTACATATGCTATAATCCACATATCTGAATCAATTATCTCCCGATCGACCGTCCCTCGCCGTCCTCTGCCATCTTCCGATTCGACTTCCCGCGAGATTCTCGTCGCCGGCTTGGTTCACAGCACACAATGTTGTGGATTGCGTAAAACAAGAAGAGGTGAGCCATGCCAAAGAGACCATCGAGCTTGACGATGGCTTTTGGGACCACCCCCGTGTCTTGAGAAGCGGCGGGCATAGCTGGCCGACCTGCAAATCTGCAATCGATGGTGATGGCTTTGTTCGCACAATTTCTTTTTCTGCAATTGTTTCCTATCAAGACTCGAAGAATCTCAGAAATTGAAATATTATCTCTGAATGCTTTCAGATATACGAAAGTTTGTCTGCCGTATTTGCTTCATTTATTATTTAGTCAATATAGGCATCACCTCAGCTTTTTTTATGTCTATTTGACAGAAATAGCGAAAAAATATTGATTTGCCTAAATTCAGACTGACATCTTACAGTGTACTTAATACCGATGATAATAAAAATGTAGTAGTTGAACTGACCCGTGTCATGTTGGAATGAGCCCAATGCCACGCCCTAGTCCGTGTTTATACGTCGAGACTTGGGATAGGTTCTCAAAATAAACATTATTTTATATTTTTTTATATTTTTTATATTTAATTTTTAATATTAAAATAATAAATAAATAGAGAAAATATTATATTTTATGATATTTTTGTATAATTAAATAAAACTTGGATTTTGGAGCGTTTTGTCTAAAAAATTGTCTCGATCGAAATTATAACGAATAAATTATTAACAAATTTAGATGAAAATACATAAATTAATTTGCAATTGAATTTGCAGGCCAAAACATTTTGTTTTGTACTAGCCCAATCTGTGCAGCCTGCAAATCCGATCCAGAAGGGCCCAGGTCCCAGCTGCAGCCCAAAATTGACAAGCCATTTCGCTCCAGCCCAAAAATATGTGCGGCCCAGCTGCGACCCGCCCACCAGCCTCGACCCGCGCGACCCACATCCAGCAACCCGCCTGCTTGCTCGCAAGCCCAGCCCGTACAGCCCACCTGCTCGGCCTGCAAAATTCTGAAGCCCAACACCTATCCAGCTGCACAGCCCAACAACCCAACTGCTACACCTACCCGGTCCAGTCCAATCTGCACAGCCCACCTACCCGCCCGCACTGCATTAGCCTATTTTTCTATACAAAACCCACTCCACTTGCTCCATCAGCCACGTTTTCCAGCAAAAATCCCACCTAAAAATTCAGCTTTTCATCATTTCTTTCTTGTATTATTTTACTTTTATTTTTTATATTTTATTTTGTATTTTATTTGATTATTTTTTGCACTCCCTCTATAAATAGAGAGGTCATTTCACTTATTAAAGGTCCACAATGGTCCCCATTTTGGTTCTCTTTTTAGTAATTTAGGTTTTGTTTTTCTCTCTTTCACTCTTCATTTAAGTTCATCTTCTTTCTTTTTGTTCTTTATTTTTGGGGACCATTTTAACTTCTTGTAGACTTTCTTATTAGTTAGTTTTTTTTTAATTCTTGTTCTTAATTTATGTTATTTTTATTTTAGTTCTTAATTTCATTTTTTCTTTACTTTGTTTTTGTGATTTTTCTTTGAGATCTCTTAAACACGTTTTTATGTTTTCCTTAAGAAATACCTAGGCCGAGTATTTCCGAAATAATTCTAGAATTTAAGTCCGAATTCTTATGTTTTATCCTCCATCATCATAAGGTTCCTTCTGCTGTTCAGAGAATTTTATGAATAACATTCCATTATTTCCATTCACTTTCGGAATCACAAGTTGTTCTTGGGTTCCGAAAGTGTAACTTTATTTCCTTTACTTAAATTCTTATTATTGTTTCGATTTACTTATAATTCAATATATGTGTTGGTGTTTTCTTTCTAACATTTGTAAGTAAGAATGCAATCTCCATGTGTTTTACTTTTTGAATTTATTTTACTTCATATGTTTTAGTGCTTAAACTTCAATTCTATGTTAAATGTTTATGACCGTTGTTCGGTGCACTTAATAGAAAATTGAAGAGATTTAATGTTTGACCGATGTTCGGCGCATTAAATCACAAACTTAAGGTGAATCATATTGTAGATAATAATCCGATGTTATTAATTCTTTAATTCATTTATTCTTTAATTCTTTATTATTTAATTATTTAATTATTTAATTCATTATTCTTTGATTATTCATTATTCTTTTTAACTAACATATTATTAATGTTCCCTAATTTCCCCAGTTAAGAACGATCCATATTTATCAATACTACATCTACACAAAAAGGGTTTAAATTGCATAATACTCGAATTATGTATTTAATTTAATGCGTAGTTTGGGCGTTATCACCATGACATGTCTCACCCTAATTATGACAAGCCAATGTGTCTCTTAGGCTTTCATGCACCATTTTGTGTCTTGTGAATGGTATCTATTTATAAAGAATTTGATAGAATAATATAGTACGAAATCAGTATTTGGTACCTGTCATATTAGTTAGTCATTGTACAAATTAATACTATTGAGCATTTTTTATATGCGTCGGACACACTAAAATAATATCCTCGAAATTGTCCATATTAAATAGTCGGATTACTAGTAATCTTGAAGAAAAAAAAATAATAACAAATGATAATAATAATTTAATAAATAGTAATAACAATAATTAATTAAAATAAATAATAATAATATACATAACTATTATCTAAGATATAAATATTTCGTATCTGTGACTATAATATAATTCGGACAATATAATATAGCCGACATTTTAATCTGATAAAGCATCAAACGCCTAACAAAATAGTCAGTTTATTTGTTAGACATATTAGTCTATCCGACTGAAATAGTTTGTACAATACGACGTACCAAACGAGGCATTAAGGTCATAAAGTAGACTCTCTACATTTAACTTGTCCAAATAAATAGTATGTGGCTATATGTAGTTAACATTGTTTATTATATTAAATTAACATTAAAATCAAAAAGTCTTTGCACGGCTAATTTGAAGTTTTTGGACAAATTTTGAGTCAAATTTATCCATAACCAAGAGATGTTTTGAGAGCTTTTAGATAAATTTTAATTTATCTTTTGAGATATTAGATAGCATTGATTTTAGTAACACTAAAAACTGGTTAGCTATTACTAAATTTTGGGTTATTTCAAATTAAATTTGACTAAAAATTTAGAGAATTTGATGTGGATGCTCTTAGGTGCTGTTTTTGCCCAACCCTAAGCCAACTGTTTGTCGCTACTCGCCTCCATTATCTTGTCTTTATAACTTGTGAGAACGTGAAAGAACAAAAATCACACATTAGAAATTTGCATAACCTCGCAAGGACTTATACGGAGTTAGGCACCTCCCTGCATTACTAATTAAATTTAGGAAGAATTTGGAGAAGAACTTCGTTTAGCCTTTCTCTAGTAGTTATTCCCTTCACTTTTGGGTTCTAGGGAAGGCTCCATCTTGGTGGTGGATATAATCAGCTCCATCAGACCACCTACCTCTATGATGAGGCTAAAAGATCTCATTCAATTAGATAGGGTAATCAAAAAATGGACACTAAAAGATTAGACTGCTCAGCTGATGAGATCGGAATCTCAATTTTCTTCCTAGTATAATATGAGAGCATCTTGCCCCCATACTTAAAGGGCACATACTCCATGCCATCCAATAGCCCCATGTCATCCAATAACAGTTCACGTATTGGGCTAGTAAGAGGTGAGGGAGAGGGAAAATGTTAAAAAAAAGAAAGAACAATCTTTCATTAGAAAATTAGAAATTTAGGGGGGTGTATTCAATTTAGATTTTAATAGATTTTAATGGGTTTCAAATCTGATGGATTTCAACAAATTTTAAAAGTTTTGTATTGATTTCAAAGTGTTTTGATATGGATTTTAAATGATTTGTTTATTAATTTGTTATGATTTTAAAAGATTTGTTTTTATTATGCTTCTTCTACCATCAGTTGATCAGTTGAAGTGTTATTGACGACATCAACACTACTTTCGTTTTTCTGAACCAAAGCAAAACGTTATCAATTCACGGAAAAATATCAAATTTATCAATTGTTTAACAAACAAACAAAATAACATAAGCACTTACTATTAATTCAATTACAAAATCAAAGAAATTAATCTAATTATAGATGGATTATTATCACATAATACCATAAACATAAGCATGACATGGTTTGTATTTGTTCTATTATGGTAGGCTCTCATCATTCACAACATCTCTCCACATATGTGATGCTAGTTCACTCCTCCATTCATTAGCATTTTCGTGTTGTTGCTCTTGGGTTAGAAGAACTTCTTCTGAAATACTTCCTTCATTTTCTGGTAAAGATGATGAAGACTCGTCGTCTTCAATAGGAAATTCATCATCACGACACTCTTTGCGAAGAAAGTTATGTAACCCTGCACAAGCTAACACTAATTTTTCTGGTGTGTTATATGAAAATGGAAAGGCTGACTTAAAAATGGTGAATCTTGATTTGAATATACCAAATATTCTCTCGATGACATTTCTTAATGAAGCATGACGAAGATTGAACAACTCAGCTGAAGTTTTTGATTCACGATCTTTACCAGCATATTCTTGAAAAGGATCAGGGACTTCTTCTTTTTTGTTACATTGGAGGGATTCAAACCCTAAACCTACTCAATCATTAACCCATTTCCCCACTAACCCAAGGATTGAGGATCATCAACCTCATTCAACCCACAAATTACTGTTTACTGTTGGATTTAACTTACAGCTTGGTTGATCCGGCATCAAAATCAATTCTAGTCTAATTCGATCCATAACTTTATATACACCAGAATATGTTAATGGTTTAAAGGCCAAAGATTTTTGCTTCTTAATTTCTAAGATTTCGGAGGGAACTCTTGAAAGCTACCTAAAAGAATAAAACAGGAATGTTGTTTTCAACTTTTCGCTGATATGAGTATGAGCCTATTTGGTTACCAAGCACTCACTAAATCTTTTCCTTTGAAAAATTATTCCTAGTGGTTAGAATGAGAAGGGGGAAGCAGGTCCATATATAAAGGGAATAGCATACAGAGTACGAGTAGAAGACACAAATCAAGTTTCATTATCAAAACTAAGCAGAAACTAAGTGAACTTTCTGGTTCCTGGTTGAAAATGTAAAAGTCCAGATGCAATGATCAATAAGTATATGTCCACACTAAGACTTGTTGAGATGATTTACTTCTTTGAAAGCACTATAAAACAATCGCCTTCTTAATAGTTAATCAGAAGTAGAAGATAAGCTCATGGTTGCTTAAAGTGGACTGATTTGTTTGATTAGTGAAGATAAGCTCTGGTTCTTGGTTGAAAATGTAAAAGTCCATATGCAACGATCAATAGGTATATGTACATGGTAAGACTTGTTTGAGATGATTTACTTCTTTGAAAGCACTATAAAACAATCGCCTTCTCAATAGTTAATCAGAAGTAGAAGATAAGCTCATGTTTGCTTAAAGCGGACTGATTTGTTTGATTAGTGAAGTTGAGATGGCAATCAAAGAAACTAAAAAGTTGAACCTACGTTGAAGGAGAAAGGGCAACGCAGAGATTGGTGATATAAGAATATATGAAATCCAATCTAAATAATGCTATGCAGTTGATGCAATATGTATGTCTGGTTCAACGACCAAAAATATAAGCTTTTGTTCCAAGTGTCACTACTAACATGGTATTTTATCTTGCCGACGGACAGAGAGAAATTTATACGAAATAAGTAACATCTTCGTACCTGATTGTTTGTGCTAGGACTTGTCTTGACCAGCAGCAGCCCTGAAGGAAGAGAGGAAAAAAATAGGGAGGAACAAAAAAAAAAGGTCAGAATATTTGGGGGTGAGGTTGGATTTGTGTTTAGGCTTGGTATTTATACTATCCATCACAAAATCCTTTCAAATCCAAGATTAGTTAAAATCATCTAAAATATATTAGTTTTTGAATACAGGGATATTTTAAAAAATTCTTAAAAAATTCGTTTTGAATACACCATGATTTGAACGTATTTTAAATCAATCTATTAAAACACAAATTGAATACACCAAGATTTTTAATAAATCTTTTAAAATACTGATTGAATACACATGGATTTCAAACTCAATTAAAATCACTTAAAATCACCAATTGAATACACCCCCCTTAATACATTGAGGGTGTGTTTGGTATGCCGTATTACACTCCGGATAGGCTAAATAATCTGAAACCTGTGTTTGGTACCAGTCGTATTAATTAGTCACCGTATAAGTTAATACGGTTGAATATTTTTACACGGTCCAGACACGCTAAAATAATACGCTCGAAATTGTCCGTATTAAATAGTCGGATAACTAGTAATCTTGTAAAATATAATAATAATAATAATAATAATAATAATAATAATAATAATAATAATAAATAGTAATATAATAAAAATAAAATATTAATTTAGTAAATATTAATAATAAAAAGTAATAAAGTAATAAATTCTAATAATAATAAATTAATAATTAATGATATTTTAATAAATAATAATGATAAAATTAAAAATAATTAATTAATAAAAATATAATAAATAGTAATAATAATAATTATTAAAATAAATAATAATAAAAATAATGACATATGTAATTAATATTTAAGATATAAGTATTTCGTCAATTACTATAATATAATCCGGTCAGTATAATATAGTCGGCATTCTAATCCGGAAAAGTACCATACGCCCGACTAAATAATCATTCTATCTGGTGGACAGATTAGTCTATCCAATTGAAATAGTCAGTACAGTACGGCATACCAAACGAGGCCTGAGTCGGTTAACTAAACACTTGGAACTTTCATTGACTCGTTCTAGTAAAACAAATCTATTAAGACTTATGCATTTTGATTGATCAAATCTAATTCGGATTTAATCGATTGTTAATCGGAATATCAGAACGAGTTTCCAAATTGATTCATCATTCCACATCATATATAAAAATAGAACAAAACAGGTTCATAATCAAAACAGAATAAAAAAAGAAAACAAAAACAAATCCTGCAAAGTTTATTTTGTACAAAGCCAATGAAATAACAAATTAATCAACCTACACAAAAAGAAATCGACAAACCGAAACAAAATAAAAATCTGTATGAGATCGATCACTGATCGTTATAAATTAGAAAGAAAATAAAGATCCTTGTTCATCAATCAAGACTTCTGGGTTGTCTTCTGGCACTTCTGTTTGATCCATGAAAACCCGGCAGATGCCCCATCCTTGACTTTTTTAGCGCCGGTCGAAGCCACCGCCTTGGTCTTCACCAGCCCTTCCCCGACTTTCTGCTTGCACTTTGCGGCGGCGCCGCCGTCGTTTCCACCCTTAACTTCAACGGGGTAAGAGGAGTTGCTGTTGTAATCCCACTGATCAGCCCACGAGGTCTCGTAACTGGATTTTTCCCCGCTCATGATTCGATCGGTGAAACTAAAATAAAAGATCAATGAATCGCCTGAAAGATCTGGAGAGGCTGAAATGAGACTGGATCGTTGGGATTTTGAGACGGTTACAATTCTGGCGAGAGAATAACGTGAAGGGGTTTTAAATGTGAAATAGGATGATTATGAGGTAACCGAAGGGCTTCTTATAGCCGTCGGTCCAACTTTGGACCAAATTTAAATTTTGGACGCGTGCTGGGATGTAAGAGGAAAAAGCAATTAGAGAATTACGACACGTGTGCCCAAATATCAGATTTTATTTTCCTTTTGTCCAGAATTTATCACAAATATACCCATAGCATTTTTGTACATTTTTAATTTTTTTAATTTATGACCTTATAGGTTAATGAGTAGACAGACATTCATCTAAAATAAAATTAAATGAGTAGATTTGTAATTTGAGTGATGATAACTTGAAAAGTAAATGCAAATGTTGACATATAAGTATTCAAATCTATATATTTTCATCAATTTATAAAGAATATTTTTTTTTGCTTTCCTTTGTTAGGTAAAATTTTTGAAAATGAAAGAAAGAAAAATATGAAAAACACGTCAATTTATAATTTTAATACTTTTATAATTAATTTGTTTTTCGTTGAACGTAACAAAATAAAAAGGAGCTAACTCATTCTCGGCTAGGGGTAAGTTGCACTCTGAACTAGAAGTAATCCCCTCTTTGGAGTATTAGGACACCACGTAGTAGAAAAAACAAAGAACTAACTCATATTCATATTTAACCGTATGTTTTGTCATTTGTTAATTTGATTATTTTTTCCGATGAAAGGTTGATGAAAATTATCACATTTTTTCATTTTTTTTCAATAAAACTAAATTTTTCATATTTTTTGTTGAATTAATTATTATTTCAAAGATAATTATCTGAAAATGGAAGATCTACATATGTTTCTGACTACATTAACTAGAAGTCCTTAATGACAACAATGTAAAACTTAACTTTGATGACTCAGTTTCTCATAATGGTAATGCGGCTTTTGGGTATGTGATTCGTAATGATAGAGGTTTACCTATCTTTGTTGCCTCCAAGAATACTGGCTCTACAAATGTTATCTTGATTGAAGCTCGTGCTCTAGTTGAAGGACTTAGCAAAGCAGTTTCTCTTAACATTTTAAATCTTCAAGTGAAGGGAGATTCTAAAATTCTTATTGATATTGTCAATGGTCATATTTCTATTCCTTGAAGGCTGCTTACCAAGATTGATCGCACTAAGGACCTCACTGCGAGATTCAACTTCAGTTCTTTCAAGCATATCTACAAGAAAATTAATTTTATTGTTAATGCTCATACTAAATTGGGTAACAACTGTTAAGAAAATTTATATTGGGTTGCTTCTCTTTCGAGTGTGGCGGGAGATATTTAGCTTATTTTATTTTATTGATGGTAGTTGTACTAGAGACTTTTCTTTATAATGTTCTTTTTAGTATAAAATAAAAAATCTAGAACCAAAACTCATAAGGACAATATAGTAATTTCATTTACCATAACTTCCACTTCTAGAGTCCTTCTGGACTCTTCCAGAAGAAGACTTATTGACCATGAACGCTCACGGGGTAGGTCCTCAAAGTCCGACCGAAGATAATAAAAAAGGCCCAAAAAGTCTAATCCTCTTGGCGGCCTACTTCTCCCTGTTATTGATATGACCTGGAAACTTCCTATTTTCTATAAGCTTATATTTCCAAGTCAGAACTACAGCTCCTATCAGTGACATGCAAAGTGAGCAAATTTTGCACATGAAATCAACCCAAACAATTTTTTAAGGTAGCTTACCCAGTCCCTCCATCAATTTTAGGGCTTTCATAAATCCAACCGATCATAATTAAGTGTAAAATTCTGACTAACCCGAAATTTTAATTAAGAATAAATTCGTTCAATTTTAATCCAAACATTTGTTGATTTTTTACTGTTCATTTATAATTTGGGGTTTATATGTATACAGACTTTACCAAGTTTGTTATTAAGAGCTGTAACACAGCCCAGCAAAGAGTCTTTAATCTCTAGAAAACAAATCATTTGCTTACTAGCTAGTTGATACATGTCAATTGTGATAGTCACCATTGTGACTTAAACCGTTAAATGGAGATTATTGGCGAATCAAATATCTTAATCATTTATTAGTAATTAATCCTTGAAGAATCATATTAATGTATTATATAATTGCCAGGAATATATATGAACATCAAGATGGAGAAAATTTTAATTGGAAATAGACATAAGATTGGAGAAGATGATGATGGTGACCGAAAAAGAGGAAGGTTGGGAGAATTAAAATGACAATGAATGGCTCGTGAGAGAGAGTAATAATAAACGTTGAAAAATAAAATCGATTTCATATCTTTCGATCTCAACCATTAAAAAGTAAACTAATCTAATGATTTAAGATTCATGTCAAATCTTATGTCAAAAATTGGTTTGATCTTCCCACCCGCCCAAATTGCACCATAATCATAATCAGTCTCAGATTTTAGATGTATATTTTGACGAAATAATATGCTAGATTACTTTAATTTATAGGTGTTAAAGGAAAATTCGAACTCGATCAAAGGGTTACAAAATCCAGAGATTTTCCTTTCCGTGCAAGTAATTGTAAATTCATCTCTACTGTTATCTTTTCTAGGTGTGAAGTTTATTTAACTTCTTATTCATAATTAAAGAGATTAATTTTTAGAAATCACGAACTTCCCCACCCAAACATATTAAAGTATTAAACCACAATCTCAACCGCAGCTTCATTCAAGGATTGTATGCCAGACATGCTTAAATACTTATCGTAAAGCCACCGGGATGTGTTGAGAGCATTTCCAGTACTCTTCACAGGGAATGCCTTCCTGCTGTTTTGCCAATCATTTGTGAGCTTTATCCACTCCCTCCTCCACTCCTTCAACCGAAACTCGCCGCCCTCCTCTAAGCTTTTTCTCAAATATTTGAAGTATATCGCTGCGCGGGGTCCATAATAATCTCGGAGTAACCCACTCCAATACTTGTTTCCTACACGAGGAATCGAAAACAAGAAATCTCAGCAATAGTATGCAGTCAGTTATTTCAATTTTTTTCTGCTGCCAAGATCATACCGTAGTCACGAAGAAGGCTTGCTTCCTCCTTTGTGTTGTCAAACCACATAGTTATTTGAGTTCTAGCATTCCATTCATACTGCATTTTACATCAAATCAATTTCAAAAATTTTATCTTTTTCAGATGAATTTTGACAGATGATAGTTCAATGGGATTGGAACCTGTGTTTCCTGGTGTTCATCTCGGGCGAGTTTCTTTGCGCTTTCCAACCAAGGTCCTAGGAGAAATCCATCATGACAGGCTAAGAGTGTGTCTATGTCTTCAACTAGATCCAAAAACTTCAGGCTGTGTTGATGCACTCCAAAAACGTCATTCAACTGATAGGCTTCTATGACCTTTAAAAACAACTGGTTTGCATATTTGGCTAAAACTTGTCTGGTTAAGTCGACAAGATCATATCTGAATATACAAAGTTGAAATGGTAGATAAAATTAGATGGAAAATTTTGTGTAGAAGACGATAAAAACAGTGTGTTTCTACTTTCAAACTTTTAAGGGCTAACCTGTAAGCATTACTTTCTGAGAGTTCATCTCCACTTGCAATAAAAAGCTCTAGTGCTTTTGTTACTTCAGAAGTTGAATACCATAAATGAGGATGCTCAAACGAATCGGTTACTTCTTTTAGAATTGAACTTCCTGTTACTGGTTTCTCATTTTGATGAAACCCTTCAGGCTGTATTGATATATAGGAAGGAGCAACATCGGGAAATGCCACAATCACATCCCTGTTCTTGTCCTGTTTTAGTAGGAACCAAAGGATAGAAGTTATAAAATTTGAAGAGAGAAAAAGGCCTTTTCAAGTAAATAAATAACAAGAAAATATCCAACAAATGGAGATATCCAAAATTTAGGGAACTTACATAGGCACCATCAGTGCAATTATAGAGGCTGCGATATAATATATTCCAAGCATCTTGTATCAAAGGAACTGAACGGCCATAACGTCTTGCAGAATATTGATTAACCCAGGCCTGAAATAGGGGTGAGTAAATTGTTTACCTTTGTATCCAAATGATCATCCCTTTTACTTATCAGTTACAAACTTACAGTTATAGGATCATAGTATAAGGAAAAGAAAAGAGCAGGTATCCAAAAACTCAACAGAATTAGGAAATAACTTGACCTTACCTTAGTATCAACTTTGTTGTGTTGAAAAGCCATCTCTGACATGAGATCATAAACAATAGGGTTCTGTTCTATACCTTCCATTGACATTCCAACACCAACCTTCAGATATATTTTAGGATAAGTGAGAGGTTTATTATTTACTTTAGGATACATAATTTCAAAATCAAATGCAGCAACTACGTTTTTAAACAAAGGCCCTTAACATTGCATGGCTAAAACCCTAATGGAAAATTAATAAACACGGTATAATGTCTTGATCTTAAGAAAAAACAATATTTATGGATGGATAAATGTACCATTGTTGAGTTTTTACTTGTACGAGCATCAATTGGTCCAGATGTTATTGCATCCAAAACTCCGTACATCTCAACGTTTCCTGCAAAATTGTGCAGCATACACCTGTAATGCAGAACTCAAACAAATCAAATATGAATTTACAGGGGAAAACAGACGAGTATAAATAAACTCAAAATGTTCCTCTACTGGATACACAAAAGGAATATTCAAAATGAACATAAAACTTTCCAGATGTAAGGAACACCATAAAACTGCTCTGTAGTAATCCATATGGGTTTCACTTCAGCAAATAGATCAAGGACTACAAGCCTCCCCGTAGGAATAGAGTGTAAAAGTGCCTGAAAAGAAACACATTTTACTATCAACCAAAGAAAAGAATCAAACTATCACTATTAAATTGAAATGACCAGATTCATATCAATATAAGATCAAAATGGCTTGTGTGGTTTACGTTCATTTTTCTTATCTGAACTTTAATAAATATATATATATATATATATTTTGCATGAATTCGAGCACTTCTTCCATTTTGTTTTCGTTCCTGGCCTAGGTCGCTAAAAATTTATTGTTCAAATAAAGAGCTCACTTACACAATATCTACTATAGTTTTGAGTTGCATGTAGGTTAGAACCGGTTCTTGGATAAAATGTGTACTGCTTCTGAAATGAATCATTTATAATAAGAAAGCCACACATTGAAAGATAATGCAATAAATATAACCTTCATTTGAAGAGGCCTCCAGAAAGGATCGTATGAAAATAACCACCCCTGAAGAATAAAGTACACTCATCAGCATACAAAAACAAAGTAAAAGTCTAGTTACTGAAAACAACACTACAACTGAATGGCTGAGCAGCTTTGTCTTCTATTGTCTGAGGTCATAACTGCATTGAATTGCACTGCCAATGTAACTAATAATATTGGCCCCTAAAAGAGGTACTCAGAGTTTAATGTAAGACTTAAAATTATTCCTTTTACCTGCATTAGCCACACACCATCGCTATCTCCACTTTGCATTCCCTTAAAGATTGCTGCACCTAATGAAGAGATGTACTCTGGATCATCATCAGGTGGAGTGTTCTCATCGAAAGTATCACTGCAATAGGTTCAGTGAATCATAAACAAGGGTACATAAAATTGGGATTTAATTAAAACTCATGCAATTATTTGGGAAACAGAAAGAACGAAACAAAACTGATATTTTACATATATTTGACAGATTTTAAATTATGTGGAGGAACATTATACCAGTTGTATATGTGACTAGTCCGTCCATATTCTGACCAGACAGGTAATGCAACAATGAGAAGAAATTAGAGCACAAATCTTTACATGCACAAACATAAAAGGGGAGGTTCAGGATCCAGGTGACCAAACCTTTTAGTTGTTGGTCAATGAATGCACTCCCAATTTCAACAAATAAGGGATCAGTGGCATCAAGCAGGTAAGTGCAGGTCCATCTAGGGTCACTCTTAACTGAAAACCTGAAGTAGAACTGGAAGGTTGTAAATAAAGGAAGTATTCAATATATACTTAAACCTACATAGTCAACTGGTATAGAGGAATTGAATCAAGAAAAAATTGACAACATAGACGTAAAAGGTAATCGAGAAAGTAGAAAGAAAGTTAATTTGCATAAGTGCTTAGTTCTTCAAAACTAGTATGAGTTTTTGGCTAAAAGATGCACGGAAAAATAATGAGCATTGTTATTGTAGAAGCATCTTCTTATGATGCTAGAACCAAACCATAGTGAGAGGATTCAAGATTAACCATGTCAAATTTTCAAAATCAGTGCTCATAAGGAAGCAAGCAATTGAAACAATTGAAAACCACAAGCCATGAATCAATGGGTTGCATTCATCATTAGAACATAGAAATACTTACCAATTTCCTAATCGCGTTATCTTTGCTGATGGATATATAGTTTTGAGCGAAGCAGGAACATTTCCAGAAAAGGCTGGAAGGACTAGAAAACAGAAATAAAAGCCTCAAGAGTGTTACTGTCCTTTTTCTTCCCTTTCAAAGAGTAGCTTACAATTAGGAAGTACTTAAGGCTAGATGCCTTATGATGATTAGTACCTGGAGTCATTCCAAGTTCATACATTCTGACTAGAATTTTTTTCTGCAAAATCAGCTGTTCATCAAACCAACTTTGGGGTAGTGGTCCACCCCATCTGCAAAAAAATTACGTAAATTATCAAGGACTCATATAACATTGTTACAACCAAGAAATTATTGCAATCAGACTATTCTTGAGAACAAGTTCAGAGCTCACCCATGCAAATTTCCCATACGAGACCAAGCAAGGAAAGCGGGGCCTCCAAAAAAATCATCCAGATCAGATTTGGTCATATTAAATTTCTGCAAGAAGGTAATAACATGTTATCAAATGAAAGAACTAATGATCGATTCATCACTGTTGACAAGTAACAAGGGCAAAATGGCAAAGCAAAATGAAAATCACCTGGAAAACTTTCTGCCAAATAGCCTCTTGCCCTGTAAATGCTAGAGGCATATTGATCCCCTGGAGGGCCATCCAATCAATCTCATTTTCCCACCTCTCCCAGTCCCACCAAGCAAAAGTATCTTCCAGGAAGCAGACAAAAAGTGAACACCATTTGCAAAATATCAAAATCCAAGCTCCAAACTTTAAAGGCATAAATTCCACTTCCACTGTGGAGAAGTGAACACAATTTCAAAGTAGAAGCTTACAGCTAGAAGTTACAGCATTCTGGTAGTAGTTCCAAGGAACAGGTCTCCGGACCATAACCCCAGAATCTTGTACCCGGGAGAGTAACCCTGATTTTGGCACAGAAAATAGTTGTGCACCGCCAGTTTTATCCCAAGATATATGTGAACCACACCTGTTCTTCAAATACCAGTGCAGACCAGCCAAAATCTCCACTCCAGTGACCCCCGATATCCTAGTTAAAGCAATTGAAATTTGAAAGTCACATTGAATTGTGTCAAGCAGATAAATTGAGCTGTTTAATTAATGTAGCTCGTGGTTTTATTCACATTAATGTTATCATGGATTTTATTCACATTAATTTTATCATGGATTTTATTCACACTAGAGTCACACTTCACACGAATTATGCAGATTCAAAGTTCAGAAAGAGAACATACACAATTTGGGGATCGCCTCGTTTGGGGAAAGAAGGATGGTTGTTGATTATAAAGCAAGATGCACCTCCACATTGCTCCTACAAATTGAAAAAGCCCAAAAAAGAATTCTTAATAAAAAAATTGTACCTTTGCTAACTTAAGAAGAAACAATTCAAATTACATTTACAACTACTTTGAAAATCAGGTACAGATGGGAAAAGTTTGAAATTAATACCTTGGAGACGATTTGGAAGTCGAAGCTGGAAGTGTGGGAAGGAAGGAGGCGGCGAAGGACTCCGCGAGCGGCGGCGACTTGGACGTACGGTGGGGCCCTCTCGCGATCATGAATTTCTAGAAGGCGCGAAATGTGTCGGACTCCGACAGCGGACGAGTGAGCTAAGGTGGAGAGGATACAGCAGAGGGTGAAGAAAATTATGGTGAAGTTCGGAGAAATGGCGGGAAATTTGGAAACCATTGGAGAGGCTTAGGAAGAGGGAGGAAGCTAAGCTTATGGTAATGGTGGCTACTGGTTGATTAAAGAAAACAAAGAAGAGAATCTTGAATGGTGACAAGTAAAGTGACAAAATGGAAGGCCGGCCGCGGCCGGCAGGTTGGCGATGGTGAGACCGTGAGAGCAAGGACTGAAATATCGATGCATATATTATTAGTGAAATTTATGAATATTTTGTCCTAAATATCGATATCTGATATCATTTATGGTTAACAAAAATGACGAAAATTCGGTCTAAAAGTTGGAAATTTCGAATGAAATTTTGGGAAAAATTTAAGTACCTAATGGTGATTATATAGGACTAATAAAAACTATAAAATGATTTTGATATAATAAATATATGATGAATAATATATATAATAGGATTCTGTCGATGACTAATAATATAAAATTTTAAATAAACATAGATTGAAATGAATTACTATAATTGAATGTTAACATAATTAAAAATATAACAATAAACATAAAAAAAATGTCAATGGAAGAAAAATTATAAATGATTAAATATATTTAAAATTTGAAAAAAAAAGATGAAAAAAGGAAAACATTTGAAAAAATAAAAGCTTTAAAAAACGAATTAACACTATTTCAGAGTCTCCTTCTTCCTCCCGCGGGTCTGCCATTCGGATTTTTTGACCCGGCGGCATGACCTGACTGGAATTCACATGTTTTACGTCCGATTTTCATGAACTTTGGTCCTATCTCAATCGTTTTCATCAAATAATGAGATCTGTGAGCTTAAACAAAAACGAAATTTCGCGAAATTTTTTCCCCCCGCCTTATGTGCCGCCGACCAATTTTAACGAAATTTTGAGCAATATTTCGCCGATATTGGCGATATTTTCATCACTGGGTGAGAGAGCGCGCGACGCAGTCATTGCCAAAGTACAATATACCCTCGAGTTTTAGGTTACCCAAACCTAAACTCTAATTAAGTCATACGCTCTCCCATATCATCCGTATCCAAAACATTCTCAAAATCTTAAATCTTAAACCATTAAGCCTTATAAAAAAACATTTAATTTCGTCAAGGCAAACAAGAAAATCATAATTTTAAAAAGGATAAATTATACTTTATTATTTTATGGTTTACATTTTATAGCATATTCATATTTTAAACTGTCAAATACTTCAAACTGTGATAACACGGTCTCTCGTATTAACTATTTCGTTAAATTTCAGTTAAATACTTAATGTGCATAAAAATGAAACCATGCCAATTATTAAATTTAAATTAATAATAAGTATGCACTAGGAAAAAAGAATAATAAGTTAATTCAAAATTATAAAAAAAAAATCAATATATTTTAAAACTAATATACTCAAAAAAAAAAAACAAGAACAACAAAACTTTTAAAAACAAAATATTGAAGGGAAAAAGTGGGAGTGAGAAGGAGAATAGCGTAAAAATATGAAGAATTTAAAGAAAAATATTTTGGACTGTAGGCACAATAATCTCGTATGTCTATTACATATCTCAAATTCCTTCGATTAAATTTCAAGAATTTGGTGTATTTTAAAAAAAAAATGGAAAGAGTGAGTTTCTTTCAACATTTCGTCACTAAAGATAGATATACATTTAGCAACGAAAAATTTAGATGAACAACATCATAAACAAAACTTTTTGCGTCGATGTTCATCTAAATTTATCGTTTCTAAAAGTATACTTACCTTTGGCGACGGAATATTGAAACAAACTCATACTTTTCCATAAAATTTCACTAACACTTGAGAATGATTTTAGACCTTCCAATACATTAAAAAAGGTCCAATTTTTTTTTTTATAGGTCAAAAAGTATCATTCAAAAAGAATATTACGAGCTTACAAAGGATATTCCCTAGGAAATAATCCTAGATCATACCATATACAAACTTATAAACCACAAGCATAGAGCTTATGTAACACCCCAGATATTCGAGAAAAATGAAAATGACCATTTTGCCCCTATAAGTCTAAATTTTGACTTTTTAATTGGAAAACTTGTTGGATGTTTCGAAGGACCATTATGAAGATCTCAAGTCCCTGAGTACATAGATAGGCGGCATGTCGAAAATGGAGTCCGGATAAAATAATGTTGGGTCAAAATAATATAAGGGTATTATGGTAATTTTGACATGAAAGGGATAATTTGGTAATTGTACTATTTTGACGTGAATTATGTGAGATGATCTAGAACAGTCCAACATCTTCCCTCCCTTTTTATTTCCACCGACTTACATATGTATATATGTGTATGTAGTGTGAGTTTGGGGTGTTCGGTGGGTAGGAATCGAAAAGAAATAAAAGCGATGAATAATCTCCAATCGTGACGGAGAAAGAACCAAAGAAGTAGGGAGTGTAGGAAAGAAAGGAAGGAGGAAGAAATCAATATGAAAACAAGATGAGAAGGGGAGAAAACAGTGCGAGAATACCATGAACCCGTGAGCATGAAATCGGGTTTTTGGTTTTAAGGCAGGAACATTGAAGATGAATGTTCCCGTGTGCTTACGACGTCCCTAAGGTCGTTCTAAGGTCAAACTAGTGGAGGTTAGGACGCTGGAACATGGTCGACAGAAACGGTAAGCCATCGCTGAAAAGTTAAGGTATGAAACTCTGATCTCTAATGCGTTTTACTTAAATTAGAGGTTGTAGATGTATTTCTGGGATTTAGACGAAGATGTTTGGTGAAGAAAGCATGGAAAATAGACGTAAAATGGCCGGGTCTCGTTCGCGGGTCAAACGACTCGTTGTAAAAGAAAACGGGTCGAACAGAGGTTGAAATCGACCCCCTGCACAAGCGGGTGAGGCCCACGCATAGAGGGCCGTAGTGCGCATGAGGGCCCGTCTGTTGTCTGGTAAACACGAAAGTTGTTGGTTATATTTTTATGGATCTAATGGTGTAATTTATATGTTAATTGGACATCGTTTGGGGGTATGGTTTTGGTTGTTCAAAGTAATGTGTTAATATTATAAAATTGAATAATCCATGGAAAAATTATGGGAAATTAAGTCTAAGATTATGTTGGTATTATCAGGTTTCATGGTAATTTTGGTTATAAGAAAGGTTGTGGAAACTTGATCATATAAGGGATATGTAGTGTATTAATTTGTTTTGTTTAAAATCAATTATGCGTATTGGTTTTACTATGGCATGAGGATTTATTGTTAAATGACCTAATTATCTGGTTCGTGTGCATTTGATATTATTTTTAGATTTTCTCTTTAAATTTTTATTTATGTTATTTGATGAATTAAGAATTCATATCACTTTCAATAATTGAAATGCGGGGATTAAGAGACGAATGAGGTTGGGTTAGTAGGTCCCACCACTTGACGATGTTAGTGGGTCGAAAATGGGTAGTAACCTCGCAAGGATGATTTTGATTTGGCTTATTATCCTTTGTCTAACAAGGATTATCAGACGGAAGTAGGACCGGTCCGAGTCTTAGTAGAACTTAGAGACGGGTCTTGTCAGTTTAGCCATAATCAAAATAAACTTTGATTCAATATAATAATTTAAGCCCAAAACAGACACAAAACTAACCAAAGCCTAACCCAAAAGCTAGACAACTTTTACACAAAAACTAAAAATGGGCCAAAGGCAAACCAGTAACCAAAGCCCAGCCCAAGGGCTAAACCAACACATGGCCGAAGACCCAGATAGCCCATGAAGCAGAAAGAACAAGCGGTCTCTACCACCTGCACCAACAAATCGAAACCCCAACACACCTGCACCTAAATCACAGTCGCGGACACCACCAAAGCCACCTTCGTGGCCATCGCCGCAGCAGCCGTTGCTGCCGCAGTCCGAAGCATCCACTGTCGCATACTCGGAACATGAAGATCAGAGGAAATAGTTCACCGGAGCACATACAGTCGTCGCAGCAGAACAAGGAAGCTCTGCCTTAGCCGCAACAACACTACCCCAAGCGTCATCACAGCTGCAGCAAAACAACGTCACGCTCGCTGCAGCCGCAGCAATGCCTCCTCCCACACGTGACCAGCGTCGAGCCGACCAGATGAGCCACTGCTGTGGCAAGCCAACCCTGCATCCAAAAACCACACCACCAACTACCATTAGATAGAACAGAGAAAGGATGCAACCGTAGCACGTGGCGCACGTGAAGGTTGAAATCAACACACACGGTACGAACAAATCTCCAAGCACCACTAGCATTGGCATTGACGACACGAGCAGTGGCACTGCCATCGCCACCACGAAGAAAACCGTTTGTATGCAGCAACGAACCATCACAAGGAAGTAACATCCCT